>CM074139.1:1510354-1988046 GCA_037178625.1 Skeletonema tropicum | reverse complement strand
GGGGAAGTCATGCAAAGCCTTCCAACATTTCTCGCCGTGGGAAGTACTAGTTTGATAGTCAATGCAGATGTTGTCATCGTGACTTAGGTCCACAGCATACAGATCGATAGAAAGCTTGAACTTGCTCTCTGAGTTGGTAACACTGATCTGACTGGACTTGAGAGTTGATGTTCCACCGGTGCTCATGCGGATGACACCTGCTTTGCCCTTCGCAATGTTGTACCGGATCGCCCTGTTGCTCTTGGAGTCTACAGTGAAGATTCCATATCCACTCTTGAACTCTTCTGTGACAATGATGTTCCATCCACCGCTCGTAGTAGTAGTAGCGGTGCTGTCAGCAGCATCAGTATTTTTTGTGATGATGTTCTCTATGTCTTCACAGCCAAATGAGGAAGGTGGATTCTTTGAACCTTTGCATACCTCAGATTTGATCCATTCAAATTGAGCAGAAATCCTTGCATACACACCTGGATAATCTTTACTTGCGCAGCCAATGCCCCATGAGACCACTCCTACTTGGACATCTTCGGATGCTTTGGCACCCCTAATGACGAGGGGTCCTCCTGAATCTCCTTGACAGCTATCTTCGCCACCCCCTTCTTCTCTAGCACACAACATGTTGCTCGTGATTTGATCTTCGTAGCTTCCAAAATCTCCATCGCTCTTCTCACATTCTTCATTCGTGATGACATTCACGTCTACTTCCATAAGTTCACTGCTCAACTCCTGTTCATCACTGGGATCGATATCGCCCCACCCCATGACAGTGACAGCTGCACCTATTTCTGGCGTGGCCTCATCGGTGTTGAGCCTGACAAATTCATTGCTGGTTGCAGATTCGTTCAAGAAGATGAGCATGAAGTCGTTGTCGGTGGTCACATCATCGTAGTCGGGGTGAGGTAAAGCCGTCTTGACGCTGAACTCTTGCCCATCAGTGTCATTGTGAGCGTGGCGTCCGACCACGGCGTTGTAATTGCCTTGGCCGTGGGGATCGCAGTGGGCTGCCGACAATACGACATCCTCTGCAATGAGAGAGCCACCGCAGAAGTGACCGTAGCTATCGAATAGTGAGACTGCGTAGGCATATCGGTCTTCAACAGCTTTATCACCGCCGATGATACGGGTTCTGAGATCTCTCTTGGCGTTGCGTAGAGTTCCAGCGGATGCTGTTGTCATAGATAAAAGGAGGATAAATGCTCGTGATGACATCATGTTTGTTAGATTGAATGCTGTAAAGAAGTTATTTGTTGCGGTGTGTAGATTGATGATGTCTGTTTGTGCCGATTTCGATTTGGTATCGAATTTATGAGAGCAACAATCTCAGAGAGGCATCGGCATGCTGAAAAGCAAGAGTGACGTGCTCTTGCATTTCATGTGGATGGATGAGATCTTGTGTCATGTGATTCGTATGTAATTACATTAGTATCAGATTCCAACGTACCAGAGATTGAGTGATCTTGCTTTTTTTGTCGAGAGTGGGACCCACACAACACGACGGTTTAGCCGCCCCAAGTTGTTGCTTCAAGTCTGTTGGTCCTTAACTACTATCTTCATGTTGATTAGACGAAAATTTTTCAAAGACGCTAACTATATATGAAACATCGATCGAGACAGGTACGTGTGTGTACTCCACTTGACAAACAGCCCCAAACCCACCAAATTCAATCCCAAACCCCCAACCCCAAGCAAACCCCAAACCCACAATCAAAAGCAAGAGCGACGCTCCACGCTCCAATCCTATCCCATGTGCCGATGCATGGAAGTGTGGTTGGCTTGGGCAGCCGATCCCATCCTTTCATAAAATTAATTCGGCATCGGCTAGCCTACTAATATTTTTGAGCGCTGCAATATGATCAACAACTTATTTACAGCAGCCTTGGTGGCCGCCGTCCTACACGGCAGCAGCACTGTCGATGCGACTACATCGACACGTTCGCTGCAAAAGACCTATGAAACAATCCAAGGACGATCCTGTTTCCGCTCACTAGATGGAATGATCGAATCCATGACGGACCTGGCTGAAAAATTTCCTGATCTAATTACAATGGAATCCATCGGCGAATCATACATCAAGAAGAATAATCCCAGCCGTTCCGATTATGGCAGTAACATGAGATATGATCTTCCACCGGGCGGCTTCGACATCTACGCATTCAACGTCACTTCTAGCAACAGCGCCCGAACATCATCCGAAAAGGGCAAGATGCTCGTGACATCAGGTGTGCATGCACGTGAGTGGGCACCACCGGAATTGAACGCACGGTTCATTGAAACGTTGGTAGAGGGATACAACACTAATGCGGACATTACATGGATATTAGATCATACGGAAATTCATGCAATCTTGTATGTCAACCCTGATGGACGGTACATTTCTGAGAAAAATCCAAACTCGTACTGGAGAAAGAACTTGAATCCGGAAGGATGTGGCAATGGAGTTGACCTGAATCGCAATCTTGACTTTATGTGGGGTGATAGGAATGGAGCGAGTAACGATCCTTGTGCCAATGATTACCACGGATCATCTCCAAATAGTGAACCCGAGACACAAGCAGTGGTAGAATATGCAAAGAAGCTATTTCCGGAGGGACAACGCAAGGATAATCCAGAGAAGGAAATGAATACAGCCTTTGGAGAAGACATCACAGGAGTATACATTGACATTCATGCAAGTGGGGGCTTCGTGTACTATCCTTGGGGCCATCGAGACGCTAAATCTCCTGATAATGAAGCGTTAGAAGCATTGGGTCGCAAGATCAATTATTGGAATGGATACAAGTTGTGGGCTGGAGGTCAGCCGGACTTTATGTATGAAGCAAGTGGTGACTTCTCAGATTACATGTACGGAGCACTGGGAGTAGCAAGTTTCGGCTATGAGATTGGAGATGATTTCCAACAAGATTGCTCTCGTTTCGAGAGTGAGGTCGTGCCTATCAACTTACCTTCTTTGATCTATACCGCCAAGATTGCCATGAATCCCTACAAAGAAGTCAAGGGCCCAGATGTATTAGATGTAAATACCCGCGTGCTAGGTGGTCGAGTAAGGGTTAGGGTCATTGCAAGCGATAGTAAGATGGTGAACACGATCAAGGGCTTTCCCAATCACTCCTCTGGTAATCAAATCATCAGGGCAGTTCATCTTTACCTTGATGTGCACCCTGATGATTATCAAGAGGGCGACAAGAAGTGGGACATGGAAGTAGTTGATGACAACTGGGACACAACTGAGGAAACAGTCCGCTTTAATATTCCAACACGAGGCCTTTCATCGGGTAGGCATACCGTTTATGTGCAAGCTATCGATAGCCGTGGTTACAAAGGACCCGTATCGAGTAAGTTTATTGACATCCCCAAACAGAACAGTAACTTGCGCAGTAACTTGCGAGGGAGTCCCTAATTGGAAGATTTGTAGACTTTGTATGGATATATTATTGTAAATGATTGAAATTGAGATGCAGAACAACTTGTATTAATTGATAAATGGTAGATTAGAAACATATATCTACACGAAAACTTTCTCAACATTAAATCTCTAGACCCTACTTCCAAAAGCACCTTACTCTTCAGCTGCTGTATGATTCAACCCTTCTGAATTGTTGAGAGCTTCGATCATTGCTTCACGAGACCCGTCAACATCCAATCCTTTTGCATTCAACCTTCTCCTCAACTCACTTACACGCATCAAACTATAATCCTTACCATCAAGATTGCAGATTTGCTTCCTGCTCCTCTCAAAAGCAACCATGAGATCTTTGACCGCACTTACTGGGAAGTCAGTGAATGAAATCTCCTTGTTGTTGATTGCCTCTATGCTATTCTCTACCAAGAAGTCTAGCACGGTTTCCTTTAGCAACGCACAATTTTTGGCATCCGCATACAGCAAATTGTCCATCGCGTTGTCAAATGTAAATTTCGTCGAGTCCAGGTAGACTGCTTCGGCCTCCAGCTTGAGATTGACGATGGAATACTTGTCTGCAGCATCGATGATGTCTTTCGCATGAGTCTTGAGCTCTTCGTCTGGGATGCTGCCTCCATACACATAGGTAAGCAAGAAATGGAAGATTTCTGCTTTGACATCATTGACTGAAGCTATTACTACTACACCATCATCATTATTTGATTCACATATGGCAGCAAGCATGGGGGCGCATTTCTCAAGAATCAAGCGGTGGGGGTGCAAAGAAACCGATGACTCTGACTTTTCTCCCTCCCCCTCTTTCTTGTCAACGCTGCTGACTTCAAAGCAAACATCGGCAGTTGTCTCATCATTGAACAATCCTTTCATCATCTTGAGATAGGGATTTGGGGGAACATATACAGTTGTCGGTTCCTCTTCTATTGAAACAACGACGGTCAGCGTGCCATTGCTATCCAGAATATTTTCGGACTCATCCAAGATGTCAGAGTGAGAGATGAAATCGGGCAAGCCCAAGTCGTTACCAAAGATTCGTAGCTTCGATGACGTAACGGCTACCTTTGCTTTTCCAAGCCTATCAATTACCTTCATATTCAATCTGGCTATGATGCGCGCCCATGAAACATTATGGAGGAAAGCTGACACTTGTCCTTCCGCCGCATCACAGTTGCCACCAGGGTAGACGCAAAGCTCCCACTGACGTCCGTTGCAGGTGAATTCTGGCGATGTAACGAAATGTTCTCGGTACTGAGTTTAGCGAAGTCATGAAAGTAGAATTGAAACGTCTTCCACTCCTCGCCGCTTTCAGACGATGATGGAGGAGGGCATCCTACGGACACTCTGGCGTCTTCGATTCGGCATCCGCTCCACATGATATCAACAACTACTCTGGAGGTGCTTTCAAAATAGACAAGAAATGAACCCTGAGTGATATAGTTAGAGAAGTCAGAGCTCAGTGTAGCAGTATTGTAGCAAGTAGTTGAAATGTTCATGGAAATATTCATTGCACTGAGTATTGTTTCATCAAGACTCATTTCATTGTCGAGAAAATCTCGCTTTCAAGAAAGAAATGATCCTTCTTTATGACATGGAACATCAAATGAAGACAGTAAGATAATAACAGAAATTTTAAAGTACGTCTGATTAGCCCTCTAGGGGCGAAATTATGACTAACCAACATGTGTGCTATGTCGTCAGTATTGATACTTCATATACGGTGACCAGATTGATTGACTTCGACTGTATTGTATTGCAATTATCTAACTGCAGAGGAGGAATGTAGAGAGTGTGAAAGCAAATGAGATCTGTGTGAAAACAGGGTGCCGGCGCTGTCATCTATTTCTGCTTTCCTGCGGAGAAAAATAAGTCCTCTGGCTGATCTAATTGCCCGCCTTCTAACTTGTCTAACATGGTGGAATGATGTTAAGGTGCGTTCCGAGCAAAATTTTAAGTTATAAGCGGCTAAGTCCAATTATGATGACCATTTACCTTTACTTTACACAATGACGATATTATTAGTGCTCGCATTAAAGTTTTGTCAACATCAACTAGTCCCCTACTCATTTATGCAAACACAGCACCCTACCTACTCTTCAGCTTGATACAGACCCTTCTGGATTATTGAGAGCTTCGATCATTGCTTCGCGAGACCCGTCAACATCCAATCCTTTTGCATTCAACTTTCTCCTCAACTCACTTACACGCATCAGACTATAATCTTCTTCATCATCATCTTCATCATCGTCTTCAGAGTCCGAGCGATAGTCTTTGATTATGCGCTTCTTGCTCCTATCAAAAGCAACCATGAGATCTTTGACCACACTTCCTGGGAAGTCAGAGAATGAGATCTTGTTGATTGCCTCCGTGCTATTCTCTGCCAAGAAGTCTAGCACGGTTTCCTTGAGTAACGCACAATTTTTGGCATCCGCATACAGCAAATTGTCCATAGCGTTATCAAACGTAAATTTCGTCGAGTTCAAGTAGACTGCTTCGGCTTCCAGCTTGAGATTGACGATGGAATACTTGTCTGCAGCATCGATGAGATCCTTCGCATGAGTTTTGAGTTCTTCCTTTGGAACGCTCACTCCATACACATAGGAAAGCAAGTGACGGAAGATGTCCGGTTTTACATCACTAATATGAGCAGTTATCATACTGTCAGTATCCTCCACATCGAAGAGAGCAGCAAGCATGGGAGCGCATCCCTGCAAAATTGATCGGTGAGCGTATAATTGAGTTGATGATTTTGCCCTCTTGCTCTTGGTTCCGTCATCATCATGGTCATCGTCCGAAGGAATGCAAACATCGAAGCAAACATCGGCCGTACTTTCATCATTAAACATATTTTGTATCATTTTGGGAAGAGGATTGTCAGGAACAAACGCAGCAGCTGCATCTTCCTTTGTGGTGACAACGATAGCTAACGTCCCATCATCATCAAGAATTCCAAACTCTTCGTCCAAGATTCTGGAGCGCCTTGTCACCTCAGGCCAACACCACTCTTTGACCGTGTCAGAGCTCCAACCAATCAATGGAGATTGCATTCTGCGTTCCATGGCACCGAACTTATTGAAGATCTTCACATCAAATGAAGCCGTGACACGCCCTACTGAGCAGAGCCGGAGGCGAACTGCCAAATAAGTTGAGGAGCGGGGAGTATGTCGCGTGTGTAACTCACCCCCCGGATAGATGCCGAGTTCCCACTGATGTCCGTTCATTAAAAATCTCGGCGATTTGATCTCACGGCCCCTTGCATGTGGAAGGTAGGCGAATCCATTAAAATGGATCTGAATACTCTGATACATTGATTCATAGGGCGGTGACGGTGGTTTTCCCACGTCAATTGTGTTGTGCATACGGGAATGAAGGACCGGCATGCTATCAATTCTACTATTATGAGTCTCTTTACTTTCTAGTGGAGGATAATAATGCCTTGTGGCTGCTCTTTTGATCGACGCCTACGAACTCATTCAACATGGTCATCATCTTCTGTGTGAGAAGTGTCAAGTTGTTGGCGCCAAAATATTTCCTAAAATGTAAGATAGACCCCAAACCATCCAGCCCACCAGCGATTCTATGGCCACTCCTACACAGCACCCACCCCTCAGATCCATTTCCTTCAACAGTTGGGCCTTGCCTGCACCAAGGCGTTCGCTTTCCACATCCGTCGACCAGTTAGTGCCCAGCAGGCTGCACAGGCGTCTTGGGACCAGCCCGAGCACCTCCAGGTTTAAATTCTTCTTTCTCTACTGACACTGGTGTCTAGAGAGTAGTGACTAAAATAATCTATCTATCTATCTATCTATCTATCAGCAGGTGCTCTGATCAGCAGCTACCTAATTATGAGACCACTCTTCTTTACTTTATACAGTGAAGACATGACTAACTCTTACGTCGGCTCCTCTCTGGTCCTCAAGCAGCTTCAGCGCCAAGTAATGATGCCCCGTAGGTGTTTCTGACTCCCTTCCACTCGTCGGGAACTTTTTCAGCAATCTTACGCATTTCTTATTGGGCCAAACGTCAAACGTTGTCTTGTTCAAGGGTACTGTGTTGAAGCTAATTTCAAGGCTTTCGTTCTCAATGAACATTGCCTCACCGACGTTCTTCCCGCAGCAACCACAAATGACTACCAAACCGACCTCCATTTTCGGTAGACGAAAGACAACCATCCCATCCTCTTTTTTACGGGCGGATATGCCCCCACATGCATCTAAATGTCGACACATTTCACTATCCTCTCGTTTCTTGAATAGAGCCGTATCCTGTTTTCCGACCATGTACCATAGGTCATTATTCTTATGCCATACATTCCAGTTCTGCACCTCACCAAGGTATGGATTCAAGTCGTCATCTGGGTCCTCAACCCTAGGTCCCCACTGCCCAAACGTTGGCAGCTCATAATTCAAACAACCCGGGGGTTCATCCACGACACAATACATTGGATCACAGAACATTGGTTCGGGCAAGTCACCTTTCATAAATATTGGACGGGTAGATGCATCCCACTTCTCACGAGGGTCCTTACCATCATTTACTTCCTTCTCGATAATATCTAATGCCTTGAGAATGGCGTGTGTATACACATAGGTGAAAGAATCAGATGTCAATTGAAAGCCCATGGGTCCTGGATGCCAATTCCGCATGACAACACCCCTACAGAGTGAAAGAGTAGTGAGAAGAGTTGTTCGAAGTAATGACACACATACGCACAAGCCAATAAAGAAAGACACAATGATCAACTCACAATGAAGTTTTCCTCAGATCATCCTCCTCCAACTCCCCATACCTCGTTGTATTATGATATCCATCCCCAACATGACCCCATGAAAATCGATCTTCCTCCTCATGCCCCCCATTCATAAATCCGGTATTCATATAAAACACATTGAACCCATACCTCGCATAATACTCCACCAACTTGTCATCATTATCTTTCTTGTGTTTCCCCGTATTGAAAATATGCAAGGGAGGCTGCTTCGGCAACATTTGTATCCACCGTAATAAACTCTCATGCTCTCCTGCTGCCCTACCATGTTCAAAGTACGTCCACTCATAATGAACCACATCGACATTTGGAGAAATGTTTTGTTTGACACACCAGATTTGATTTTCGTAACTGTCCCCACATCCTCCCCCCTCGCCGGCGTTTTGGAATGTGAATTCCATATCGGCTGCTTGCCAGATTGGTGAGAAGAGGCGTTCCATTTGTGATTCGTACGAGTCATAATGACTTTATATAGTTGTTGTTGTTGTTGTATGATGAATATATATATATCAAATGTTTCACTCTTTAGAGATCTAATTCCAGCAAAAACAACAACCAACAGCAAAACATACACACACACAAATAATCATAAACTCACCAATTATCATGACCAGCCATAACCGAAGAGCCAATGCCACCCATTAAAAACACCCTCTGGTCATCACTCACCAATGCCCTCAACATGGTATTCACCAATTTCATCGCCCTCAATTTTCGTGGAGACGACGAATCCACAACGGATGGATCGGTCGATTCGACATGGTCCAATTCGACTTCGTTGAAGTCCCATGGTTCAATGTACGAATTTAGGAGCATGGCGGTGGCCTTGGGTTTTCCGAAATAATAGTTGTCGAGGAGGTTGATTAGATTGTTGCATTCGAGTCGCATGGAGTGGAGTTGATCCATTGTGAGTTTCATGGATGGTTTGGGCGGTGAAGTAGTAGTAGTGGTAGTAGTAGTGGTAGTAGTTGTTGTGGTGGTTTCCTCAACATGATGGTCATTTTGTTGCTGTGCCTGCGTATCAACTACCGCTGGATCTTCATTATCATTATTATTTTCATACTGCACCTCCTCACTACTATAATTCTTACTTTCAACATCCAACCCCGTCTCATGCTGAACCTCCGCCTTACCCTCCTCCATGCCCAATTTGTACACACCTACCAAAACGATGAGGAATAAAATGACAATCCATTTCGTTGATGAGCTGGACCCTCCGCCAGTAGAGAGAGGTGGTGGAGCAGCACGACGTTGACGATTACGACCACCACCGCCGACGAGCTCAATGTCCTCGGCATCATCGTCGACATCGTGTGGGTGCACTTCTTCGTACTCGTGATGATTGTTTGCCATACTACTTCTTCATCAAGTGCATTATTAATACTATGCTTGTACTCGGAGTATTTGCAACTATTTTTGCAACCGTGTAATCACATACATGGTCACATAGTAGTCACACATGTCAAATCACGTAAAAAGATTTGCAAGATGTGATTTTTCTCTATGAACAAGACAAAGACACAAGACATGTCTACCATGACATCCGCTTCTTTTGCCCTTGGGTCGTCGTTCAGCCATCGCCATTGGCCATGAAATGGTATTGCATATTGTGAGCTTCCGTCAGAGCCGTCGATCGTCGTCATTAGCGTTATTATACAATCACTGAGAGCATCATTGAAAAAGAGGCACGCGTGTGCTTGCAGCATGTTAAGTTTCTCACAGCAAATCAATCCAAACCAGAGGGAAGATCACATCTCTAGGACAACAGCATGGACGTGAGATGTTGTTTGAAATGTTATCGTTGCTATCTCTGAGTGTGCTCAGATAAGTAATAAAAGCTACTATCTGCTTCGTGACTCGCTGACCGTGACTTGAATGATGGGCTTATCATGCAAAGGGGCTGTCCGAGCAAACCTAATGGACCATCTCAGATCAACTTCCCGCCATTATTTTTTACTACAACGCTCTCAAACTTCTTCTTCCCAAGATTCTCAAAAAATACCATTACCGACACCCAATCTCTTTGCCATTAATTAACGATGGGGATGAACGATCTTCTGCCGCATTTAGTTGGAGGCGATCCTAAACTTATTCATCATTCATTTGAGGAGCTCAATTTGGCTGGAGAGACCGTAGTGTTAGATGCAGCGAGTGCTCTTTGGCAGTTTGGCTCTCACCACCCCTCCGATCACCTACGCGGCAACCACAACCCTGCATTAGTCGAATGGACTCGTTTCCTTGTGTACTTGCGTGATATATGCCGTATGAAGCTCAAGGTAGCGTTTGATGGTGCGCTAAATGTCGACAAACAGCCTGAAATAGATAGAAGGCAGCAGAGAGTTGAAGCTGCGGCGGCACGCAACATTCTCGGGGGCAGGTGACGAATACACCCGACAACATAGCAAAGGTAGCGCGTGTATGTGAATTTCTGAACATCGATTATTGCGTTGCCTCCTTCGAGGCTGATCCGCAAGTGGCTTACATAGCAAAGAAGCACTCTTCGGTTATCATGACATGTGATTCTGATTTGCTTGCCTACGGTGTGACGGGGAAGTTGGTGGTTGTGAAGGGGTTCCAAAATCATACTACATTTCGTCTCATTGATCTTAATGCAGATGTACCTCATGATGAATATCCTCTTTCGAGTTTCTACAATAAACACGGGCGGATCTTGTTTCAATTGTACGCTGCATGTAGAGGCTGCGACTTTACTATCTATCCTTCTGGCATCAGTGGTATTGGCTACGAAACGTTTATCAAGCTTGTCAAGGATATCGATGATTTAAATCCCAACAGCCTTGCCACCGCGCTGTGGGAAAATGAGCGCAGCACTGTGGGAGTACAAAGCTTTGAATCATCGTCCGCATTGGAAGAATTCTTGCAACGTATTGTTGATATCTATGAGAAGGGGCATGTCTACGACCAAGATGCAAATGTAATAGAGATGCGCAGCGATAGAGTCATCAAGCGGGCAACTCAACGGACAAAAGCGCACATGAGAGGCAAGTGTGACAGTAGATCAATGGACGACTTCGAAGATTCTCTGCGGAAATTCATCAACGGCATGGACTGCTCACAGCTAATTCATCGGACAATAGCAGAGGTGTCGGCAATCAGGGGTGTCAATCTACCAAAGCCCCCTGAACAATGCACGGTACCAGATCTCCGCGACTTTTGTGCAGCTAGAGGAGGAAAGATATCATTATTGAAAGCTGATTTAGTTACGAATGCGAAGCGTTATCAATTCATTGAGTAGCAAGTGTCAAAGGCGTACGTCGATCGAAACCCGAATAAGAGTGGAAGTCTGTATGAGAATATTTACACTGGCAGCAAAAGCAGCATTGAAGAGATTCTGACAAAACTACGCGAGAGCACAGCATTCAAAAATGATCCTGAAATCCAAGGCCTGATACAAGAAACATGCTTGTTGTATCACAATGGCGTGTTTGATGACAACTACGACAACATAGCCATAGCGCATGTTGCCCCCGAGTTACAAATAGACTTCATCTACAAAGAATTTGCACACATTGGGCAGAGTACTACGGAAAAGAATATTGGAGGGATGGGTGACTGGAGGGAAGGCTCTCGATTCGGATGTGAGACAGTGGATTCACGAGCAACAAGCGCCGAAGTTTGAAAAAAGTATCGAGGAGCAAGAGAAAAAGGATGAGCGAAATGTGCAGAGGAATATCATCAATGGGATCGAAGCATCTTACGAAAACCATCTTAGTCTAACGAAGCAGGAGTACAAGAAGAGAGGAAGAGAGCGACCGCAGTTAGCAAAAAATAGATACCGTCAAGAGAGCGCAATAAAATTCCTTAGGCTGTTACGAACGGTAGAGGAACAGGATAGTCTTGTGTAATGTGTGTTTATAGGTCTCCACCATCATATTCTTTCCCGTGAATGGTACCATAGAGATCTTTTTGCATTTTGAGGTCCCATCTGTCGCTGAGTACCAACTCACTACTTTCCGTAGGAGTCTTATCTTTGTGCTCATCCATCTTGGATAGTTCGTCATGACCATCTATCTCGCACATTATGTCTGACATCCCGAAGGCTATCGTCCGATGCACCATACCAGCGGATCTCTGCCCTACTAGTTCGCCCAGCACCACCATTGGGATGAACCTCGCCACGTTCGTGGGTCAGCGCCTTCTTAATATTTTGCCTTATATAACCAATCCGCACGATCTTGGATAAAACGCCAAATTGAAGAGTGGGGATGAGAACATTAAGATATCGGATTTGGAGCTTGAAAGAGCCAATGACACATTCGACGAAGATTCGTGTGTTACCAATCTTCTGTGTTTGTGATGTATCAACAGATGATTGCTGCAGCTGATGTTCCTTCTTCTTTTGTGGCCTATATAACTACCCCCTTAGCAGCGGCAAGATCGTCAATGATGAACCCCTTGTCCACTTTACCCGTGTGACCGAAAGGAATCTGCCGCAAAATCTGTGTCTCTTCCGTCAGCATGACATCTGTTCCTTTGCCACAACCACCATCTGAAACTGTATCTTTCCAAGCACAGCCAACAGGATCGGTACCGCCCAAATGCTTTGAAGTATTATGCAATTTGTAATCTGAATGAGTTGATGAAGATACATTTGGATTAGTAGCTTGTTGGACAATAGTTCGAACACATCTAGCAGCATAAAGCAACGGGCGTGCCCATCAGCTTCGACGAACCGACTGGGGTATGACTGCGATGGAAAGTGCCAGCGGAAAAACATGCCGTTTGATCTCAATCACAGGCTCTGTGGCCATTCGTGTCAGGCCTAAGAAACTCAGCACCATGAAGATTCCCGCCACAATTTTTCGACAGCGGATACCAACTCCGCTGATGGGCCGGGGATTGACCTCCATTGTTCCTTATTTGCTTGAATGGGCAATCTTTTGTCTTGCATTTGGTATTTTGTGGTCGAATGCAACCGATTGCCTTTTTGGGGACACAGAGGACAGCTGCGAAGTCATCTGAAGAGCTTACCCCACTAAACATGCCTCTCGTGTATCCTCCTCTGGGATGCATGTGACGGCCGGGCTCTACAGTGTCTCCCATTGTTAACAGCGTGGAGAGAAGAGGAGGGGCTGAATCGGCGACATGGTTGTTTTCTCATTTTTGGTGGAAGAAGAGCGTTGTAGTAAAAAATCTGGAAAAATGGGTTATGAGCCTTTGATCTGAGATGGTCCATCGTGCGTACGATTTCGCTTTTCCTAGGTTAAATCGATACCCCTACGTACGATCGTGCAGTTCTCGGATTTTATACTAAGTTTCAACAAAAACAAAATCATGGCATGCGTAAGATTGCACGATCATGAGACCTGAGAATCGCTAGCTTTGGCCACTAACAAAGTCTGTCCCAAAATTTTTTCACTTTGCCGGAGAATCTCCATTTTTCAAAAAATCACTGAATAACGACCATGATGGCCACATCTCCCCCTATGCCCCCTCCGCCGCCGATGGTCCGATCAACCCATATCGCCACCTGTAGCCTCATTTAGTCCGTGTCTACCGATGTCAACCGCGGAATAAACTATCTCGTGCGTCTATCCTCTTAGTTAGCGCCTTGACATATCTTGTGTCCGTTGGTGGAAATAACGATCTCCCCCGCTACACGACAACATCTTCATGGGCTCTGTGATCCTCTACAATGATATCAATCAACAAAATGTACGGGAAACCGATAGGATGCGAGTAGGCAGCGTGATTGTCGGCCATGACCACCGATATGAGCCATCAATTATTATTACAAATACACGGCGTGATTATTCAAAATCGGCACAATTCACGTGGTGAGAGAGGAGAAATAATAATTACAACAGTCTACAGCAGTGCAGAGGGAAGTCCGAGGTTGATTGGTGATCACAGGTGATTTGTTCTGATATATTTAGGAGTAAATACGGCGTAGGTCAGCTTTTGAATGCGTCAGCTTCGTCGCTGCATATGATTTTATAGCCTCCCAACACAATTGAAATCATCACTGTGGGGTGAGCTTGAGAGGTAACACATGGGAGCAACCAATGATAATGATGCAACAACTCTTGATTGTTTAATGGCGCAGTGCTGGTCTGGGAAAGCTCGTTCATCGTACGAATAAGTGATACATTTGTGCTACTTGTGGCAGAATTAGTTAGAGGAAAAGAGGGAGATAGCAACCAGAAGTATTGACAGTGAAGAAGGGTATTCTTTGATGATTAACAACCTTGCAAGCACTATGTGACAAAGTGCAAAGGCGACGATTGAATAGGTGGGTAGATTGATACTATCGACGTCATGGCAATCAGGGGACAAGTTTAAGCAGCAAAACGCCCAAAGAATACGGCAGAGAATAAACTAGGTTTTTGTTTAATTAAGAACACTTTACATGTAAGGGTTATTGGCATTACGAGGATCGCAGGTAGAGAATGCTCGTTCGATCGCAGGTAGAGAATGCAAGAGAACGAGCCGATGTCTTCTCTGTCTTTGGTGAGTAGGTGCACTTTTCGATAGTGGTATCATTTCCATTTGGAGCAATGAGCCAATCTTTTCCGTCGACAACTACAAGACGAGGCATGCCAAGATTGGAGTTGAAGGATATGTATCAGGAAATAAATGGGGAGTCGAATGTAGCTGTTCCATCAGAATCTCTACCTGCGCTTGAAATAGTGCATTCTTCTCCTCCATTTCCGACTTCTGCTCTGCTAACATTTCTTTCCATTGATCTGGAGTGCGATCCTGTGCCTCCTGTGCCTCCTTTTCCTCCATCCCCAGTCTGCTTGCCACCTCTTCAACATTTCGTTTGTGCCGATGTTTTGTGATCTCCCATCATACGTGAATTGTGCCGATGTTAAATTATCACGCCGTGTATTTGTAATAATAATTGATGGCTCATATCGGTGACCACGAGCTATAACCACGCCACCCACTCGCATCCTATCGTTGAACCGTCAGTGCTATTGATTTATATTATTGTAGAGGAGCACAGAGCCAATAAAGATGTTGTCGTGCAGCGGTGGAGATCGTTATTTCCACCAACGGACACAAGATATGTCAAGGCGCTTACTAAGTGCGTAGACACACGAGATAATTTATTCCGCGGTTGCCATCGGTAGACACGGACTAAATGAGGCTACAGGTGGCAATATGGGTTGATCGGACCATCGGCGGCGGAGGGAGCATATCAGGGAGATGTGGCCATCATGGTCGTTATTTTGTGACTTCTTGAAAAATGAGGCTGGTTTGGAGATTCTCCGGCAAAGTGAAAAAATTTTGGGACAAAATTGGCGGCTCGATTCTCAGGTCTCGTAGGCTTTCTGCATGATCGTACGCTCACAAGCACATCAAAAAAAAAGATGCCATGACAATGGCACCCCAAGTAAGGCCGCCTATCTCAGTCCATGACTATATTTCACAAGGTATCGATGGCCTATCTCTTAGAAGACATATATGGCGACGTATTCGCAGCAGGGTGGCGTTTCGGCTGCTGTAGGGGCGGTGATAATATCATTGTAATCCACTTCATTGAGATTTGAAATTAAAACAACCACCTTCCCTGCACCCATAGAAGAAGATAAACAATAATATGCACTACCTCTCCGCTACCCGTCGCTGATGATGATATGTAGTGAGAATCCGGCTGCTCGGAGTGACCATTCAAGCCCCCCCACACCTCCAAAACACCAAGAACACAAGATGTGCACAAAATGGCAAAAATAATACGATACTCAGACACAACAATAAGCCTGTAGACGGCGGATCGAGCGGCTTTAAAGAAGGGAACTTATCAATATTATTATATATAAGAAGTGGCGGCTATTTATTGTCCAAAATATTACAATAGGGTGGATAAAAATAGCAACATCATAGACAGAAATGATATTTATGTAGCATGTATTAGTCATTTATTTATGCGGTGTAGGCAGTAGTAATAATAATACCCTGCGGCTGAATCGTTGTATAAGGTGTTGCCTGCGATATAATTCACTGGATATTACTATTGGTAGGGTTTGGGCAACGTGGTGGCTATGAGAGTAGCGGCTATCATGGTCGATACGGATTGTCGAATCCGGCCGTTGTCGTAAGGAAAAAAACGTGCAGAACGTGCAGTTGCTCGGACAGCGCTGCATGTTTTTTTGTAGCGGCTATCAAAATCTACTGGCGGGAAGAAACTGTCACCGTCACCACGGTGACAGCTCACAAATTTCACGCACAAAACACTAACAAAATTGTGATAGTCTAAATATGGCAATGCTACTCGACGAAAATACATAGAGCAGTCTAAAAGTAGCATCCCAAACAATATATCTACATTATATGATGCAGAAGAGATTATAATTCGTCGAGATAGAGCACCTACCGACTAATTTGGGACCAATACCTGCTATTTCGAGCTAGAATGACGCATGCCTACGGCAGATCTGCATGCCTGTACTGCTGCTGCTATGCGAGTATACTTCATATAACGTTGACCAGTGGTTCTATCGAAAGCTAATAGTCTGTACTATCGTATTATGGTCGACTATTTGTGTTAGGGGTCGACATGGAGGCACAGAACCTCCATGTAAGGGTGCAGAACTCGTGTTTTTTGTGTTTTGTTAGTGTTTTGTGTGGAGTTTCAGTGACGGTGACAATTTTTTCCAGTGAAAATTTTTTCCCGCCAGTAGAAATGATACGTACGATGCAATTTTGCTCGGACCACACCTAAGGCGGGGACAATTTAATCTTTGAATTAATACCCCCCCCACCTAGACACCGGTTTCAGGGCTAGTGGTTCCCCTCAGGGGATTTTTACCCCCGCCGTGAGGACCACTAACAAACCTCCAACTGGATGGCATCGGTCACAACATGTTGTGTGTCTTCTGTCATACATGGGAGTCCTCTTCAGAGGGACTCTGCATGTATGCAGAGACCCTAAGTACCATCTCCTCAGGGCACATAAAAGAATGGGCTGCGTGACGATTTGATTAGGTTATCCCCAATATATTTGTGCTGATAAAATCTCTAGTTGAAAAATAGCAACAAAGCAGTTTAGGTCATCCCCCAGGAGACTTGATCTGGAACATTTTCCATCCATCATCCATCAACAACTCCGAACCAAAAGTGCCTCACCATGGTGGCCTACTAGTAAAAATGAGGTCAATGGATAGTGCCATGAGACCGTGGGAAATGTTATAGGCGCCCCCTAGCATAGTATTGGAACACCGAACGGCCGTTTCCCACGCTCTCAGTGCTTTAGTTCTGTCGAAACTGACAATGAGCACAGCCATCACCGGCGAGAGTCGAGATTGAGATGTTGTATCTTGTCGATAGCACCATTGCTTCTGACAACAGCCAACGACTCCGCGGGCAAGGCATCAACAACGATAGTGCATAACTATGATCACCAGCGGCCATCTTGTATCCGTCGGGAATTTCTTTTTCACGAAAATGAGTGAACAAGCCAACATCATCTGAGATGATGTCATGACATTCATATCTTATTTCTTGTTGATACATAACCATTGCATTAGACAAACGCCCAATAATGCCTCAGGCAAGACGTCAACAATGTCTAGTACGACTTCGCAACTAATGCTCATATCTATCACCGTCGAGATTATGCAGTAATCTGTACTCCCCTGAAGTATATTTTTGACATCATAATTATTGCAACACATCATGTTAGATGGAAGAGTGAGTTCAAGACTGCTGCCGACACAACACCGTTGTCCACACAATTTTCACTAATTTATTATTTATTCACTTGATTTCGCCTTCTTTATCTCATTCGTAGACTCGTCGGTGTGTTGCGTTGCCGCTCGCTTAAGCGGCAAGCTCTTACTGCTGCTGATGCCTGCTTTCAAACTTGAACGCAGAGACATTTCATGCTTTTGACAATGTGCTTCCTTCCACTTGCGGAAAACGACAGAAAAGCGAGAGTTGATCATCTTTGGAAGAATAATTTGATACACTTCCTCTATAGCATCTTGCTGGAACGCCATTGAGGGTGATTGACATAATGATACAAATTTTGAGTGGATAGATGTGTCTTCAAGCACAAGACACTTGCCATCCCTGAAACAAGAACGAAGGTTATGTTTCATACGATCCGGCGTAAATGCATTGCGGATGACTTTCATTGCATCCTTGCCCCAATCAAAAAAGTACGATGACACCAGTGTAAGTCCACCGCAGTTTCTCATGGACATGTTCGTATCATAGTGCTTGGCCAAGTACACTTCATCTGCATCTTCCTCCAGCATCATCATTGACAACAATAAGCGCTTACCATCATTTTCTTCCTCCTCATCATCTTTATATTTCTTTTTCTTTAGCGTACTGAATATAGACCAACCAACCAAGCTGTTGACTTCATTGTTCTCTTCTGATGGGGTTAGATTCAATGCTTGGCTCTGTTTGAACAAATGGGGATATCTCTTCTGTCGAGCATGCTGCAGCTCCGATGTCAGCCATTCTTGGTAGAGTTGCGATAGCATCATTCCGAGGAGCATGCACCCTGGGCGAAATTTGCTGAGACTACCAGACAATTTGGCTTTGCATATTTCATCAAACTCGGTCGACTTGTAGAACTTGTGTACGTTGGCTTCGGACGAGATGGCTTTGGACCTCCTCTTCCTCATAGTCTCAGCTGCAAAAGAGAACAATTTGTTTAAAATAGCCCGACAGGCATCATCAAATGCCGCCGAACCTACTCCAACCTGTGTCACTGCTAGTAGCTCTTTGAACCATGCATCTGTTTCAGTATCTATCGACAATTGGAGCCATTGGTGGAACGTGTCGACATTCAGCAACTCAGCCATATAGCCATGAGGGAGAATCTTTTTTGCCAGAGATTTCAACGCCGCCAACTCAGACTCGCTTGCTTTCGGTGTGCATGTCTCTAAATCGATGGAGAAGGCATGGGATGGTCCGATCAATTCAGTGGCTCGCATCTCTTTGTATGCCGACAGTCTCCTATCTTTCTCCTTACTTCGCGACTTCTGATGACGTAACAACTCACGTACATCTAGGTGATCTGCACAGCGGATTTCACCAACATCATCGCCCGAATACATGCCATTCTTCTTCAACTCTTTGTTTGCATCTCTCATTTGGACATTCTTTGCGATGGAGCAGTAGCTTGTTGCAGAATCTTGACCACTTCTCCTCACAAGAGAGAACCAAGCCTCAATAACACTGGAGTTGGCATGAGCAGGAGACACTGCATAGAGTTTGATGTGACTGTGCTCGCGGGAATATTTTATGACACTGCGGCAGTAGCAGTAGAATCCACGACAAGTGATCCTCAAATTCTTCCATGTCTCAGCAGCAAGGAATTGCGCTTCCCATTTTTTTTCGCCATTTGTTCTGCGCTCTTGCTGCTTCGACCACAGTCGATGGAAGTACTCAAGAGATAGCTTCACATGCTTTTCATGCCTAAAATGAGAAATGAAAAATAGGAAAATATTAGTCATTGTCATCATCATCAGTTTGGCTTTTGTTAATGCTGGTGGTGTTGGTGTTACTGAAGTACTCACACATTTTAGACCAGTTCCTCAACGTGATGTTACCAAACATAGGGTAGGTATCTGGTGGCGAAATGTAGACGAATCGGAACTTGTTGTAGGGCATCGGGGCAGTGACATATCTACCATGCTCAATATGTATATTCATCGGGCTTGAGTCGTTTCGATAACGTTTCATTACTGATTCACTGATTTTAAGATGTTCCATGGCATCTTCCTCTGTCATCCAGATACCCTGTGGGCACATCGATGACGTGGGATGGACCGCCATCGTCGTTTATGTCGATGGATGAATTATACATGTAAGTGCTCGATAGATGGAGAGCCGCAGCATTGTGCCGGAGAGGTAGAATTTGAATGAATTTCAATTGTACAAAAAGAGCAATGACGCATCTAGATAGCTGTATGTTAAATTTATCTACTGTACCTCATCTATGTAGAATAATAGTCCAGATCATGCGCCAGACGGTCTGTCCGCGTGGGGCAGCCCATTCTTTTATGTGCCCTGCATCTCCTACCATACCTTTTTTTTAGAGGTTGGTCTCGTCTCGGTCTCGGCACTGTCCCGAGATTCGAGCCGAGACAGGGTCCGTCGAGACGAGATCCCGGGATATCTCGAGATTTTCGACAAAGGCCCAAATCGCCGGGACAATCAACTTTAATAATGGGAGTCCCCACGGGACGACACTCTTGCTCCACGTGCGTAGCAAATAGATCATACTCTAGCTAGCTAAGTAGAAGTATTGTACAAAAGTAGAAGTACACACCACAAAGCAAGATGATAAAGAAGAGATTACTTCTTGCGACTTATGCATGAATGGATCCAATGAAAGCCAATTAATTTCAGTCTACCTTATCACTTACGTCAAGCTTCCTCCCAATGTAGCCATGTTCATTTTCGTATCCATCTACTCCTGATGGTGCTTATCAAATGCTGGTCCACTATAATATATCAGTATGTAATGTTTCCCTTCACTGTCAGTTTCATAGACTTTTTCTCCCCAGCTCCTGCAGAGCATTGCAGTAGCACATCAGCACACTCGCAACCTGCGTGAGCGAAACGCCTTCAACTTGGTGTCTAATACTTGGTCGATTTATGTGTCCCGGAAGAAGTCCCTGCAAATGCAAAATTTATCAAATGCCACCTGGCGTTGTCATTGTAATGGCTTGGAATGTGGGAGCATGCGATTTCACATTCTGGTCTGCCCAACATGCAAGTGCCCGCCAACAGCAGCTGCATTCTTCTTTCGAGTCAGGAGAACAATAGGAGAGTGTCTGCCGTGCATGACCTGCCCGTTCTTGATTTCCGCCCATCAAAAGGAGATGGTTCCTGTCTTCTCCCATTTCTATCTCGCCGCCACGGCACACAGCGTGGGAAATCATTGCAATTACTGCTCTGTCTTCATTCCCCTCGTCGCTATGTTGGACGAGGTACAGCGCATCGCTAGGCCGCATGATTTTTTGTAACTTTCTCTGCATTTAATTATTCTGCATGGCATCATGACAAATTCATCCCATTGCTCACAGCAGTTCTGTGCCCTTCAAGGCAGGACAAAAATATAACATTGAGTTAACCGATGGGCAATGCATGCGCATGAATTATTGTCCGATGCTGACATCTCGATCGGGAAGGAAGCGTAGGATGAACTTTTGTGCCATGGTGATGGAGGATTTTGTGGTGGATTTTGCAATTTCAGCGGGCTGAACGGCGGCGGTGACAAAAATTTGAACAAAAAACGGGGAGAACGGCCTCCCGCCGCCTCCGGCGCCGGGACGGAGCGTCCCGGCGGGACGCTTTCGCGTCCCGGCGAAAAAAATTTTCAATGAAGAAGGTTAGCAATGATTAAAAGGGGCAAAACCAACAAATAACTATATACTATGGACTCTTTAGACAACTTAGTACTCATTGTTCTGGCCAGCATCAATTGGATCCCCACTCTCATCCTTGTCCTCAAAAGAAGGAGGGAGTAGAAACTCATTCAAAGGGACATCTGGCATGAGTTCGTCCCAATTTTTGCGGATGAGGCTTGTATTTTCTTCAACAAACATGATGCATCGATGCGGCAAGTAACAATGGGATCAATGCAAGATCGCTTTGCTGTAATTACTCTAGCTGCCCTGCTCCAGATTCTTTCCAAGGGAGCGGACGTTGCTGGAATATCTCACAGGTACTCTTGTGCAAGTGTTGCAAGTTCAGGGAATTGGTGAGCGATTTGTTTCCAACGCTTCAATGGATCATTAAACTTTCTTTCTCCATCTTGCATCGGCATTTGCTCCAGGAGTTCTTAAGCTGCAGCTGGGCTTCACATCGGATCCGAATATTGTCATCAGTCAATTCGTCATCATTTGCTGCTGCATCGTCGTCGAAGTCAAATGCACCCAAGAAAGCGAAGCTCATGTCTTCTGATTTAGAAGATACTTGCGGTACTGCAATACTTCCACCTTCACCACCATTATCATTTGTATTTGTATTAGCCTCCTTCTCGACATCAACCATAAGATCTTTGATGAGTTGCATCAACTTATTAGACAAGGTCGAGTCAATTCATATTCAATAATGGCAATGTGTTCAATTACTACTTACCTTCAAAAGCCAGAACTGCATTACAATGAAGAACATGGTCTGTGCAATATGCATGCGCCCAATCCTCATGTGCTCCATTCATACGGATTGCAAACTTTCTCAACTGCTTGTGTCCTGGTTCACTACACATCGGATTATCACCCTTCCAATGTTTGCAAATGCATTTGTCATCCCAATCTTCTTCGTCGCTCGAGGATTCCGATGGTTTTCGCTCTTTGCATTTGACATCATCGTCTTCGTCACCCGACGATTCCAACGATTCGTTCCTGCTGGCAGTAGAAGCTGCATCGGCATCAGTGATAGCATCGGCATCGGTGATAGCATCGACCATGATTTCAGAATAGATGAAGATAATGAGTTGAATTCATCAAAAAAATAATCAAACCCCAATGAACAAGTCTTGTGAACGCACCCAAAGGTGTCAAAGGGATAGTCTTGTTATGATGTGAGATTGGAATCGTGCTGATGAAATCAGAAGTATCGTAGCCGCAGAAACGAATTGTTCTTCGTCATGGTTGGCTATGAGAAAGTGATGAAAAAAATCCCGAAATGCTCCGAGACAGAGGGTGCCGAGACGAGACACCTGTCTCGACCCAAAAAATCCCGTCTATCTCGTCTCGGCCGAGTCGAGACGAGAGACCAGGGCAGGTCGTATAAGGGGCCTTTTCAGCTAGTCACCTTGCTTGTCACATAGGCCCGTGACTAGCTCCAACCTATAACCACTAGAGATAGAGAGAGAGGTTGGTCTCTCGCAGGGCACATAAAAGAATGGGCTGAACCACAAAATTGAAAAAGTGGTGCCCTCTTTTTCATCTAGATAATTTTCCGTACTTATGCAACCGTTTAGGGGGGGCGCCCTTTCCATCCACACCACCGTGCGTGTTATCAAAATTCTGCACTCAAACCTCCTCAAAACACTTCGATGACATATTCACCATGGTTCACCATGACGCTGTGCTAGTAAAAATTATGTCAATGGCTATGCCCATTTTATTTCTCGATCCGACGCATTTGCCTTCTATCATGCTATTGGACTATGAATCCGCCATGTCGAGAAATATAGGGGCATCAGTTATTGTGCATATGATGATGGTAACAGCACATCATCGATAATCCTCCGACCACCGATGCATCATACCATTGCCGACAAAGACGAGCGCTGCCGTCGAACCAACATCAACAACAGTTCAGGAAATTAATTAAGATCCCTCGCCATCGCCGGTAAGACAGGTTTAATTATCCCCATCACTGTGCATCATTTTGTTGGAGCCGATCCACTGACACAAGCACATTTATTTTTTTTAGCCGAGATCCACGGACACAACCATTTCCGACAAAGACAAAAACACGACAGAACTGATATCAACAGGAGCATCTGCTAATGAAGAAGACCCGCTGTCATCGTTGGCGGGATAATTGTATTTAAAATTGAATGTTTGCTTTGCTTAGTAAGAAACTTAAAATGAGAGGTGAGTGCAAGAGAAGTTCTTAATATTTTATCACACTTTATTATGGACTCACATTTATTACACATTAAATATTATTAACTCTTCTTTGACTTTTTCGCATCTACTTCATTGGATGTGCTAGGTGGCTCGGGTGCTGGTCGCTTTTGATGTTTGCTGCTCTTATTCGTGTCCACGCTTGCTTTCAACTTTGATCTCAGAGACACGTCGTGCTTTGGACAATGCTCTTCCTTCCACTGACGGAAAACAACAGCAAACCTAGAATGAACAATCTTTTGCAGAATTATGCGATACACTTCGTCACCGCGCTGGAACGACATTGGGCTGGATTGACACAGGTTTACAAACTTGTGGCAAAGGTGGTTTTGTGTGACTATGCTATGCTTGGTCTTTGGCATCGGGTGCACAAGTAGATGTCAATCATACTGTTAGAAATTTACTGGTACCTATTTTGCTACATACTATTGTGATAACGCGCATGGTGCAGAGGCCTTTTTTTGTGGCTCAGCCCATTCTTTTATGTGCCCTGCTTATGACCCTGCCTATTGTGCACAAGACCCGTCAGAATGTCCTAATAGAGGACACCGACCCCTTCGACAATAGTCTGGGCAGGCCGCCCATCCAGGGTTTGCATTGATATTGGTTGAAAGGTGCCTTTCAAGAGGGCACTACGATGCCCTTGAGTCTTGTGTGGAATTTGTTTTGCCGTAGAAATATGTACCAAAACTCTACGGTAGGAATTCAAAAAACCCTTCAACTTCGAGGAACTTCGACCTCCAAAAACCAATGACATCCCAACCATGGCGACCAATTTGCTCCCCTTTCCATTGTAATGTCGGAAGCTATCCCTGTTATCGTATCGTCGACTCCCATTGGTTCATATGAGAACGTTTATGCAGTGGAAGTGCGTTCGAAGCGGTCGTATCGATCAAATAGTACTGTTTTTCATGTAGCTAGTCGGCCGCCAACCAGATGGGCCGAGATAGTCGGCACGTGTTATCACAACAACAATTGATTGGGAGAGGCAATCCAGCGATAATTATTACTCCGCACGTCTATCATGATTGGTATGATCGGTTGGTGAGGCGGAAGTGCGTATATATTGCGATTGTGTCCGCCAATGCTGCCTTTTAAAAACTCGTGTTCGTGTGTTGTATGACACAACACGCCTCTCTCACCTATGACGGTCTTTACTGCATCAAATGAGTATCATTAATAAAAGTGGCATGCGTGGGCAACAATCAAAAAGTTTATGATAGGATGCTGCAATAATCGCCGCTGAGGATGAGCCGTCTATGATCGTAGCCCTTCGTTAACATGGAAACTTCGGTTTGGTGGTTCACAAAAGATCGGCCTTATCCTTCGTGTGGCATGGCAATGGAATGTCTATTCAACAATAAACTGGGCACAATATCGTGTCATTACGATTCAATAAGCGGTGTCCGCATGGGGGGTTGCTGTTGACTTCATGCACTACAGAGAGAGTGTGTTGATCCGACTTATTTTGAGTGATGGAACACAAGTTCTTCACATCAGTGCTTCCGAACATTAAAACACACAACAATGTATAGCAAGCATATTGCACCGCCGCATCGAACCGAACAGCAGTAGAAAACAAGATGCAATAATCCTATTCCTTCGTATGCAACAGGACGATGACGTTCATTGATCTTGGACGATCCATCGGTCCATCGATGAAGATGATAATTGGTTTACAGAATTTGCAATTATTAATGAATGTACAATATGCAGGTGCTAAGCATGGCCCATGTTGTCAACCATGACTGTATCGACTTACTGAGTCGATAATATTGTTCAAACAGCTTTGTCGATGCAATAGAAGCGCCCGTAGGGAGCGGAACGCCATGGTGGCCATGTTATGGGCAATTTTGTTATGGTATTGGCAATCTTGTGGTACATATTGAGTTCCTTTGTGAAGAAAACTGAACGACATCTAAATTGGATTATTAGTACCGTGACTAGCTTGTGACTAGCTGTGTAGAAATCTACATGGGAATCAGTACGTTTTGTAGCTAGTCGACTAGCGACTATGTAGCTCCAACCTATACTTAACCCACGGGAACCCTTAACCACTAGAGAGAGTCTCATCAGCACTTGTGCCAGCTCGGCTGGGGGGAAAGTAGAGGGCGCAAGGAGGGAGAAAAAGGGGGGGAAAGAAGGAGGAGGAAAGGAGGAGGAGAAAGAAAGGAGGGAGGAAGAAGAGAAAGAGAGGAGGAAAGGAGGGAGGGGATTCGATGCTACTGTTGGCATTGGTTGATTGATAGGAGAGGCTAGAGGACCTGAGGTTAGAGGATGGACCAGAGATTCTAACAGATTCTCAGCTAAGTACATGCATGTCCATGCTACATGATGAATAAAACGATGGAACGTTGGTGAGCACCAAGAGCTGGTCTACCGCAGCATAACATGAGGATGCACCTAAAAATAACGAGGCACCTAAATAATAATCCAGCACGTCCTAAAGAAGCAGAATCACTTCATATTGAATTCTATTGTGGCAAATTGATTCATTTGATTTGCATATCAGTTATTGTTGTTTAATTGTAAGTGCTCACATAATGGGTCCTTTGCGTGTAATTGCATGATTATTTGATCCTAGGCTGTATGTAACAAGCCCTGCTGCTGCTGCGAGTCTGTCCATTTCAGCCATTGCCGTCAACTTATTTTTATCATTATTGTATCCTCTGATGATCAATGATCGAGCTGCTTGTAACATATGACATTCTCTCCTTTTTGCATGTATGTACTATCACTTGGTCATCTTGTGTTGTTTCTGTTTCAATACACATTTTTCAAATTGCATTCTACCTCATTGTCTTTGCACTATCCACGCATACAGTCACATCAACGTACATGCGTTGTGACCAACTTAAATACGTCCAGAGGATTCGTTTGTTCGTGTATTTGTACATCAAGCGAATTGTGGATCAAAGCTAAGTCGTATCTGTTTCAAACAGGATGACTGACGTTGCAGAGAAGCTGCAACGAAGAGATAGAAAACTGATTGATCTATTCTTGTCCATGATCTCTCGCATATACAACAGTAGGAAAATGCTTTTACGAGCGGTGCGGATCTTTCTTGACCGATGGCAGCAGATAATATATGCAAAGCATTTCGATTTCGCTAATACGGCGGTGACATTTTAAGCACCTCAATCTTTCATAAACAAATTCATGTTGTTGTTTGTGTTGAGGCTGCAAAAGAAATACTGGACTGGTTGGTTCACCACTACGTTGTGTCTTCATCCACATCCAACATCCAAGTACATAATCTCGATGTCATCGACAACTACGAGCCAGTTTCCCTCCTAGGCGACTTCCGTCTGCTCTACCATACAAAAGACCACTGATTACTGTATCATATTCTAGTGATTCTAGCTTCCCTTTATTCGCCATCGAGTGTTATTTTGTGCACGAAAGAATGGCGGAAGTCATGATGATGGGCGCTTCTTCACATCGTTTTCATGTCCGATGCACAAGTTCTTGAATATATCAGCAAATTTTGAGTCTGTACGTCGATTCAGCCGTCCTTAGCAATTCAGCCGTCCTTAGTCAATCCAGGTCCGATTTGGCCCAGCTCCTCCAAGTGACTCAGACAGGTGTCTGAAGATCCTAGTAGGGTGGAAGAATGATAAAGTCACTGTCCCAGTAATCCCAGTGACTTTATCATTCTTCAACACTTACTTACTGTACGGCTGGGTTCAAATAGCACCATGTAAATCGGGGGACCACTTTTCAAAATGTTCTCGTCGGAATATTTTCCTGCTTTTTTTTGCACTACACGGGCAAGAACTAGTAGCATGTAGTAGAAAATTAAAACATGCAATTTTATATGATATTGAATGAGTAAAGTGGTCCCCGATTTTTTTTATGCATTTGAAGCATTTAAGACAGGCGCAAATAAAATGAGCTGGGGTAATTTAAAATTATCTAGCGCCAAGCGTGATGAAAAATTTTACCCTAGCACATTTTATTTGCGCCTGTCTTGTTTGTGAGGGATTCCCATTTTCAGAAATTAGATGAGACAGATTGAGTGCCGGTCTAAAACAAAATTAATTCCTACGTACAAGAGTTTTCTTCGAGAAAGTCATCACTCAAAATGAGCTAAACCATGGTGAAATACCCTCTCCTACGGCCGCCAATAACACAACAACTACTGGTCTCACAGGCCCAGATGAAACAGATATCTGATCCTGTTGGTCCATAGGATCTCATTGATACCTCATTCGTTGTCGAACTACCAGTAATGAATTCAAAAGTGCTATTTGAACCCAGCCGTACAGTATCTCTATTAAGGCCTTAAGTTTTCACAACTGAGTGCGTTTCAATCGTGATGTCGTGCCAGAGCTCAAGCAACACGTACATATTTCTTTCCTGCCGGTCTCTTTCCATGCGAACGTACCAAGCAACCGAAAGCCATCTACAACAATATCTATTGACTAGAAGCTCGACAGAACAACAACACATTCGACAATGAACGACATGGACATGGGAACGGCAATAGGGGGGAGCAAGCCCTGTGTTTTTTGGGGAGTCACGAGTGGTGCGCGCCAAGAATTTTCTCAAAATTTTTTGACCATGGCCAAAATTGGCCATCGCCTGATTGGCGTAAGAAATAGGACCCTTTGGCAGCTTTTTCTCTGTTATTACTTGTTTTTATACTATGAAACTGTTAGGCCGCATAGACAGGGGTATGGTCTATGCGGCCAAAGAGTTTGGTGGTCCAAAGTGCTAACCCGGTGGAGATTTTGCTGCCAAACCAGCCAATCTTGTCGACAAAACTCCGATCTTCAAAAGACTCAACGCATCGGAGAGCTCGATGCTCCGAAAGCAACAAGCAGAGATCTCAGCGGTGCACAAAAGCGACAATGGAAGAGAGTAATGATGATACCGCAATGGCGGCCGGTGCCGAGGCAGCGCCAAAGCCAAAAAAGAGAAAGAGGAAGAGAACTTTTAGCCGCAAAATAAAGGGTGGTGAGCAGAAGAAATCCAATGCACCGCATGCCCCGAACGTCCAGCGGAATCCGTCACAGCCAACAAAGGCGCCGACGTCAGATAATAAGAAGACGGATCCAAGAGTATACGATCTGAAGAGGGCAACGCAAAGGCGAGATAAACAAATAGAAGTATTGTCTGCTGATAACCAACAACTGAAAAGGAAAGTCGAGACTACCGCAAGAGAAATGCAATCGTTTGAACGTGAGACTGCAATGAAAGTGAGCGCCATTGAGAAGGGGGCAGAGAAATTGCAGGAGAGGGCTGAAAAGAAGATGCAGCGTGCAGCAGAGGCGACGACTACAGCTAATGTCAAAATGGCCGCCGCAACAAAAGCAGCTACTGACGCAAAAGAGATGAAGAAGGAGGCTTCAAAAGAGAAGACTATCGCAACAAAGGAGAGGAAGCAAATCAATAACAATAAATTAGCAGTTGCAAACAAGTCAAACAAACAGTTAGCAGCAAAAGATGAGTTGATAGCGGCAAAAGATGAGGTGATACGTGAACTGAAGGAGAAATTGAGGGCATCACAGAAGGCTGTCAAGGAAGCAGAGGCGAGGGAAGCAAAGGAAATAGCAGCGCGGAAAGAAGTGGCATTCGACGATGGAAGACATGGAACCGGCAAGGAGAGCTTTTCATACTGATGCTAGTAATGCTAGTAACGCGCAGTCACAGATGAGTAGAAGTAGTGAGTCGTCTCAAAATCAAAAAACACTCGTTGCCGTAGAAAATGATTTCATCCATCATTCCACTGGAGGCACATATTCGTACGACCCAGTCCAGACCCAGGCCCAGGCCAAGTTTATGCCAACAATGTACAAGTGGGTTGTGCTCCTTTTGTTGGTTACGGTAATGATCATATCCAAGGAAGAGGACCTCATATTCCACGTGCGTGGCATAATCACCAGCAGAGTGCTGCCTTCGCCGGTCATTATGGCGCCCCCCAGCTTCAGCCGCAACTGTGGCCTCGGCCTCAGCCCCGATTGCCAGCGATAGAACAGCTCGGCTTCGACCATAGCTACAATTCCGGTGGGGGTAGATCAGTTGATTCCATCGTAGTCAAACTTTGTCCCAGCCCAAGTCCCAGTACCAGCCCCGGCCCAATAGGAGGTCCATCACTCGAGCCATGGCTACAACAAAGACAAAGATCACATTCTGCTCCTCCTACGTTGGAATTGAATCAACAGCTACAACCTCAGCCTGGAAGGTCACCCTCATCATCGCCCTCTCCTCCTTACCTCGCACCACATGGAGAATACGTCCCTCTCCTTGTAAACGTTCGTAAGCTCCGCAGTCATGAAACGATCAAGGCCCTCATAGACAAGGAAGATCTCCTGGTAATGATGAACGGAGAATATCCATATCCACATTCCGCTTTCACGCCGTCGAATCAAACTTCTCCTCCGCCTGGCACAATTGCTGATGCTAGTGCTTGTCAAGGCGAAGGAGAGGATGGAACTGGAACAGGACGATACCCAGAGGCAGCGGCGGGTGCACGACCCAAGAAGGATCTGTTCGTTTTCCATGTGCCAAATGATATGACCGAGGGAGAGCTGTACAAGCTATTCTCTCAGTATGGCAAGTTGCGCAGAGCTCGCATTCATTATGGCATCGTTGATGGTAAAAGCGTGTCAAAAGGATTTGGCTTTGTCACGTTCAAGCGCTTCAGCGATGCGGTTGTTGCGGTTCATAGCCTCAATGGCTATAAGGTGAGTCTATCTTTCAAAGAAATGATAGGATTGAGAGATGATGCGATATTAGTATGCCTATTTATGTGTATTCACTCATACAACTCGCTTCCTCTTCTTATATTCAGGTGGGCGAGAAGAACAAGAAAGCTCTGGTAGTCACTTATTGCAGGGACAGGGATACTCCTCGTCCTATTCCAGCCAATACCTCCATTTCCGCCAACAAAGGAACGAAAATGAATAGTGCTGACAAGAGGAGAGCTCGCCGTAATCAACATCGCTTATCTACCTAAATCGGTTTGAGCTGCTAAATTTTGCAAAAAAGACTCTGTCACTTCACCTATATCTATGAAAGAAGACGAATAATATGGAGTTGAATTTCGTCAACTGGACAAGAAGTGAAGGACATTGCATCACACAACTATCTCTGCTGTTCAGCACTTTTATTCATAGACACTGACCGCTATATACATATGTCGCAAGCTTATAATACCATGGAGCAATCACGAACATTTTCAAGTTGGATATTTTCCAAGATTGGATGTTTCAGATTCAGACACATCACACGGTTTTCACGCAATTTTAACTGGTAGTAATATTTCGATTACTATAATACATGATAGCTAAGTATTTGCAGTGTTGAAAGATTTGTCGACGTCGAATGAAACTTCTGTTGCTGATGATGTGAGGTGTGAGATGTGAGTGATGAGCGAAGAGTGAGCCAACAGCAATTTTTTGAGTTTGTGTCCAACATTTGTGTTTGACCTACTTATTCCCTCTCCTACTTCTCAGCCCTCTATTAATGTGCGTCATACTGACGTATTGTGTACCTTCTTCAACCTTCTTCAATCTCAAATCACGTGTCTGATCAGAGATTGTGAGACAGAACAAATTGTCCGGCGACTCTTTAATACCACTTCAATGTCGTTCTCCTTCGTTGCAGAATGTAATCCCGTACTACGTGTAAAATTTGTAAAGGAACCGAAAGGAATAGGAATGACACGAAGGGATATCTCGTTTCGTCGTGACATACATGTCGCGGTTCTTGACAAACGAGAGTCATACACAAAGTTTGAACATCTCAGTCTCAGACGTTCCTTTCATCCCAGGCAGTGATATTTCTTATCCTGCACAATCACACGAGAACGTACCAAGCAACAGATAGCATGGACGAGCCAAGTAGAGATAGAGAGCATCTCATAAAACTTACGATGACGATGGACAATATTCACGCAGCTGCTAACGCACAGTCGCAGTGGAACTATGAGTCATCACAATATGAAAACTCAGTCATCAGCGGTAATGATGGTGATGGTGATGGTGATGGCCTTGCCACTGCCAAGGATTTCACCAATCATTCCATCAATCATTCCATCGCAGGCGCATATTCGTACGACCCAGCCCAGGCGGCCGAAGTGGATGCTAATGCTAACAATGTACAAGTACAAGTAGGTTGTGCTCCTTTTGGATTACTGCCATCATCATAACCGAGGTGGAGGACCTCATAATCCATGCCCATGGCATAATCACCAGCAAAGTGCTGTCTTCGCCGGTCATTTTGGAGCCCCCCAGTTTCAGCCGCAACCGTGGCCTCGGTATGAAACCCGATTGCCAGCGATAGAACAGCTCGGCTTCGACCATAGATACAGTTCCAGTGGCAGTGGGTCGGTTGATTCCATCTTCGTCGGGCTTTGCCCCAGCCCAAGTCCCAGTACCAGCCCCGGCCCCATAGGAGGCCCATCAACTTCGACTCTCGAGCCATGGCTACGACTACAACAATTAGAAAGATCACGTTCTGCTCCTCCTCACTTGGAGGTGAATCAACAGCAACAGCAACTACCGCTACAGCTACAGCCCACAAGGTCACCCTCTTCATCGCCTCCTCCTTACCTCGCACCACATGGAGAGTACGACCCTCTCCTTGTAAACGTTCGTAAGCTCCACAGTCATGAAACGATTAAGGCTCTCATAGACAAGGAAGATCTCCTGGTAATGATGGACTATGGTGATGGCGCAAACAATCAAACGAACCGGGGATATCCATATCCATATCCCGCTTCCACGCCGTCGAATCAAAGTCCTCCTCCGCCTGGCACAATTGCTGATGCTAGTGCTTGTCAAGGCGAAGGAGAGGATGGAACTGGAACAGCAGGACGATACCCAGCGGCAGCGGCGGGTGCACGACCCAAGAAGGATCTGTTCGTTTTCCATGTGCCAGATGATATGACCGAGGGAGAGCTGTACAAGGTATTCTCTCAGTATGGCAAGTTACGCAGAGCTCGCATTCATCATGGCATCGTTGATGGCAATTTATTGAGGATTTCTCGGTCTTCCTACACTCGAATTATTTACAGCGTGAATTGATGTGATCTCCAGTTCCCTGACAGCTGCAGCAAAAATACTACGCATGCAACGTTACAAAGCAGCACTTGTCGATCGTTTTCAGCAGCAATCGACTATATATCTCGTAGGATACAATACATGGAGAAGTGCTTTAAATTGTGATACCGCATCAACTTTCTTGCTTTGATTTTGCATGATGTGTACTTCGCAGTCAAGTTGCTCCGGCGTAATTTCGAATTAATTTGTTCTCCGACGTGCCATGCTTTCTCTTCAGGTGCTACCAATTGCACCTAACCATTGAAATAATTATCGGCCCCTCAACACCGTATCCACTATTCTTGCTGTGGTTCCTGTGGTGGTTGTCCTCGCTCTGTTGTGTGCACCACATTTGTTTTTTTGCTGCTGGTCAATCTTCAATCTCTCTCCATCCGCTTCATTCTTTGCAGTCCTATTTCACCGCAGATTCCAAGCCGCCCCGCAGCCTCACTGTATATTGCTCGTGTTCTCTCCTGTTCTTCCGACTCCGTTCTGCCTTTAGGAAGAGTGGCATACTACAGTTCGCCATGGTCTGCCATGGTGCAGAGTTGATTTTGGCGCCGGTAGCTTGATTGAAGGATGAAGGAGGTGGTTCGGTTATTTGGATCCCATAACTTATCCACCTATGAGACTTTATGCCCAAGATGGGTGTGTGTTAAAAAATAGCTGATTTTTTAAGGAGTCAGTTTCGCCTAAATGGAACCCAGCAGCAGCCTTCAACACCATCCAACCACAAACTCTTGCCACCAGAACAACCCCTAATAATTCACCAATAGTCTCGTTCATGTCATCCAACAACAACGATCACCCTACTACCACACCGTCCAAAAAGAAGCAGCCCATTCGATCCACCCTCACAGCCCTATCAATCCTCACCACAACCCTCCTCCTCCCCACAACCAACCCCACAACCTTCCACGCCTCCGCCTACGAAGAATCCGACTACGCATCTGAAACAGTCACCACCGCCGTCACCTCACTCCAATCCTCCACATCCAACATAGATGCCACCTTCTCCGCCCTCGAAGATGTGGCCAAAATCATTACCGAGGGGAAAGGTGTGGGTGGACAACTCTCTTACGATGGGGTACGATTGAATGAAGGATATGTTGCCGATGAAGATACAACCATTTACAACCCCGGACTATCCCTATTAACCGAATCCGAAAAGGAACGTTTAGTCGATGCCATCATCCAAAATCGCAAGGGGGGACTATCCACCAATCAATGGAATGAAAATAATGAATATGCATTTAGTTTCTTGAAACAAAAGTTGGATCCGTTGCACATGTATGAACTTGGGGGATATTTGAAAATTTTGCCGTTTTGGGGCGCAGTGTTGTATTTGGTCGCGTTGGCCGTGCAGCAGAATGCGAGGGGGGTGTTTCCGTTGGTTTATGGATTGTGTGCCCTGGGGGTGTTTGGACCGGTGATTGTGCTTGTGGCTAGTGGACCTTAGAGACCGTAGATGAGAGAGATAGAGAGAGAGATTGTAGTTGAGCATGATCCTGTGGAGAGAGAGAGAGAGAGACGGTACAACATGAACAAAAAATATAGCTATATTTGTGTAGAGATTGAGAAGAAAAAGAAGATCGTTCAAGTATTTTTAACTTGGCTAAACAAAATTCGGGTTAAATATTGTTTTGTTCACAGTTTTAGCCTCAATCATGTGTCTCTTCCAAATGCCATCTATTATTCAACCAAGTAGTAAGCCCTGTTTCGTGTGTGGCCTCTCCTCCTTATCTTGAGCTTAGAAAATATTGTCTACGTCTATCATTATCACCATCTCTCTCCTTGCTCCTTGTATTCATTCCTCGTACTTGCAACCAGGAGATGTTTCATTCCATGCTTCCGGAACGTCAATGTCATTGAAAGACACCTTGATAATAGCTTTGTTGTCATTATTATCGACAAGGAGGTCGACTAAGGACCTCTTTGCTTCTGTGTGACTTCTATCTTCTATCTACGTATCTTCTATCTCGGGAAGAAAGTTGTGAAGGTATGTAAGTAAGCAAATAAAATATGGGTGCGAAGACTTATTTGTACGTACCCTTTTACGTACCTGGTGGAAAAGGCTTCTTTTTACTTTCTTCTCCCCACAAAAGATGCACATCTTTTATTACATTCGCCATTCGCTCGCTCGAGAAAACACTCATTCAAATCCATTCAAACATACAAAATCAAATCGAGAAGCCCGCATGTTCCATGTTCCTCGTCGATGTTGATGGATACTGTGGCATGGAGATTGCTGCTTATAGTACTTTACCAGGCAAAGCAACATGGCCATAAATAAAAAGTATCATTGATAGCATCATTGGTCGATAACGACTTCACTGCTCTAGAGCTGCTCTCTAAATCTTTTCTTCCCCACCGGTCACCACAAGAGTCATGATGTCATCAACTTCAACACTACGTGCCACAACACTCCTCTGCTTCCTCTTCGCCACCAACCCAACAGCGGCCTTCACCAACCACCGCATCACCAACACCGCCGTCAGCCACACTAACGAGCACTCAGCCGCTCTCAATCTCTACAACTCCGTCGAGGAAGCAATCAGCGAAGCCCAACGAGTCTGCAACGAACAAGGCGGAGACTCCGAGGCATGCCGCGTCGCATGGGACATTGTCGAAGAACTCGAGGCAGCAGATGCTCACCGCACACCTGTCAACCCTACATCCCAACAAGAAGTTAGTTATGGACCACTCATCATGAGTCTTGATTTACTATCGGCAAAAATTGATCGAAAGATGGATGAATTGAATAAGTTGAGTACTTCGTTGGTGGAGGCGGGGGCTGGACCGGAAGTGGAGAGGTTGGCATATGCTAGTGCGGAGATGAAGGAGATTTTGGAGGAGGCAGTTAGGTCTTTGGATGTTTATAGGTAGATCATTTGGTAGGATCACGATGTATGGTGATGGAGGGGGATAATGATGTAAAGGATATTATCATCTTTCTACAAGATCGACGAATGAATGACAGAACATATGATATGGTGCATTCGTGTGCCCAAACAGCAGAAGGAAAAACATCAATGCGACAATCCAAATCTTGCAATGATGCAAACGTGTACTAGTATATACAGTAATCGAAATGTTACTACCAGTTGTAATTGCGTGAAAACCGTATGATGTGTCTGAATCTGAAACATCCAATCTTGGAAAATATCCAACTTAGAAATAGCTTGCGACACATGATAGCGGTGTCTATGAATAAAAGTGCTGAAAAGCAGAGATGGTTGTGTGATGTAATATCCTCCACTTCTTGTCCAGTTGACGAAAATCAACTCCGAATGTTCTTCTTGTTGCATAGATAGTTGAAGTGACAGAGTCTTTTTTGCAAACTTTAGCAGCAGCCCAAACCAAAAGTATAGATTACTTCTGAGTAGATAAGCGATGTTGATTACGGCGAGCTCTCCTCTTGTCAGCACTATTCATTTTCGTTCCATTGTTGGCGGAAATGGAGGTATTGGCTGGAATAGGACGAGGAGTATCCCTGTCCCTGCAATAAGTGACTACCAGAGCTTTCTTGTTCTTCTCGCCCACCTGAATATAAGAAGAGGAAGCGAGTTATATGAGTGAATACACATAAATAGGCATACTAATATCGCATCATCTCTTAATCCTATCATTTCTTTGAAAGACTCACCTTATAGCCATTGAGGCTATGAACCGCAACAACCGCATCGCTGAAGCGCTTGAACGTGACAAAGCCATATCCTTTTGACACGCTTTTACCATCAACGATCCCATGATGAATGCGAGCTCTGCGCAACTTGCCATACTGAGAGAATAGCTTGTACAGCTCTCCCTCGGTCATATCATTTGGCACATGGAAAACGAACAGATCCTTCTTGGGTCGTGCACCCGCCGCTGCCTCTGGGTATCGTCCTGTTCCAGTTCCATCCTCTCCTTCGCCTTGACAAGCACTAGCATCAGCAATTGTGCCAGGCGGAGGAGAAGTTTGATTCGACGGCGTGAAAGCGGAATGTGGATATGGATATTCTCCGTTCATCATTACCAGGAGATCTTCCTTGTCTATGAGGGCCTTGATCGTTTCATGACTGCGGAGCTTACGAACGTTTACAAGGAGAGGGACGTATTCTCCATGTGGTGCGAGGTAAGGAGGAGAGGGCGATGATGAGGGTGACCTTCCAGGCTGAGGTTGTAGCTGTTGCTGTTGATTCAATTCCAACGTAGGAGGAGCAGAATGTGATCTTTGTCTTTGTAGTAGCCATGGCTCGAGTGATGGACCTCCTATTGGGCCGGGGCTGGTACTGGAACTTGGGCCGGGACAAAACTTGACTACGATGGAATCAACTGATTTAACCCCACCAGAACTGTAGCTATGGTCGAAGCCGAGCTGTTCTATTGCTGGCAATCGGGGTCGAGGCTGATGCTGCGGCTGTGGCCATGGTTGCGGCTGAAGCTGGGGGGCTCCAGATTTGCCCTGGGGTGCTCCATAATGACCTGCGAAGGCAGCACTCTGCTGGTGATTATGCCATGCACGTGGAATATGAGGTCCTCTACCTTGGATATGATCATTACCGTAACCAACAAAAGGAGCACAACCTGCTTGCACATTGTTGGCATAAACTTGGGCTGCCTGGGCCTGGGTCTGGACTGGGTCGTACGAATATGCGCATCCAGTGGAATGATGGATGAAATCATTTTCTACGGCAACGAGTGTTTTTTGATTTTGAGACGACTCACTACTTCTACTCATCTGTGACTGCGCGTTACTAGCATTACTAGCAACAGCAACAGTATGAGAAGCTCTCCTTGCCGGTTCCATGTCTTCCATCGTCGAATGTGTTGTGTCGAGCTTTTAGTCAATAGATATTGTAGTAGTTGGCTCTCCGTTGCTTGGTACGTTCGCATGAAAAGAGACTGATAGAGATAAGTAAGTGCGATGTAGCTGGAGGCCGACTCTCTCCAGTCTATTCTCCAATGCTAGCACTTTTGACACGCTCTCAAAATAAAAGGCCTCTTTTGAGAGGCCTCTTGTGGCAGGTAGGAACCTTTCCTCCGGCGACTCTTTAATACCACTTCAATGTCGTTATCCTTAAGTAGGAATGACACGAAGGGATATCTCGTTTCGTCGTGACATACATGTCGCGGTTCTTGACAAACGAGAGTCATACACAAAGTTTGAACATCTCAGTCTCAGACGTTCCTTTCATCCCAGGCAGTGATATTTCTTATCCTGCACAATCACACGAGAACGTACCAAGCAACAGATAGCATGGACGAGCCAAGTAGAGATAGAGAGCATCTCATAAAACTTACGATGACGATGGACAATAAACGACATTGAAGTGGTATTAAAGAGTCGCCGGAGGAAAGGTTCCTACCTGCCACAAGAGGCCTCTCAAAAGAGGCCTTTTATTTTGAGAGCGTGTCAAAAGTGCTAGCATTGGAGAATAGACTGGAGAGAGTCGGCCTCCAGCTACATCGCACTTACTTATCTCTATCAGTCTCTTTTCATGCGAACGTACCAAGCAACGGAGAGCCAACTACTACAATATCTATTTTTTTTTTTTTTTTTTTTTTTTAAGATAAATAAGTGATTAGTTTAGGATGGTATTCAGGAGCTGTTTACTGGGCAAGCTGGATCTGAACTTGCCCATTTTAGGTAATAAGAGGAGTGCAGTCTAGGTATCTCTAGTTCAGTGGCAAGTCCGCACTCCTCTTGTCACCTGTGCTAGGTGATGGTATGTTCCTCCTCCCTCCTACTCTCATATCTATTGACTAAAAGCTCGACACAACACATTCGACGATGGAAGACATGGAACCGGCAAGGAGAGCTTCTCATACTGTTGCTGTTGCTAGTAATGCTAGTAACGCGCAGTCACAGATGAGTAGAAGTAGTGAGTCGTCTCAAAATCAAAAAACACTCGTTGCCGTAGAAAATGATTTCATCCATCATTCCACTGGATGCGCATATTCGTACGACCCAGTCCAGACCCAGGCCCAGGCAGCCCAAGTTTATGCCAACAATGTGCAAGCAGGTTGTGCTCCTTTTGTTGGTTACGGTAATGATCATATCCAAGGTAGAGGACCTCATATTCCACGTGCATGGCATAATCACCAGCAGAGTGCTGCCTTCGCAGGTCATTATGGAGCACCCCAGGGCAAATCTGGAGCCCCCCAGCTTCAGCCGCAACCATGGCCACAGCCGCAGCATCAGCCTCGACCCCGATTGCCAGCAATAGAACAGCTCGGCTTCGACCATAGCTACAGTTCTGGTGGGGTTAAATCAGTTGATTCCATCGTAGTCAAGTTTTGTCCCGGCCCAAGTTCCAGTACCAGCCCCGGCCCAATAGGAGGTCCATCACTCGAGCCATGGCTACTACAAAGACAAAGATCACATTCTGCTCCTCCTACGTTGGAATTGAATCAACAGCTACAACCTCAGCCTGGAAGGTCACCCTCATCATCGCCCTCTCCTCCTTACCTCGCACCACATGGAGAATACGTCCCTCTCCTTGTAAACGTTCGTAAGCTCCGCAGTCATGAAACGATCAAGGCCCTCATAGACAAGGAAGATCTCCTGGTAATGATGAACGGAGAATATCCATATCCACATTCCGCTTTCACGCCGTCGAATCAAACTTCTCCTCCGCCTGGCACAATTGCTGATGCTAGTGCTTGTCAAGGCGAAGGAGAGGATGGAACTGGAACAGGACGATACCCAGCGGCAGCGGCGGGTGCACGACCCAAGAAGGATCTGTTCGTTTTCCATGTGCCAAATGATATGACCGAGGGAGAGCTGTACAAGCTATTCTCTCAGTATGGCAAGTTGCGCAGAGCTCGCATTCATCATGGGATCGTTGATGGTAAAAGCGTGTCAAAAGGATATGGCTTTGTCACGTTCAAGCGCTTCAGCGATGCGGTTGTTGCGGTTCATAGCCTCAATGGCTATAAGGTGAGTCTTTCAAAGAAATGATAGGATTAAGAGATGATGCGATATTAGTATGCCTATTTATGTGTATTCACTCATATAACTCGCTTCCTCTTCTTATATTCAGGTGGGCGAGAAGAACAAGAAAGCTCTGGTAGTCACTTATTGCAGGGACAGGGATACTCCTCGTCCTATTCCAGCCAATACCTCCATTTCCGCCAACAAAGGAACGAAAATGAATAGTGCTGACAAGAGGAGAGCTCGCCGTAATCAACATCGCTTATCTACCTAAATCGGTTTGAGCTGCTAAATTTTGCAAAAAAGACTCTGTCACTTCACCTATATCTATGAAAGAAGACGAATAATATGGAGTTGAATTTCGTCAACTGGACAAGAAGTGAAGGACATTGCATCACACAACTATCTCTGCTGTTCAGCACTTTTATTCATAGACACTGACCGCTATATACATATGTCGCAAGCTTATAATACCATGGAGCAATCACGAACATTTTCAAGTTGGATATTTTCCAAGATTGGATGTTTCAGATTCAGACACATCACACGGTTTTCACGCAATTTTAACTGGTAGTAATATTTCGATTACTATAATACATGATAGCTAAGTATTTGCAGTGTTGAAAGATTTGTCGACGTCGAATGAAACTTCTGTTGCTGATGATGTGAGTTGTGAGATGTGAGTGATGAGCGAAGAGTGAGCCAACAGCAATTTTTTGAGTTTGTGTCCAACATTTGTATTTGACCTATGTACTTATTCCCTGACGTATTGTGTACCTTCTTCAACCTTCTTCAATCTCAAATCACGTGTCTGATCAGAGATTGTGAGACAGAACAAATTGTCCGGCGACTCTTTAATACCACTTCAATGTCGTTCTCCTTCGTTGCAGAATGTAATCCCGTACTACGTGTAAAATTTGTAAAGGAACCGAAAGGAATAGGAATGACACGAAGGGATATCTCGTTTCGTCGTGACATACATGTCGCGGTTCTTGACAAACGAGAGTCATACACAAAGTTTGAACATCTCAGTCTCAGACGTTCCTTTCATCCCAGGCAGTGATATTTCTTATCCTGCACAATCACACGAGAACGTACCAAGCAACAGATAGCATGGACGAGCCAAGTAGAGATAGAGAGCATCTCATAAAACTTACGATGACGATGGACAATATTCACGCAGCTACTAACGCACAGTCGCAGTGGAACTATGAGTCATCACAATATGAAAACTCAGTCATCAGCGGTAATGATGGTGATGGTGATGGCCTTGCCACTGCCAAGGATTTCACCAATCATTCCATCAATCATTCCATCGCATGCGCATATTCGTACGACCCAGCCCAGGCGGCCGAAGTGGATGCTAATGCTAACAATGTACAAGTACAAGTAGGTTGTGCTCCTTTTGGATTACTGCCATCATCATAACCGAGGTGGAGGACCTCATAATCCATGCCCATGGCATAATCACCAGCAAAGTGCTGTCTTCGCCGGTCATTTTGGAGCCCCCCAGTTTCAGCCGCAACCGTGGCCTCGGTATGAAACCCGATTGCCAGCGATAGAACAGCTCGGCTTCGACCATAGATACAGTTCCAGTGGCAGTGGGTCGGTTGATTCCATCTTCGTCGGGCTTTGCCCCAGCCCAAGTCTCAGTACCAGCCCCGGCCCCATAGGAGGCCCATCAACTTCGACTCTCGAGCCATGGCTACGACTACAACAATTAGAAAGATCACGTTCTGCTCCTCCTCACTTGGAGGTGAATCAACAGCAACAGCAACTACCGCTACAGCTACAGCCCACAAGGTCACCCTCTTCATCGCCTCCTCCTTACCTCGCACCACATGGAGAGTACGACCCTCTCCTTGTAAACGTTCGTAAGCTCCACAGTCATGAAACGATTAAGGCTCTCATAGACAAGGAAGATCTCCTGGTAATGATGGACTATGGTGATGGCGCAAACAATCAAACGAACCGGGGATATCCATATCCATATCCCGCTTCCACGCCGTCGAATCAAAGTCCTCCTCCGCCTGGCACAATTGCTGATGCTAGTGCTTGTCAAGGCGAAGGAGAGGATGGAACTGGAACAGCAGGACGATACCCAGCGGCAGCGGCGGGTGCACGACCCAAGAAGGATCTGTTCGTTTTCCATGTGCCAGATGATATGACCGAGGGAGAGCTGTACAAGGTATTCTCTCAGTATGGCAAGTTACGCAGAGCTCGCATTCATCATGGCATCGATGATGGCAAAAGCGTGTCGAAAGGATTTGGCTTCGTCACGTTCAAGCGCTTCAGCGATGCGGTTGTTGCGGTTCACAGCCACAGCCTCAATGGTTACAAGGTGAGTCGTTCAAAGAAATGATAGGATTGAGAGATGATGCGATAATAGTATGCCCATTATGTTGATGCATTCGTTCATATCTCGCTTCCTCTTCTTATATTCAGGTGGGCGAGAAGAACAAGAAAGCTCTGGTAGTCACTTATTGCAGGGACAGGGATACTCCTCGTCCTGATCCAACCAATACCTCCATTTCCGTCAACAATGGAACGAAAAGGAATAGTGCTGACAAGAGGAGGGCTCGCCGTAATCAACATCGCTTATCTACTCAGAAGTAATCTATACTTTTGGTTTGGGCTGCTGCTAAAGTTTGCAAAAAAGACTCTGTCACTTCAACTATCTATGCAACAAGAAGAACATTCGGAGTTGATTTTCGTCAACTGGACAAGAAGTGGAGGATATTACATCACACAACCATCTCTGCTTTTCAGCACTTTTATTCATAGACACCGCTATCATGTGTCGCAAGCTATTTCTAAGTTGGATATTTTCCAAGATTGGATGTTTCAGATTCAGACACATCATACGGTTTTCACGCAATTACAACTGGTAGTAACATTTCGATTACTGTATATACTAGTACACGTTTGCATCATTGCAAGATTTGGATTGTCGCATTGATGTTTTTCCTTCTGCTGTTTGGGCACACGAATGCACCATATCATATGTTCTGTCATTCATTCGTCGATCTTGTAGAAAGATGATAATATCCTTTACATCATTATCCCCCTCCATCACCATACATCGTGATCCTACCAAATGATCTACCTATAAACATCCAAAGACCTAACTGCCTCCTCCAAAATCTCCTTCATCTCCGCACTAGCATATGCCAACCTCTCCACTTCCGGTCCAGCCCCCGCCTCCACCAACGAAGTACTCAACTTATTCAATTCATCCATCTTTCGATCAATTTTTGCCGATAGTAAATCAAGACTCATGATGAGTGGTCCATAACTAACTTCTTGTTGGGATGTAGGGTTGACAGGTGTGCGGTGAGCATCTGCTGCCTCGAGTTCTTCGACAATGTCCCATGCGACGCGGCATGCCTCGGAGTCTCCGCCTTGTTCGTTGCAGACTCGTTGGGCTTCGCTGATTGCTTCCTCGACGGAGTTGTAGAGATTGAGAGCGGCTGAGTGCTCGTTAGTGTGGCTGACGGCGGTGTTGGTGATGCGGTGGTTGGTGAAGGCCGCTGTTGGGTTGGTGGCGAAGAGGAAGCAGAGGAGTGTTGTGGCACGTAGTGTTGAAGTTGATGACATCATGACTCTTGTGGTGACCGGTGGGGAAGAAAAGATTTAGAGAGCAGCTCTAGAGCAGTGAAGTCGTTATCGACCAATGATGCTATCAATGATACTTTTTATTTATGGCCATGTTGCTTTGCCTGGTAAAGTACTATAAGCAGCAATCTCCATGCCACAGTATCCATCAACATCGACGAGGAACATGGAACATGCGGGCTTCTCGATTTGATTTTGTATGTTTGAATGGATTTGAATGAGTGTTTTCTCGAGCGAGCGAATGGCGAATGTAATAAAAGATGTGCATCTTTTGTGGGGAGAAGAAAGTAAAAAGAAGCCTTTTCCACCAGGTACGTAAAAGGGTACGTACAAATAAGTCTTCGCACCCATATTTTATTTGCTTACTTACATACCTTCACAACTTTCTTCCCGAGATAGAAGATACGTAGATAGAAGATAGAAGTCACACAGAAGCAAAGAGGTCCTTAGTCGACCTCCTTGTCGATAATAATGACAACAAAGCTATTATCAAGGTGTCTTTCAATGACATTGACGTTCCGGAAGCATGGAATGAAACATCTCCTGGTTGCAAGTACGAGGAATGAATACAAGGAGCAAGGAGAGAGATGGTGATAATGATAGACGTAGACAATATTTTCTAAGCTCAAGATAAGGAGGAGAGGCCACACACGAAACAGGGCTTACTACTTGGTTGAATAATAGATGGCATTTGGAAGAGACACATGATTGAGGCTAAAACTGTGAACAAAACTATATTTAGCCAGAATTTTGTTTAGCCAAGTTAAAAATACTTGAACGATCTTCTTTTTCTTCTCAATCTCTACACAAATATAGCTATATTTTTTGTTCATGTTGTACCGTCTCTCTCTCTCTCTCCACAGGATCATGCTCAACTACAATCTCTCTCTCTATCTCTCTCATCTACGGTCTCTAAGGTCCACTAGCCACAAGCACAATCACCGGTCCAAACACCCCCAGGGCACACAATCCATAAACCAACGGAAACACCCCCCTCGCATTCTGCTGCACGGCCAACGCGACCAAATACAACACTGCGCCCCAAAACGGCAAAATTTTCAAATATCCCCCAAGTTCATACATGTGCAACGGATCCAACTTTTGTTTCAAGAAACTAAATGCATATTCATTATTTTCATTCCATTGATTGGTGGATAGTCCCCCCTTGCGATTTTGGATGATGGCATCGACTAAACGTTCCTTTTCGGATTCGGTTAATAGGGATAGTCCGGGGTTGTAAATGGTTGTATCTTCATCGGCAACATATCCTTCATTCAATCGTACCCCATCGTAAGAGAGTTGTCCACCCACACCTTTCCCCTCGGTAATGATTTTGGCCACATCTTCGAGGGCGGAGAAGGTGGCATCTATGTTGGATGTGGAGGATTGGAGTGAGGTGACGGCGGTGGTGACTGTTTCAGATGCGTAGTCGGATTCTTCGTAGGCGGAGGCGTGGAAGGTTGTGGGGTTGGTTGTGGGGAGGAGGAGGGTTGTGGTGAGGATTGATAGGGCTGTGAGGGTGGATCGAATGGGCTGCTTCTTTTTGGACGGTGTGGTAGTAGGGTGATCGTTGTTGTTGGATGACATGAACGAGACTATTGGTGAATTATTAGGGGTTGTTCTGGTGGCAAGAGTTTGTGGTTGGATGGTGTTGAAGGCTGCTGCTGGTGACATTGTCATCATTACGGCGGCGGTAAGGAGTAATCTGTGGGCTGTCATGTTTTACTAGCTTGTTGTTGAGAAGATTGTTGTGTTATCGTAAGCTTGGCAAGATGATTGAGTGTTGAGGCAGCGATGGCAGTGTTACGGTGGTGATTACTTCTTGATACTACTAGCAGAAGAGGTGCTTCAATCTCATGGTCACTTCCTCCTTCCTCGTGGATGTTGATGTGGGAGATGTGACATCGGTTACTCTGGATACCGTTCGGTAGATTCGGTTCTTCCTTCTCAGTATCGGCGATAAAATGGAAAAAACATGAACACCAAACAAAGCATGAGGTGATGATGAAGTGTTCAAAGATGTTGTTAGTGCCGACGCTCAACATCGTGCTAAATCAAATATATCTTCACATCATCAGCAGAGGCTCTCTATCTAATATTGATCGTCACCGACTCTAAACCCTTTTTTTTTTGCAGAGAATAAAAAGTTACAGTGAAACCACATAATATCTATATACATTTCAGCGAACAAAAACACAATGGTGGAGGCACAACAACAACAACAACAACAACAACAACAATCCTCATTCCGACCGAAACTAGGTCTTCTCGCAGCAGCCTTATCTCTAGGTGTCTTATCATTCATGACATTATTTTCAGTCGAATTGACTTCACTGCAGCTCGCGGGCATAAAACCGTCAGATTATGAATTGAAGCAGCATCAGCCATTAGAAGATGATAATCAATTAAATCAGCAGATACAGCAGCAGCATCATCAGACCACTCTATTGGACAACCAGTTCCTAAATGATGATGATGATAATTCTATATTTGATGATGATGAAGATAATCCTGACAATGATACTGAAGACAGTAATGAAACATCAATATCATCATTAGGACAGAATACTGAACCCAACAATAACAATGAAACCATCCTGACGGACAACAACAATACACAACCACAACCACCACCACTTCAATTTCAAATATCCCAAGGGCGAATTTCCGACACCATTGACATCAGTTCAATCCATGACACAGTACTCCAACGAAATCGACAATATCTCCATGCCAAAGATACCAATACACTCCCATTATCACCGGCATGCTACCCCCACTTCAATCACTATTCCACCACCACCAACAACAACAATACTACCAACAACAACAACACTGACCTACAATTATTCTCACCATACAACAACACCACCAAATTCAAACGCATCCTATTCTATCACGCACGCAAGGCAGGTGGATCCAGTATGAACAAATATCTCGTCAAGGTCGCCAAACACTACGGCATTCATATTGAATGGATCGAATGGAAGGCCATGGAAGAACCCGGAATGCAACATAAGAATGTTCACGATAACAACATGGAGGATACATTTTACGTCACACATATCCGTGAACCGATTGAACGATCCATTTCTCATTTCAAGTATAATGGACGATGGCCATGTAAGACATTGATGAGGAGTGCATTTGTCCCGACTGAGGAGAATGCCATGACGTTGGAAACGTGGAATGAGACTCAGGGTCATGAACCAAAAAAGGAGTGTCATAGAGATAGAAAGACAAAGGAGACAGTCTTTTTTTTGGGGGATTGTGCAGTGAATTGTTATACCCAATGGTTTGGTGGACTAAGTTGTCCACGGTGGGATGTACCAATGGAGTTGCAATATACGGTGGCAATGTCCAAATTACTCAAGTACAATTTAATCATTGTCATTGATAAATTGCATGATCCAAGGTATGTGGAAGCAATTGAAACCTTTTTTGGTGTGACGGGATTATTAGAACGGGGTAATCCCTTTTGTGAGAAGAAATCGCATAAGGCGAATGCAGCGCATCCATTGGTAGTGCGGAATGAGACACGGGCAAGGTTGGTGGAGTTGAATGAGTTTGATTTGAAATTGTATCATGAGATTACGGATTGTTTGAAGGAGGATGGTGGGAGGTATGAGGGTATACCCAAGTGGGATGGGAGTAGGTTTTGGATTGATTCGTATAATTGGACAGAGGCGGAGATGGAGAAGCAGAGGGCGAAAGCTGCGAAGGCGTTGCAAAATGGTGAAGGATAGCTATAGCTTGGTTGGTGATTGGATGAGGAGAGAAGAAGCATGACTTTTGTTCGTTCATGTTGCACTTAATCAATCATGATTTCACTTAGCTTGCATTTATAACATACTTGACATGGATAAAACAGGACTGATGCATGCTGTGCAAGCAAAGGAGTTCATCGATTCTTCCCTGCTCTTGTGGTAGATACATGTACTTTGATTGTATTAATTTCAATGCTTCGAACGTCGGGGTACAAACGAGGAATCTCTTTGGAGAAGAATCTATGTACATCTTCATCTTCCACCAAATCATCAAAGTCAAAGTTGAGCAGAACTTGTGTGTTCGTTGACTGCCTCGTAAAAGTTCCTTGCATGCTCTTCTTCATTAGCATCAGACTGATTTGGAGAGAGCAACTTTTCATAATGCAGTGAATTTTGGAAGAAATTGCTTCAATAATTCTTTGTTTGGACATTGCAGTGGAAGATCTGATGTGTTCTTGAACTTCATTGGATGTCTTCCAAGAGTACAGCAATCTTGGCTCGAGGGATACGGATACTAGTTTGGTTTGCAAGTAATCCATGTCCATGTTCATAAGCTGCCACCGCTAGTATATCGTAATTGATTTTCCTTGGCGAATTGTGTCTACCACCAAACCCAGATTCCTTGCTACGAATATACGTTTCAGCTGCAAAAAGGTGTAAGGATGATTGGAGGAATCTCGAGGTTGCATCTTCCCCATCGTCAGATGGCACATTCATTTTGTGGAGATTCAATGCGTGTACTTCACTGGAATAGTTACTCCACAACTCCCGAAAGTATTCGGCTACATGTGTGCATGGTTCGCCTCCGCTCTATGCCGGTATTCATCACGTTTGCGTTTGCGTTTCTCCTCGGCCTCTGGGTCCAGCAACTTTTCCATAAAAGATAGAAATGTTCGACCTGTCCTCTCTCGGACGGCCACTGTGGATAATGTGGTTTATACTTGGAAGTATCTCCATTGCCATCCTCGAAAGGTTTGTTGAATTCGTTCCACAAAAAGGCTAAGCTGCCACGCGTAATACCTTCGGTAGACAACTACAACACACATCCGACCAGAGGATAGTATTTGTTGACGAGATCGTACAACATCTTGCGATTGTCATCATGCTTGCTTGATGTGATGTACATTCTGGAAAATGCCTCGTCTGACAGATCGCAGTTTCTTGTGTGCCGAGAGGTATGCTAACTCAGATTCCAAACACTTCCAGGCATTCTTCGCCTTGCAATTTCCATTCTCGAAGCAAGAGTTGATCAGTGGTCGGGGATCGAACGTATGTTTGTTGTTGCTTCGTCGTTTCAAGCAGTGGCAGTGGCAGTGGCAGTGGCAGTGGCAGTGGCAGTGGCTGTGGCTGTGGCTGTGGCTGTGGCTGTGGCTGCAGATGTAGATCCGACCCAAATATGCAACCGATGCTAATCGTAGAGCTCCTTCCGATATCGTGTGAGATCACATTGAATGTCTGAGGTAGCAGTTTTATGAGGACCGATGTACAAGACAAATACTGGGTTGGGTTTCGTCTTTATGCACAGCCACAGTCTTACGATGGGCATATGTGCTGCTGTTACTCTACTTGTGCTGCTGTTTTGGCCATCGAATAGGTCAATGTTGATGCTGCTTGTACGATTCCGTAGATGAGGCAATCTCTTGTTATGAGGCATCTCCTCAACCGCAGAGATGATGTTGCGATAACTCATGATAGCTAAGTACGACGAAGCAATCGAAATCAGGATAGCAACTTTCGCACCAAGTTGAATGCGATTGGTGAATTTGGAGAAGAGCTGAACCGAGTCAACATTGCTCTCTAGAGTGCTAGTGTGCTGGCAATTAAGTAGGCTACCGTGGCACACATCTGCACAAGACAGAGTTGAATCTCCCTTTCTCATGTTTGAACCACAGCTTTTCTCGCGCACCAAGATGAGAAGAGATAATCACGTACCCCCATGCTCTCCTGAGGCTAAGTAGCTTAAAATACTCCCCCAACCAACGAAAATGTTAGAGAAAAGCTGGAGACGTGTCTTGCTATTGATCCCCCTTTGAAGAGGCTCCAGCTAAAATTTGTACCCCCAGGAAGTGAGAGGTTCGCGTATTCGTTTACAATACAATACATACCAGAGACCAGAGATAAGTACGTCGTTTTTCGGGGTGCATTCTTTTTGCCCCCGAAATCTTTGAGGTTGCACTTGGCTCTGAGCACTCTTGCCTACAGCGAAAATCATTCATGCCATGACTGAATGAAATGATCCTCTCTAGACAAGGAGCGAGCAGGAGTGTTCGATCTGGTTTGTTACCATAGTTCCATTACTTCTCTCGTGGTCTCCCATCATTCACCTATTTACAGCTGAGCGGTGTATTTACAATGAGCGCAACTGAGGCAACGGCTGATGAGAAATGTGCATCCTGCGGAATTAAAGGTGGCGACGACGTGAAGTTGAAGAACTGTACCGCTTAATATCTTGTGAAATACTGCGGCGTTGATTGCCAACGTAATCACAGATTGCAGCACAAACGAGCGTGCAAGAAGCGGGTGGCTGAATTACGTGATGAGTTGCTATTCAAACAGCCCGAGAGCAGCCATCTCGGCGATTGCCCGATCTGTCTGTTGCCGATCCCGCTTTTTACATCACTCGAAACAATGAAATACACTGTGTATTCCTGCTGCAGTAAAGTGGTGTGTGATGGCTGCGATTATACCAATAAGTTGCGACAGCTAGAAGCAAGGCTGACACAAAAATGCGTGTTCTGTCGACGCAAAACGCCGCGCACGGACGCAGAACACAATCTGAATCAAAAGAAGAGGATTGAAGCGAATGACCCATTTGCTTTGCATGAAGCCGGCGTGCGTCGTTTCAATGCAGGTGACTATTCGACTGCTATTGAATATTGGGAAAAGGCAGCTGGATTGGGTGACATCGAATCGCACTATCACTTATCAGGTGTGTATAGAGAGGAGCGTGGCGTTAAAAATAACATGAAAAAGTTCACATATCATGCGGAACAAGCTGCCATTGGTGGTCATGTAATTGCAAGAAACGATCTTGTTGTGTGGGAGTGGAATAGAGGCAACATTGATAAGGCTGTGAAGCATTACATCATTGCTGCCAATCTCGGCGATGATGATTCAATAGAAGCGCTGAAGGAGTTTTATGCTCAAGGAGTGGTAAGCAAAGAGGACTTTGCCGCTGCCCTCCGTGCACATCAGGCTGCAGTGGATGCAACGAAGAGTCCACAGAGGGATGCAGCAGAAGCAGCTGGAAAGCGGTAGACAGGGGGTGTTTGATCTATATGTATTGATCAAACAGGTTCAGGATTGCAAATCAAGTAACGAGGTGATTCCAAACTAGATAGAGATGTGACGTAAATCGTGAGTTAATTAAGTCCCTTTCAAAAGTTTTCTGCTCATTCCAACTACATTTTTTTGTGAACTTAATTAGCATCTACTGATACACGTATCACATCTAAATGAAAATGAGCTTGGAGCCTCCCCATAGTGACATCATTACTTACACGTCTATTGAACATCCCTCAAGGATACATTCCTCGCTCCTTGTGCTTTTCGAAACCTCAGGCTTGTGATCTCTCATGCCAGAACAAAAATAAAGAGGGGCAGCGCTCTTTTGCCCCTGAGAATCAACTTGCCAACTTCAATCATTATTTCATCATTATTTCATTGAGCATTGAGGTTGAGGTTTCACTGCATTATTGTTGATTGTTGCAGCATTGATCGTTTCCATTGGCCCTCTCAACCCAAGGGAGACAACTCATTAGACCTAAGCAGCAATTATTATCTACAATAGCTCGGAGCGATCACTATTAAATCACGGGAAGCTGGAGGAGGCAGCCTATTTTTCTGTACACGCCCGACGTTGACCGTTATCTTGGCCGTCGGAAAAAATCTGCCACGGCTGGGGAGTCCATAGACATGAGCACAGCAGACGCAACTGCGGCGTCAGTTTGTGCATCCTGCGGCGAGGGCAAGAACAAGGAGTTGAAAAAATGCGGTGCTTGCGAACTCGTTCGATATTGCGGCATTGAATGCCAACGTAATCACAGACCGAAGCACAAAAAGGAGTGCAAGAAGCGGGCAGCAGAATTGAAAGAAGAGTTGCTGTTCAAGCAGCCTGAGAGCAGTCATCTCGGTGACTGTCCGATTTGTTTGCTGCCAATCCCACTTTACACAGAGCAAGATTCAGTAAGGTTTACTATGTATCAATGCTGCAGTACATTGGTGTGTGATGGCTGCGCGCATGCCAATATTTTGAGAGAGAAAGAAGCAAGGCTGACAGCATCATGCCCATTCTGTCGACAAAAGCTTTCGACAAAGAAATCAGAAATCGATCTGCAATCAATGAAGAGGGTCAAAGCGAATGACCCACTTACATTGCACGATTAGGGAGTGTATCGTGACGATGCAGAGGACTATGTCACTGCGATTGAATATTGGGAGAAGGCAGCTGGATTGGGTCATATTGATTCACACCATTCCTTGGCAAGTGCGTATGAAGCAGGGCGTGGTGTTGAAAAGGACAGGAAAAAGGCCATACATCATCTAGAAAAGGCTGCGATTGGTGGTCATGTATTTGCAAGGCACAGTCTTGGATTGTGGGAGGAGGAGATTAAAGGCAATATTGACAGGGCAGTAAAGCATTTCATAATTGCCGCCAATCTTGGCGATAATATGTCAATAGAAAAGCTGAAACAGTGCTATCGAAGGGGAGCGGTCAGCAAAGAGGACTTTGCCGCTTCTCTCCGTGCACATCAGGCTGCAGTGGATGCAACAAAAAGTCCTCAGAGAGATGCAGCAGAATCAGCTGGAAAGCGGTAGACAGGGGGATGTTGGAGCAATCATTGAGCGAGCGTGTGTACATTCATTCCAACGCAATTGATTATCAATGACACGCATAATTTATTAGCTTGAATTATCGGTTCCGCTTAAATATGTATCTTAGTATCGTACTTTCACTTTGTCCACTTGATTCTGGGCGCTTGACAAGTTCAAATGACTGATGGAGTTGTTTGAGTCGGGGAGACACAAGTCGAATACGTGCGTACAGCTAGGTGCTTCTGAATCAATTGCATATATGCCATCATTTATTCGAATAATTGGAGAAACGGCAATATATTCTTGATCACAATGCTTGCACTAGACGTAACACAGATCTCTTTCCTTGCTCTCTTTCGACTTCCCCTTGTTGACCGAACCCCCTCACTCTCAAATCGACGTTCCTCGTTGTTATCAAGATTGGCCTTCCAAAGAGCGAGTCCAAGCAGAGTTGTAGCCTCCTTTATTAGTGCTCTGTGTTCACCCTTGTAGTGGTCTAGTCGGCTGATGACTGATTCCATCCATTGCTGTATTTCTGCAGTCTTCTCTGTTGGGTTAGTGGGAAAGTTTCGTTGATGCTATTGATTTCATCGTTCATCTCGCTTCTCCAGCTCTCCAGATGTAATGAAGCAACAGTGTTGTGGATCCCCCCATCTAGTTCAACTACTGATAGCTGTGGGCAATCTCGAATACATCATTTCCGATCATGCCACCCCTCCGCCATCCTTTTTTTGAATTACCCTAACGATGATAGCTCCACGACGTGGGAGTATTTAAGTCCTATCCTCTTCATCAGAGGGACTCTGCATTCTCAGCACGTGTGCTGAGTCCTCCAAGTGACTCAGACCGTGTCTGAAGATCCTATCTAAATAATGAGAGGAGCTAAGTCGTTCGTTCTGTCGTTCTGTCGGTCGGTCGTTCGTTCTGTCGTTCTGTCGTTCTGTCGTTCTGTCCGGGCCCTTTGGCGTGTCCTTTGGCCTTCACGGGCATTTTCGATCGACTCTTTCTTTGGACGTGTGATGTGGAGTGTCAAGAAATAGGGTTCTAATTTTTAATTGGCTTAGATTTGATTGTTCAGGGGGGGACACCCCCCCTTGCCCCCCCCCGTTTTTAGAATTGATTTACTATGCTGACTTTTAAATGACTACTGCTGGTACGGACCGACATGGTAGCAATAAAAAAGATGAACAGCTATAGGATTGTTCTACACGATATTGGTGCTTGATGAACAATGTCCATGGCTGTTCTCTCTCTCTCAACATCCCTTCTGTCTGTCCCTAACGACCAGAGCGATGCGAGAAGCCGGAAGAAAGAGAAGGAGAAAGACAGGTGTGACGAGATCCGATTTCGTGCGGGCCAAGTCTACCTGTGATGATTGGCTTAGATTTGATTGTTCAGGGGGGGACACCCCCCCTGCTATGTATATAAGTAGACACAATCAATATCGTAGTAGATAGCCGGTGCCTCCTCTCTTATTTAGAAAACCCGCGCAGCGGCTAGACGAGCGTCAGCGAGGCTAGTACTTATGATTGAGGGTGCCTGCAACACTCCGGTCGACACCGTAACTGTCACACTTTATCAGATAGTTTATGTCACAAAGAATGTTCATTTGCGTGACAGTGTCACTTTCACTTCACAAGAAATTCATCGCCATATACAAGAAAGTACCACGTCCATCCCATGTACAACCACTTGGCGCCACTTAAAGTGGCTGTGGCTAAGCTAAGTACCACTTGCTACCACTTGCCACCACTTGCTAGCACACTTGCCACTTGCCACTACTTAGCCACTCCTCAATGAACAAATATGCCGAGAATACCCAGGCACCTTCACAGAAAAGACTTGTCGCCATTGTCAGATCATCATCAAACCAAGGCACATGAGCACTTGCAATTAGGAGGAGGAGAGAAGCTAGCGATGATGAATCTGATGATGAATCATCGGTCAGTAAATCTATTGATGGTGCTGTGTCCTCAAATGCCCTCCATTTGAAGACGCATTGCCATTTAACACGTCGATAGCATCCTCAAGAATGTTGCTGATATGTGCGAGGTCAATTTGGCAGTCGATTTGAACAGCGTTCGGAGTTTTTGGACAAACACCAGCGGCTCTGGCTCTCTGCGTTTCTCACTCTCTCTAGCATAGCGAGGCATCCATCCTTGGCTTGCATTATTTATTTATTATTAATGATTGCCACTTGCCACTTGCCACTGGATACCACTTGCTACCACTGGATACCACTTTTTTCCACCCAGTGGTGGCCACTTGCTACTGGCTGCCACTGGTTGGCTAATTTAGCTCTACTAAATTTCTCAAGATTTCACATTTTTATTCAAGCGAAACTGTTTGTGTGTGTCAAATTACAATGTGAGGTAACAAATTGTGTGTCATTATATGTGTCGTAACCGGAGTGTTGCTGTAGGTTCGCTCTTCGCTCTTCATCATCTTCCGATGAGTGTTACAAAAAATGCTGAATTGAAATTAATGGCAGCCGAAATGATGAGTTGTGCATCTTGCGGCATCGCCGGAGGTGATGATGTCAAATTGAAGAATTGTACTGCCTGCTATCTCGTGAAATATTGCAGTGTCAAATGTCAGAGGGAGCATAGGTCGCAGCACAAACGAGCGTGTAAGAAGCGGTCGGCTGAATTAAAAGATGAGCTGCTATTCAAGCAGCCCGAGAGTACACATCTCGGCGACTGTCCGATCTGTTTGCTGCCGCTGCCATTTCCTACATCGCAAGAAGATCCATCGACGTATTCTAAAATGTCGTGCTGCAGTAAATTGGTGTGCAGAGGTTGCATTCATGCCAATGCGATGCGGCATGAAGAAGAAGGGCGTTCAGAAACATGCCCATTCTGTCGTAAAACAGTGCCGACAAAAGAAGCAGAAATCCGTCTAAATACAAAGAAGAGGGCCGAGGCAAATGACCCAGTTGCATTGCACGATGTGGGCACGCGTCATTTCCATGCAGGCGAATATGTCACTGCTATTGAGCCTTTGGAGAAGGCAGCTGGATTGGGTCACGTTGATTCACACTATCTCTTATCATGCGTCTATCGTGAGGGGGGTGTTGCAAAGGATGCAAAAAAGTCCTCATATCACGAGGAACAGGCCGCCATTGGTGGACATCCCATAGCAAGGCACAACCTTGGATTGTGGGAGATAAAAAATGGCATCATGGAAAGGGGAGTGAAGCATTGGATCATTGCCGCCAATCTCGGCTGTGATATATCAATGGAAGCGCTGAAGGAGTGTTATGCAGGTGGAGTGGTCAGCAAAGAGGACTTTGCTGCTGTCCTCCGTTCATATCAGGCGGCAGTGGATGCAATGGAAAGTCCCCAGAGGGAAGCATCAAAGGCTTCGATTTATTTTTATGATGTGATTACGAACCACAATCTTGGAGTGGAGGAGTTTGAAAAAGGCAACTTTGATAAGGCAGTGAAGCATTTTATCATCGCCGCCAATCTCGGCTGTGATTTAGCACTAGAAGAGCTGAAGGCGTGTTATGCAAGGGGATTAGTCAGCAAAGAGGACTTTGCTGCTGCCCTCCGTGCACATCAGGCTGCAGTGGACGCGAAAAAGCCCCAGAGGGATGAAGCAGCGCCAGCTAAAAAGTGATAGACAGGGGGCGTCTGAACTTTTCAAAAATGCAGAGCAATTGAGCGAGCGTGTGTACATTCAGTCCAACAATTGATTATCAATGACGCATAATTTATTAGCTTGAATTATGTATCGTACTTTCACTTGATCCACTTGATTCTGGGCTCTTGACAAGTTCAAATAACTGAGTGAGCGGTTAGTTAGAGTCGGGGAGACATAAGTCGAATAATTCAATTCGTACCCAGCTAGCAGGCCCCACAGGCGTCTTCGGGATCAGCCCGAGTCCCTCCAGGTTTAAGTCCTCCTTTCTCTACTGACACTAAGTAGTGTCTAGAGAGAGAGAGAGTAGCAACTAAACTAATCAATCTATCATAATTCGATAAGTACACAATACATATTGTACACATACACAGTAAAGACAAAGAAAACTTGAACTTGAACTTGAACTACGGTAGCTTAGTTAGTAGAGCATCCAAAAGGACAATGCACATGTTGTAGTCATCAGCCTCAAACAAGATACGACAGCAGAAACTGAGCTGTTGGTTCGTATTCGTATATCATCTGCCATTGTAGGCGTAGGCTGCAATGAATCATTGTTCGAGGTTCGACTTGCTGTTGGAGAATTGGTTGATAGCAGGCTTGAGTCGTCTATTGGTGTATTTGAAGGTATTGATGTGATGGGAATATTAGCAGTTGATAATGCGGAAGTGGTTCCAGGAAGCACAGTTGGTGATGGGGTTGTTAGCGGCGGTGACTGAGATGGATTAGTGGATGGATTCCAGGTCGTTATAAGGTTCCTGGACGGCTCTGGAGTTGTAATTGACGGCTGAGACGGATTGAATGAAGGTGGCGTTGTTGAAAGATTTCCAGATAGTTGCAGTGTTGTGGGATTCGGACTTTGGGATGTGATTGTTGGCAACGCAGTTATGAGTGCTGGTGTTGGGTATTTCGATGGGAGAATGGTTTCTTCCTTCTCAACTCCGATGGATACACTTTTCACAGGTCCAAGATATCCATCAACGTCCATTGCCTGCACATGCAAGGAGTGTCTGCCCGGAGAGATCTCTGTCGTAGATAATGATATCTCAACAATCTCTTCACTGCTATCAAATTCTCCATCGAGAGGACTCATTTCCCAGGTAAGGTCACCATTTTTCACGTCGTCGGGGTGGACGTCTAAATACAAGACAACTTTGACAATATCTTGGCCTCCATTCTTATGATCTGATTCTCCATTCAACGAGTTGACCATTACAACGTCACTAACCTCGGCTGTCACTATGATTTCTCCATCAATATCGTTGTAATCGACTATAACATCCAATACATCGGGACCCTTGGCCAGCGAAAATGGTCTACCAGCAATTGAGGCAGCATACAACAACACAGGTAGATTGGATGGCAATATATCATTCTCAAAAGTATCACAATCTTCATAAAAGCTGAAGCCCAGTTCCAGACCCATCGATGCTACACCCATAATTGCATACATATAATCAGATGCATCACCCGAGACAGGATATAGAAAATCATAACCCGAAGCCCACAAGTCATATCCATTCAAGTATGACATCTTCCTCGCAATGGCAGAATATGAATCATCATCTGGACTAACTTCATCACGATGACCCCACGGATAATAAATGTACTCCCCAGTAGAATGAATATCAATATACATTCCCATAATATCATCCCCTAGTGCTTCATTCATTTGTTTCTTCGGGTCAGATCTACGTTGACTTTCCGGAAATACTTTCTTTGCATACTCTATCACTGCTTGCGTTTCCACTTCACTATTTGGCTCAGTCCCATGATATTCATCCGAACATGGATCCGATGACGCACCAAACTCGTCTCCCCATAGAAAATCAAAATTTCGATTGATATCCACCCCGTAAAATCCATCCATGTTGCATCCAGTTGGATTGAGATTCTTTCTCCAATATGTTTCTGGAAAGTTTTCTGCCATGTACCGTCCATCTGGATTGACATGTATAATTGTATGAATTTCCGTATGATGTAGTATAGATGTAATTTGGGCATCATGATTGTTGTATCCATCGATCAGCAATTCAATGAACCGTGCCACGAGTTCTGTGGGTGTGTACTCACGTGCATGCATTCCAGATGTGAGGAGGAGCTTTCCCTTTTCGGATGATGATGATTGACGGTGGCGGGCAGCAGCGGTAATGTTGAGTGCGTAGATGTCATAGCCGGGTGATAGATTTGTAGTAGTATTTTCGGTGATGCCCTTATTCATCTTCTTCATATAAGATTCGCCAATGGTTTCCATGGTCACTAGATCTGGATAGGTTGCGGCAAGATCCATCATGAATTGATTGATGCCTTTGATAGAACGATAGCATGATCTTCCATTGATGGTGTCGTAAGATGCCGTAGTAACTGTCGGAGGTTGTCGCTGATCATTGTTAGTTTGAGTTTGTCTCTTGTCGTCCGATTCTTCGTGGAGGAGTCCTTGGCAACAAACAATTGTGAGGATCAGCGCCAGCCACAGTCTGCTACAGTGGCAGCGGCAGCGGCAGCTCGTGGTCATGGCGTGACTTGAGAGAAATCGACAGCTTGCTAGAATAAATAAGTGACATCTGAAGGACGACACGTTCCCTGTTCATTCTCTCTAGAGAGACATAAGTGAGACTGCGCTGCCTTACAACGATTGCGTCCTAACTCCTTCCAGAAACCATTCAAGAAGTTGAGCTGAAAGTACATTCATTCCCATCCATCATCCATCAGCATCCATCCCATCCATCCGCGCGTGTGGGGCTTTAGGTTATTTCTGTGCTACGGTAAACTACGTATCACTGGTATTTTGAACAAGAAAAGCATCTGTGTGTGGCTGAGAAGCGACAAGATTTTGAGAATGATAATACGACCCTGATAATATATAGTACTTTACGGTCCGTCCATCACCACAACTATTCCCCTCCGATCGATGTGTAGTGTGGTGGAAAGACAGGCATCTCAATGAAAAAAGCAACCGCCACCACCGCAGGCACCGTTCGAAAGCAACTGCAGGTGCGTCGACCACCGCCACCACCGTAGGTAGGCACCGTTCAACAAAGCAACTTGTGCGTCGACCATGGTGCGTCGATGTCCCAAATAACTCCGCACCGCAGTTCCCATAACAATCAATTTAGGTGAGCTATTACTGGTTATATTTTTTCATATTATCGTATTTTGAATGTAACTAAGTACAAGATTTATTACTCATTTTATGTACAGGGGTTAGTCAACACCAACACTTTTACTTCCTACGAATTGTATCTTGTCTGTCATATTATGGATTCCCCCAAGACGCCCAAGGATGACATGGCAGTGATACTTGGGAATGATGATGATGGTGACAGCAGTGACGATTGGATTCATCATATGGACGATGCTTCTGATACATCAAATGAGGAAGATGAAGAGGTTGCAATGTTAAGTACTGCATTTGATGAGATGTCTTCTCCCACACGCCGCTCTAATAGGACAGTGCCTCCCCCGCCTCCCCGGCCATCTTTTCCTCCAGTCATCAACAATAGTAGTGAAGACAAAAGTGCACCATCCAAGAAGACACTTGCTGAAATTCATCAAGATTTGTTGGACAGTGAATTGCATCTTCTCACGGAAAAGGATTGGAAGGGAATCATTGTTCTTCAATGTGTGCCTATGACCAGTCTTGATGGTGCAGCTAAGGCAAGTGAGGCTCCCTCAGAGCGTGATATCTGTGAATACTTGAATGGTCAGAAAACTCGTTACAGTAGGTTGAACTTTTGTACAAGTGAGTTTCCTCCCCCCACGAATCTTGATATGGCATTCCATTCCAAGGATAAGGTATGGCTTGCCCTGAAGAGCTACATTATACGGCAATCACGGGCTACTCTATCCCCAGTTTTCTGCAGTGGTAGCAGCTCAGACGGTAAAGGACGAATGTTTTCTTGTTACTCGTTGAATGATGCAAATAGCAAGAGCAAACTGGGGAAGCGTGTTGAAGAGGAATACCGTAAAACCATTCTTGTCAATGACGGAGAGAGGGGGGAGCGCATCAATGGAAGAAGTGGTCCTAGAAGAAGATCTACCCAGGATATATCGAATGGAAAATGCGGCTTTAAGTTTACAGTGAGGTGTGACAGTCTGGGATATTATGTTACCCTTTTACGATGCGCTGGCCACTGCTATCATTGTCGTCATGTGAAATACAACTTCACTGATGTCGGAGTTCCTTTGCGACACTTGGAAAAGGAAGATTTGAAGGAATTGAAGAATGTACATGATACTCAAGCAGGTGAAGGGATCTGCAAAGCGTATTTTTTCAAGAAGACTGGATTTCTGATCAATAGAGGAAAGTTTGCTTATCTCTTTCGGGAAGTATCCCAGGATGGGGATACTTTCTCCAGCGATATCGACAGGGTCCTTAACGATTTCAAGGCAAACAAAGACATTGCCTATGCAGTCTTTTGGGATATTGGTTCCAAAGAGAAAGATGGTTGCAGAAAGATGGTTGCAGACTAGTTAGTGAATGCTTCCTGGTAGAAGACGAATCTCCCACTGTGACAGATCTCACTGCTGATCCCAACATGGCAGAAGTTGTTGAAATGGTTCGAGATGATACCCCGGTGCGACTGACTCCATCTTATTTACGAGAAAGGTCTGTCCACCAAAAACAAAATCTCCTCTCGCTCTCCCTGCCTAAGTAAGTATCTATCCAAACTCTTATTTCATTTGCACATTCCATCTCCATATCATATCACTTAGGAAATTAGGTAAATGTTGCATTATCGCTACCTAGACATCATTGAACCAACAATTGGAGTCTTCATACGCCGAGGGCAGAACCAAACAGCGTCGCAGTCGGAACCACGGGAGAGGGTTATCTCTCCTACCACAGCTCGTTATAGAGCCCGGGATATATTGACGTGTATGTCAATAAGCCTGTATACAGGCGAGATATACAAATACAAGTATTTGCACGAGAGTATAAGCATATACCCATCTCTATCCGTGGTTGTTTTGACCGCGTCGAAGTGCTGCCTGAGCCCGCTGGCGACGTATCAAGAAGGCTTCACGTGCCGCTTTTAATGAAAGCAGCCAATAAGCCTGATGTTCACCAGAAGTTGTTTCGAGATCATCGAGATTGATTTCCATCAAATATTTATCCTCCTCTCCAAGCCCTTCTAAGCCCATCTCTTGCTGCTCCTCTATAGCTATTTGTAGCTCCTCCTTCCTCTCTAACCCAAGCATACCCGAAATTTTATCATGAATCAAGAAATTCCTCACCAACCACTGTCCATGGGTCATCTCCATCAGCTTGATTGAGAAGCTCTGTGCCCATTTTGCGCCCGAAAGATAGCTGCCCTCCAGACGACGATGTGTCTCTTGAATCGTACAGAACTCCTTGGATATCATTCCTTCCATAAACCGCCGCCATCCAATCTTATCTTGTGAACGTGCCAACTTCCGCAGTATCGGGTCATGATCGTTAGCAATGCAGTCCATAAAGCTTTTGCCATTCCGAGCCCTCACGAAACTCATGATATACTTTTCCAGCACTTCACATGTCCCCACCGATTGTAGCCAGGACTGTAAATTATCCGCTGACATCTGAAAACATTTGAACTAATGCAAACTTGGAAGAACTCGTGGAGAATGAAGTTACCAGAGTAATCGACTTTCAGACGAAGCTGCAGCCAGTCTCTTGCGCGAATCAAAGTTTGGTGCCGTCGTCGTCTTGTACCTAGAGTCTATCTCTCTAGACCTCAAAACTACGTAAGTTCAAGTAAGGGGCAACGAACAAGAAGTGTACATTCAAAAGTCAAAGTAGTTTGAAGGGAGAAAAGTCAGGGCGGGGCACGGATCGGGAGTGAGATATTTGGCTCAGCTAAAAAGTCTGTTGACGCACAGCGACCTTCTTGTATGGATGATTCTCTAGAGGAGACCAGTCAATCTTGCAATGATAGGGATGCACGTGCATCACGGCCTGCAATTTCAGTTCCTCTATAAAGTTCCTGGAAGATGAGGATACTTAGGGAGCTTACCGAACAAGACTCGCATGCTAGCCCCTTAAAGTACTTCATGTTCTCATGTCGCATCAAAACATTCTGATTTGCCGAAGCCAGTTTTAGTCATAAGCAGGGTCATAAGTAGTCATGTTTGTGTACACGTCAGGCCTGAAAAAGTCAAACAGCTCAATTTGGCTTCTTCTTCTTACCATGAAGATGCCGAACTATAGTAATTCCTATAGAAGTGAAACTAAGAAGTTGTATGTGTCACCCGGTTCTCAGAAAAACAATCAAGACTAATCAAGACTCATAGAATCAAAAAGGGGCCACTGGTGGCGTGGCGGCATAAATCTCTACTTCTCTCTCTGTCTCTAGACCTTAAGTGAACTACGAACCATAAACCTGTCTCTCTCTAGAGAGAGGACCACACTCAAAACACATCCAGCATTGAAACTCAACACAACTGCCCAAAATCACCATGTCCAACCGCCAACAATCATTTCGCCAACAGCTACAACTTGAACTTGACGCCGAGCGTCGTGGCCGTGGCCATGGCCACACCCAACCCCAACGCATCCACTCCAACTACGAACGATTCTTACTCGCCGAAGCAGTCGGCTCCAAAACAGATCAGGTCACTATGCCCTTCCAATCCAAGTTTGCCCCAACTGAGATGCGTCAGTTGGCTCTTGTCGCACATAACCACATGAAGCCAGCCATGAAGCAATTCATCGAGACTTATTCGGAGATCCTCAAGAAGTTCCGTATCACCGGCACGGAGACGACCATGAAGATGTGCAAGAGCATGTGGGGAGAGGATGACCCCTCCATTCATTATGGCTTGACTTGCACATCTGGTCCCCTCGGCGGAGACGCCCAGATCGCAGCCTTGATGTGTATGGAAGATTTGGGCGGTATGATCTTCTTTCTTGATCCGCTGTCGGCTCATCCTCATCAAGCCGATATCGACTCTTTGCTCCGTCTTGCGAACTGTGGAAATATTATTGTTTGTTGCAACCCTGCTAGTGCGTCGTCTATGATGCATACGTTGAGAGCTGCGTTGATTGAGGGACATACTGCTCGTGGAATGATCCCTTCCTTCTTCGAAACTTTGGAGTCTCCTGCCGTGGAGAAGTACAAGAATCAACAGGCTGCGGCTTTGGCCAATGTGATCAAGAAGGATTCTTCTATCTCTGCTCCTGCAAGTGTTCCTGCTCCTGTCCCACAAGCAGCAGCAGCAGCTGTAGAACTCACAGCCGTAGGTGAGAAGAAGGCGACGGAGGAGGGTGTAAGTAGAAGGAAGTCTGCACGAAAGCTTTCAGACGGAGCGATTGATCGTGCTCTCTTTGGGCAAAGTATGGTAGCAGGTGCGGAACTTCAGGCTGAGCTGTATGCGGAACTGGGTAACGAGAATACCTCAAAAGATGGAGATGAGGAAGATGACGATGCGGTCATTGCACCTTCCACCACCGCTGTTGCTGTTGCTACCCCAGCACCACAAGCACAAGCACAGCTTGTAGAGGCAGAAGTTGCCAACAGGAGCAATCGTATGGCTCTAGTACCAACGGCGCCGTTTCCTCGTAGGTATAGTTATGAGCTTGATCATGTTCCAGGACAAAGTTTCATAATGGACTACTCGAGTCACCTCCATGCGATGATGGAGTTGAATGATGAAGATATGGATGACGACTCAAACGGAGGAGGAGGAGGAGGAGGAGGAGGTGGTGGTGGTGGTGGTGGAGAAGGAGGTGGTGGAGATACTGCTGCCACTATTACCAAGGCCAAGGTCAAGGTGTTGAAGGACTTGTTCGGAATCAAATCTTCTAGTTTGATGAGTAGTAAGGGTAAGGGGAGAATGAATGTCAAGAAGAAGTTGAGGAAGTTGACTCCAACTCCCCCGCGCCAGCAACCTGATTCTGGGAAGGCAAATGTAAAGGTAAAGGCTCAAGCTCGGAAAAAGGGTGAGCTTCTGAATCTGAATGATACGAGTCATACTATGAATGATTCGAGCCATGATGAAGAATTCATGAAGAGCATGGAGCAGCGTACGAATACTCTAGAACAAGGCCAGTCGGAACTGCTCGTTTTAGCGAAAATGCAGATGGAGTTGATTGAGATGTTGAAAGATCAACATATTCATAATCATAATCATGCTTGAGCTTGAGCTTGAGCTTGAGCTTGAGCTGCGGTGTTCCGTTTCTGGGCGAAGCAAAGAAAAGAGATTTCTCTAGAGGATGCTTGAAGCCGTAGATGACATCATACCTTGTTTATCCTCCTTAAAGCACAGTCACCAATGTTTAAAGTGCAGTGCCAGTGCGATGTAAAGACAAATCCAATAATTATGTAAAGTTTATGCCGATATAGCCAGGCAGTCGAACTGCTTGTTTTAGCGAAAATGCAGATGTTGAAAGATCAACATAATCATAATCATGCTTGACTTGAGCTGCGGTGTTTCTGGGTGGTACAGAGAAGAGAATTCCCTGTCCCTGAGGATTGTAGATCATATTATATGCTTGCCAATGCACATCTCTTTTACAGCACCGTTTGATTTAAATATAAAGAATATCCTGTTACTGTAAACATTGACAAATTTACATTTACTGTAAGACTTTGGCTTAGGCTTAGGTCGCGAGACTTGTCAAAATAATTTGAATGCAAGATATGGAAGTGGAAGAGGTTTCTCGATCCTCGAGGTATACAGGTATAGGTGCAAATATGTGGAGGTGGCTTTTGGTGGGAATCTACACATGGAGACGGAGGCTTTCTTTGTCGATAAGGAAGTTCAAGAGAACTATCGTTCCCATTCACAAGATACCATAGACCCTGGCCCTGGCTAATGGCTATGTAGATCTGGAGAGAAAGAGAGATGCATTATAATTATATTATGGCAATGACATCATTTGTTTTTTGGATGTCAAGATACGTGGTTTTTCTCTTGAATGAATTTTGTTTGTCTGGAATTTTATTGTCTGGAATCTGGACCCATGCTGCTAACTACTACATAAGTATTCACAAATGAGAGCTATGTACTTGACTCTCTCTCTCAAGATAGCTATGTAGAGAAGAAGATAGATGAAAACGCCTCAAGAGAAGGTGTTCCGTACCTACCCCGGTGCGACTGACTCCATCTTATTTACGAGAAAGGTCTGTCCACCAAAAACAAAATCTCCTCTCGCTCTCCCTGCCTAAGTAAGTATCTATCCAAACTCTTATTTCATTTGCACATTCCATCTCCATATCATATCACTTAGGAAATTAGGTAAATGTTGCATTATCGCTACCTAGACATCATTGAACCAACAATTGGAGTCTTCATACGCCGAGGGCAGAACCAAACAGCGTCGCAGTCGGAACCACGGGAGAGGGTTATCTCTCCTACCACAGCTCGTTATAGAGCCCGGGATATATTGACGTGTATGTCAATAAGCCTGTATACAGGCGAGATATACAAATACAAGTATTTGCACGAGAGTATAAGCATATACCCATCTCTATCCGTGGTTGTTTTGACCGCGTCGAAGTGCTGCCTGAGCCCGCTGGCGACGTATCAAGAAGGCTTCACGTGCCGCTTTTAATGAAAGCAGCCAATAAGCCTGATGTTCACCAGAAGTTGTTTCGAGATCATCGAGATTGATTTCCATCAAATATTTATCCTCCTCTCCAAGCCCTTCTAAGCCCATCTCTTGCTGCTCCTCTATAGCTATTTGTAGCTCCTCCTTCCTCTCTAACCCAAGCATACCCGAAATTTTATCATGAATCAAGAAATTCCTCACCAACCACTGTCCATGGGTCATCTCCATCAGCTTGATTGAGAAGCTCTGTGCCCATTTTGCGCCCGAAAGATAGCTGCCCTCCAGACGACGATGTGTCTCTTGAATCGTACAGAACTCCTTGGATATCATTCCTTCCATAAACCGCCGCCATCCAATCTTATCTTGTGAACGTGCCAACTTCCGCAGTATCGGGTCATGATCGTTAGCAATGCAGTCCATAAAGCTTTTGCCATTCCGAGCCCTCACGAAACTCATGATATACTTTTCCAGCACTTCACATGTCCCCACCGATTGTAGCCAGGACTGTAAATTATCCGCTGACATCTGAAAACATTTGAACTAATGCAAACTTGGAAGAACTCGTGGAGAATGAAGTTACCAGAGTAATCGACTTTCAGACGAAGCTGCAGCCAGTCTCTTGCGCGAATCAAAGTTTGGTGCCGTCGTCGTCTTGTACCTAGAGTCTATCTCTCTAGACCTTAAAACTACGTAAGTTCAAGTAAGGGGCAACGAACAAGAAGTGTACATTCAAAAGTCAAAGTAGTTTGAAGGGAGAAAAGTCAGGGCGGGGCACGGATCGGGAGTGAGATATTTGGCTCAGCTAAAAAGTCTGTTGACGCACAGCGACCTTCTTGTATGGATGATTCTCTAGAGGAGACCAGTCAATCTTGCAATGATAGGGATGCACGTGCATCACGGCCTGCAATTTCAGTTCCTCTATAAAGTTCCTGGAAGATGAGGATACTTAGGGAGCTTACCGAACAAGACTCGCATGCTAGCCCCTTAAAGTACTTCATCTTCATGTTCTCATGTCGCATCAAAACATTCTGATTTGCCGAAGCCAGTTTTAGTCATAAGCAGGGTCATAAGTAGTCATGTTTGTGTACACGTCAGGCCTGAAAAAGTCAAACAGCTCAATTTGGCTTCTTCTTCTTACCATGAAGATGCCGAACTATAGTAATTCCTAAGTGAAACTAAGAAGTTGTATGTGTCACCCGGTTCTAGAAAAACAATCAAGACTCATAGAATCAAAAAGGGGCCACTGGTGGCGTGGCGGCATAAATCTCTACTTCTCTCTCTGTCTCTAGACCTTAAGTGAACTACGAACCATAAACCTGTCTCTCTCTAGAGAGAGGACCACACTCAAAACACATCCAGCATTGAAACTCAACACAACTGCCCAAAATCACCATGTCCAACCGCCAACAATCATTTCGCCAACAGCTACAACTTGAACTTGACGCCGAGCGTCGTGGCCGTGGCCATGGCCACACCCAACCCCAACGCATCCACTCCAACTACGAACGATTCTTACTCGCCGAAGCAGTCGGCTCCAAAACAGATCAGGTCACTATGCCCTTCCAATCCAAGTTTGCCCCAACTGAGATGCGTCAGTTGGCTCTTGTCGCACATAACCACATGAAGCCAGCCATGAAGCAATTCATCGAGACTTATTCGGAGATCCTCAAGAAGTTCCGTATCACCGGCACGGAGACGACCATGAAGATGTGCAAGAGCATGTGGGGAGAGGATGACCCCTCCATTCATTATGGCTTGACTTGCACATCTGGTCCCCTCGGCGGAGACGCCCAGATCGCAGCCTTGATGTGTATGGAAGATTTGGGCGGTATGATCTTCTTTCTTGATCCGCTGTCGGCTCATCCTCATCAAGCCGATATCGACTCTTTGCTCCGTCTTGCGAACTGTGGAAATATTATTGTTTGTTGCAACCCTGCTAGTGCGTCGTCTATGATGCATACGTTGAGAGCTGCGTTGATTGAGGGACATACTGCTCGTGGAATGATCCCTTCCTTCTTCGAAACTTTGGAGTCTCCTGCCGTGGAGAAGTACAAGAATCAACAGGCTGCGGCTTTGGCCAATGTGATCAAGAAGGATTCTTCTATCTCTGCTCCTGCTCGTGTTCCTGCTCCTGTCCCACAAGCAGCAGCAGCAGCTGTAGAACTCACAGCCGTAGGTGAGAAGAAGGCGACGGAGGAGGGTGTAAGTAGAAGGAAGTCTGCACGAAAGCTTTCAGACGGAGCGATTGATCGTGCTCTCTTTGGGCAAAGTATGGTAGCAGGTGCGGAACTTCAGGCTGAGCTGTATGCGGAACTGGGTAACGAGAATACCTCAAAAGATGGAGATGAGGAAGATGACGATGCGGTCATTGCACCTTCCACCACCGCTGTTGCTGTTGCTACCCCAGCACCACAAGCACAAGCACAGCTTGTAGAGGCAGAAGTTGCCAACAGGAGCAATCGTATGGCTCTAGTACCAACGGCGCCGTTTCCTCGTACTCGTAGGTATAGTTATGAGCTTGATCATGTTCCAGGACAAAGTTTCATAATGGACTACTCGAGTCACCTCCATGCGATGATGGAGTTGAATGATGAAGATATGGATGACGACTCAAACGGAGGAGGAGGAGGAGGTGGTGGTGGTGGTGGTGGAGAAGGAGGTGGTGGAGATACTGCTGCCACTATTACCAAGGCCAAGGTCAAGGTGTTGAAGGACTTGTTCGGAATCAAATCTTCTAGTTTGATGAGTAGTAAGGGTAAGGGGAGAATGAATGTCAAGAAGAAGTTGAGGAAGTTGACTCCAACTCCCCCGCGCCAGCAATCTGATTCTGGGAAGGCAAATGTAAAGGTAAAGGCTCAAGCTCGGAAAAAGGGTGAGCTTCTGAATCTGAATGATACGAGTCATACTATGAATGATTCGAGCCATGATGAAGAATTCATGAAGAGCATGGAGCAGCGTACGAATACTCTAGAACAAGGCCAGTCGGAACTGCTCGTTTTAGCGAAAATGCAGATGGAGTTGATTGAGATGTTGAAAGATCAACATATTCATAATCATAATCATGCTTGAGCTTGAGCTTGAGCTGCGGTGTTCCGTTTCTGGGCGAAGCAAAGAAAAGAGATTTCTCTAGAGGATGCTTGAAGCCGTAGATGACATCATACCTTGTTTATCCTCCTTAAAGCACAGTCACCAATGTTTAAAATGCAGTGCCAGTGCGATGTAAAGACAAATCCAATAATTATGTAAAGTTTATGCCGATATAGCCAGGCAGTCGAACTGCTTGTTTTAGCGAAAATGCAGATGTTGAAAGATCAACATAATCATAATCATGCTTGACTTGAGCTGCGGTGTTTCTGGGTGGTACAGAGAAGAGAATTCCCTGTCCCTGAGGATTGTAGATCATATTATATGCTTGCCAATGCACATCTCTTTTACAGCACCGTTTGATTTAAATATAAAGAATATCCTGTTACTGTAAACATTGACAAATTTACATTTACTGTAAGACTTTGGCTTAGGCTTAGGTCGCGAGACTTGTCAAAATAATTTGAATGCAAGATATGGAAGTGGAAGAGGTTTCTCGATCCTCGAGGTATACAGGTATAGGTGCAAATATGTGGAGGTGGCTTTTGGTGGTGGTGGGAATCTACACATGGAGACGGAGGCTTTCTTTGTCGATAAGGAAGTTCAAGAGAACTATCGTTCCCATTCACAAGATACCATAGACCCTGGCCCTGGCTAATGGCTATGTAGATCTGGAGAGAAAGAGAGATGCATTATAATTATATTATGGCAATGACATCATTTGTTTTTTGGATGTCAAGATACGTGGTTTTTCTCTTGAATGAATTTTGTTTGTCTGGAATTTTATTGTCTGGAATCTGGACCCATGCTGCTAACTACTACATAAGTATTCACAAATGAGAGCTATGTACTTGACTCTCTCTCTCAAGATAGCTATGTAGAGAAGAAGATAGATGAAAACGCCTCAAGAGAAGGTGTTCCGTACCTACCCCGGTGCGACTGACTCCATCTTATTTACGAGAAAGGTCTGTCCACCAAAAACAAAATCTCCTCTCGCTCTCCCTGCCTAAGTAAGTATCTATCCAAACTCTTATTTCATTTGCACATTCCATCTCCATATCATATCACTTAGGAAATTAGGTAAATGTTGCATTATCGCTACCTAGACATCATTGAACCAACAATTGGAGTCTTCATACGCCGAGGGCAGAACCAAACAGCGTCGCAGTCGGAACCACGGGAGAGGGTTATCTCTCCTACCACAGCTCGTTATAGAGCCCGGGATATATTGACGTGTATGTCAATAAGCCTGTATACAGGCGAGATATACAAATACAAGTATTTGCACGAGAGTATAAGCATATACCCATCTCTATCCGTGGTTGTTTTGACCGCGTCGAAGTGCTGCCTGAGCCCGCTGGCGACGTATCAAGAAGGCTTCACGTGCCGCTTTTAATGAAAGCAGCCAATAAGCCTGATGTTCACCAGAAGTTGTTTCGAGATCATCGAGATTGATTTCCATCAAATATTTATCCTCCTCTCCAAGCCCTTCTAAGCCCATCTCTTGCTGCTCCTCTATAGCTATTTGTAGCTCCTCCTTCCTCTCTAACCCAAGCATACCCGAAATTTTATCATGAATCAAGAAATTCCTCACCAACCACTGTCCATGGGTCATCTCCATCAGCTTGATTGAGAAGCTCTGTGCCCATTTTGCGCCCGAAAGATAGCTGCCCTCCAGACGACGATGTGTCTCTTGAATCGTACAGAACTCCTTGGATATCATTCCTTCCATAAACCGCCGCCATCCAATCTTATCTTGTGAACGTGCCAACTTCCGCAGTATCGGGTCATGATCGTTAGCAATGCAGTCCATAAAGCTTTTGCCATTCCGAGCCCTCACGAAACTCATGATATACTTTTCCAGCACTTCACATGTCCCCACCGATTGTAGCCAGGACTGTAAATTATCCGCTGACATCTGAAAACATTTGAACTAATGCAAACTTGGAAGAACTCGTGGAGAATGAAGTTACCAGAGTAATCGACTTTCAGACGAAGCTGCAGCCAGTCTCTTGCGCGAATCAAAGTTTGGTGCCGTCGTCGTCTTGTACCTAGAGTCTATCTCTCTAGACCTTAAAACTACGTAAGTTCAAGTAAGGGGCAACGAACAAGAAGTGTACATTCAAAAGTCAAAGTAGTTTGAAGGGAGAAAAGTCAGGGCGGGGCACGGATCGGGAGTGAGATATTTGGCTCAGCTAAAAAGTCTGTTGACGCACAGCGACCTTCTTGTATGGATGATTCTCTAGAGGAGACCAGTCAATCTTGCAATGATAGGGATGCACGTGCATCACGGCCTGCAATTTCAGTTCCTCTATAAAGTTCCTGGAAGATGAGGATACTTAGGGAGCTTACCGAACAAGACTCGCATGCTAGCCCCTTAAAGTACTTCATGTTCTCATGTCGCATCAAAACATTCTGATTTGCCGAAGCCAGTTTTAGTCATAAGCAGGGTCATAAGTAGTCATGTTTGTGTACACGTCAGGCCTGAAAAAGTCAAACAGCTCAATTTGGCTTCTTCTTCTTACCATGAAGATGCCGAACTATAGTAATTCCTAAGTGAAACTAAGAAGTTGTATGTGTCACCCGGTTCTAGAAAAACAATCAAGACTCATAGAATCAAAAAGGGGCCACTGGTGGCGTGGCGGCATAAATCTCTACTTCTCTCTCTGTCTCTAGACCTTAAGTGAACTACGAACCATAAACCTGTCTCTCTCTAGAGAGAGGACCACACTCAAAACACATCCAGCATTGAAACTCAACACAACTGCCCAAAATCACCATGTCCAACCGCCAACAATCATTTCGCCAACAGCTACAACTTGAACTTGACGCCGAGCGTCGTGGCCGTGGCCATGGCCACACCCAACCCCAACGCATCCACTCCAACTACGAACGATTCTTACTCGCCGAAGCAGTCGGCTCCAAAACAGATCAGGTCACTATGCCCTTCCAATCCAAGTTTGCCCCAACTGAGATGCGTCAGTTGGCTCTTGTCGCACATAACCACATGAACATGAAGCCAGCCATGAAGCAATTCATCGAGACTTATTCGGAGATCCTCAAGAAGTTCCGTATCACCGGCACGGAGACGACCATGAAGATGTGCAAGAGCATGTGGGGAGAGGATGACCCCTCCATTCATTATGGCTTGACTTGCACATCTGGTCCCCTCGGCGGAGACGCCCAGATCGCAGCCTTGATGTGTATGGAAGATTTGGGCGGTATGATCTTCTTTCTTGATCCGCTGTCGGCTCATCCTCATCAAGCCGATATCGACTCTTTGCTCCGTCTTGCGAACTGTGGAAATATTATTGTTTGTTGCAACCCTGCTAGTGCGTCGTCTATGATGCATACGTTGAGAGCTGCGTTGATTGAGGGACATACTGCTCGTGGAATGATCCCTTCCTTCTTCGAAACTTTGGAGTCTCCTGCCGTGGAGAAGTACAAGAATCAACAGGCTGCGGCTTTGGCCAATGTGATCAAGAAGGATTCTTCTATCTCTGCTCCTGCTCGTGTTCCTGCTCCTGTCCCACAAGCAGCAGCAGCAGCTGTAGAACTCACAGCCGTAGGTGAGAAGAAGTCGACGGAGGAGGGTGTAAGTAGAAGGAAGTCTGCACGAAAGCTTTCAGACGGAGCGATTGATCGTGCTCTCTTTGGGCAAAGTATGGTAGCAGGTGCGGAACTTCAGGCTGAGCTGTATGCGGAACTGGGTAACGAGAATACCTCAAAAGATGGAGATGAGGAAGATGACGATGCGGTCATTGCACCTTCCACCACCGCTGTTGCTGTTGCTACCCCAGCACCACAAGCACAAGCACAGCTTGTAGAGGCAGAAGTTGCCAACAGGAGCAATCGTATGGCTCTAGTACCAACGGCGCCGTTTCCTCGTAGGTATAGTTATGAGCTTGATCATGTTCCAGGACAAAGTTTCATAATGGACTACTCGAGTCACCTCCATGCGATGATGGAGTTGAATGATGAAGATATGGATGACGACTCAAACGGAGGAGGAGGAGGAGGAGGTGGTGGTGGTGGTGGAGAAGGAGGTGGTGGAGATACTGCTGCCACTATTACCAAGGCCAAGGTCAAGGTGTTGAAGGACTTGTTCGGAATCAAATCTTCTAGTTTGATGAGTAGTAAGGGTAAGGGGAGAATGAATGTCAAGAAGAAGTTGAGGAAGTTGACTCCAACTCCCCCGCGCCAGCAACCTGATTCTGGGAAGGCAAATGTAAAGGTAAAGGCTCAAGCTCGGAAAAAGGGTGAGCTTCTGAATCTGAATGATACGAGTCATACTATGAATGATTCGAGCCATGATGAAGAATTCATGAAGAGCATGGAGCAGCGTACGAATACTCTAGAACAAGGCCAGTCGGAACTGCTCGTTTTAGCGAAAATGCAGATGGAGTTGATTGAGATGTTGAAAGATCAACATATTCATAATCATAATCATGCTTGAGCTTGAGCTTGAGCTGCGGTGTTCCGTTTCTGGGCGAAGCAAAGAAAAGAGATTTCTCTAGAGGATGCTTGAAGCCGTAGATGACATCATACCTTGTTTATCCTCCTTAAAGCACAGTCACCAATGTTTAAAATGCAGTGCCAGTGCGATGTAAAGACAAATCCAATAATTATGTAAAGTTTATGCCGATATAGCCAGGCAGTCGAACTGCTTGTTTTAGCGAAAATGCAGATGTTGAAAGATCAACATAATCATAATCATGCTTGACTTGAGCTGCGGTGTTTCTGGGTGGTACAGAGAAGAGAATTCCCTGTCCCTGAGGATTGTAGATCATATTAATGCTTGCCAATGCACATCTCTTTTACAGCACCGTTTGATTTAAATATAAAGAATATCCTGTTACTGTAAACATTGACAAATTTACATTTACTGTAAGACTTTGGCTTAGGCTTAGGTCGCGAGACTTGTCAAAATAATTTGAATGCAAGATATGGAAGTGGAAGAGGTTTCTCGATCCTCGAGGTATACAGGTATAGGTGCAAATATGTGGAGGTGGCTTTTGGTGGGAATCTACACATGGAGACGGAGGCTTTCTTTGTCGATAAGGAAGTTCAAGAGAACTATCGTTCCCATTCACAAGATACCATAGACCCTGGCCCTGGCTAATGGCTATGTAGATCTGGAGAGAGAGATGCATTATAATTATATTATGGCAATGACATCATTTGTTTTTTGGATGTCAAGATACGTGGTTTTTCTCTTGAATGAATTTTGTTTGTCTGGAATTTTATTGTCTGGAATCTGGACCCATGCTGCTAACTACTACGCTTGTACTCGGAGTATTTGCAACTATTTTTGCAACCGTGAAATCACATACATGGTCACATAGTAGTCACATATGTCAGATCACGTGAAAAATGTGATTTTTCTTTATGACAAAGACATTGACACAAGACATGCCTATACCATGACATGCGCTTCATTTGCCCTTGGGTCGTCGTTCAGCCACCGCCATTGTCCATGAAATGGTATTGCATATTGTGAGCTTCCGTCAGAGCCGTCGATCGTCGTCATTAGCGTTATAGAATCACTGAGAGCATCATTGAAAAAGAGGCCAGCGTGTGCTTGCAGCATCATGTAAGTTTCTCACAGCAAATCAATCCAACCGGAGGGAAGATCACATCTAGGACAACAGCAGCGGCAGTTTTCAACAATTGAGTGGACGTGAGATGTTGTTTGAAATGTTATCGTGGCTATCTCTGAGTGTGCTCAGACGAGTGGTCGTCAATGATGTTGTCGTTTAAGAGGGTGATGTGCATTGCGCTTATCCCTGACATCCTATCATATGGCAAAATGCTTTTCTATGATAAGTCGTACACACGTTCCGTCGATAATTAGTTGTTATTCAATGTTATGTTATTTGCAGTGTCTCGGAAAGATCTAATATATCCTATTACCCAATGCCATGAACATGTGTGCATTATGTGTGTTGAATTAGCTTTTCAAGTCAATTTTCATCTTCTGTTGCCAACTGACTCATCGATCAGTACGCTATACCCATGCAAGTAGTGAGTGCGCCATCATTGTACCCCGTACATAATCCTCTATTATACTCGTTTTTTATCACACCAAACGTGATATTTGTGTCGGCACACACATACAATATGTCAGCCGCTGATGTATGGTATGGACGATACGTCTCTCTACTAGATGATCGATATATCGTTCGACATCAGCCATACCATTCGATTCAGCTGCCTTATGGGATCGCCATACAATGTATTCTGCTATCGCACGGTCATAGATGATGGTGTGTTGATCTAGCTGGGCTAGAGTGTACTTATGGTGATCGGCGCCTGCCGGAGCGATGGAAAAGAAGAAAGAAGTGTGACCGATGACCGCTCTGCGCTGTCACACTGCGTTTACTTTGGGTTGCAAAAGTTGCAAAAAGCATGCTCTTTGCTCTTTTGCAAGGATTTTTGCAACTTCGGTTGCAAAATGACCATAAAATATAAAATACCACAATTAAGACCAACATACCACGCTCCTGACGGTAATATATTTTTATTGTATAATCACGCTACGAATTCCTCTGTAGCTTTTGCTACTTGGGTTGCAAATCCGGGTTAATACATAAGTATTCACTAATGAGAGGTATGTATGTACTTGACTTACTTATGTAGAGAAGAAGATAGATGAAAACGCCTCAAGAGAAGGTGTTACGTACCTACCCCGGTGCGACTGACTCCATCTTATTTACGAGAAAGGTCTGTCCACCAAAAACAAAATCTCCTCACGCTTACCCTTATCTCTTATTTCATTTGCACGCATTCCATCTCCAACCTCTTCTCGCTCATCCCCTTCGACGTTGGCGTCGGCAGAACAACCAATAATATAATACTATCATCACTATGGCTCCTCCCCTTCTTCGTCAGGCGGTGGTAAAGAGCCGCCTCGCCGCTCGTCTTTCCAGAAGAGCAGCTGCCCACCAACCACAGCGAGCCATGATGTGCACATCTGCAACATCACCTCTGCGCGCTCAACCAAATCAATATGTAACAGGAGTCACCAACGATCAAATGGAGGCCAGTCAAGCCATGAGAGATTGGTATACTGCAAATTTTCCATCATGGAAGGAAGATCCAGAAACCATTATTGTGTCGGAGGAAATCAATACCGAGGCAGCAACAGATAATGATGAAAGCGAAGGAGATGAAATAATCACCTCCAATCCACATGCCATCACCCTCCCACCCGAACTCACCAAACGTAACATCCGTCCACTCGTAGCCTACCTCCGCGATCCCGAAAACGAAACCGGTACACGAAACTGTGACCGTCTCCGCAACCCCGGACCCAATGATGATGACTTCCCCCTTGTTCCGGGCATACTTCACGGATCGGACCCCACCTCCAACATTTTATCCATCGATGCCAGCAGTAAGTTATTGGTGAAAACACCATGGTTTGAAATACAACGTGAATTAGATCGGTATGGCTCCGGTAGGAATGGAAGCTTTGAAAATCGTGTGTATGCATTAACCGTGTTTCATGACAAAGATGCCTACGTCGGATATCACCAAAGTGTGCGCAAATTAAATCAAGATGATACCACCTATCATTTAAACGAGGAGACTATGGAAGTTACCGAAATTCCTGGCACTCCTCCGGAAGTGTTACCGGAACGTACCCCCATTGTGGAGAATGTGCTAGTGATTCCGGCCGATTTGCAATTGCATCCTGTGGCACATTCGGCTTTGTGTGTGAATTTCATTCGGTATCATGCCAAGAAACCCATCAAGATTCCGATCCGAACAGTGAATGAGGAGGAATCACCGGCGATGAAACGAGGGGGATTTATCGCCTTTGTGAATACATTCGTGGAGTGCTTGGTGGAAGAGGGGGGAGTGATACCGGAACGGATTGAGTTGGAGTGTTCGGGATTGAGGCAGAAGGACGTGGTGAGGAGGGAACGGTTGATTATTCCAGAGGGGGTGGTGGTTCATCCGAGGGTGAGGGATGATTTTTTGGTGGGGACAGTGTTTGGTGCAAAGGGTGTTGGTGCGGCTGAGTCGGAGGATGAGGAGGGAGATGATGCCAAGTAATAGTTAATGTAATAAATGATAGTATTGGGATGGTATTGAGTGTGGGATGTGGAGGAGATGCAGAGAAATGGATGCGTCCAATATTGGGGATTGCTATTAGAACTTAATTACACTCAATCAAATGCAACAATCTTTCTTATCTTTCTTCTTCTCTCAAGCGGCAGCGATACTTCTTCTTCTCATCACTGGCAGCATTGGCCTTGAAAGCAACTACTCCCTCTCAGCATTATTTGCTTGACACTCTATGATCATGACAGAATTATATGAATCCAAAATCATCCACTTCTATCCCTTTCTCATGAAGTGTCCATCTTACCTTGGTTCAACTTCACAAGCTCGCATAAGGAGCTATTATATATGCCGCAAGTATGCCCAGCAATGATGTTACAACATGATTGTATTGTACATTACATGACAGCTAGCTGTACATCATGATGTTACAACATAGTCAAGTAGTGTAACATTGGTTATCGTAATCGTAACTCATCTCGTAACAACATCACGTTTTGGCGCGAACCTACGAATTTGGCGCCACTTATGTACGCTTCTCATCAGAAACAGAAAATGATGACGATGAGAACTGAGAAAATGAGAAGGCTAAGTACTTACTTAACAAACCTGTGCTAAAACAGAACATAAAGATGAAGCAACAAAAATGCCTAACGAAAGAAGCTCCCTCCTCCTCCCATCTGCCTCTAACGCGGCTGCTAGCGCTATAGGCGTGAAGAATCATCGCAGCAGTCGTTTTTTCGCTGGCCAATGTGCAGCTGCAATTCTCATCTCCATCGGTGTAGCAATCGTCTTCATCAGTATTGCACCCCAACAAGATGGGCCGGCTTCGTCACTCCTAAAGATTCCACTGTCGGGGAAAGCAAGGAAACGTCTCAGTAATAAATACAGCTGTAAGAAAGATGTCAACTACTCCAAAGCAACGCTCAAACGAGCTTACGAACTTCCCTACGCAGCGCTCTTCCAAGACCATCGTGGTCAGAAGAAGTTCGAGGCGTCTGATTTTGATTTGACAATCGTGGGCAATGAGGTTTATTCCGTGTGTGATAACAGCTGGGCTATCTCTCGTTTTGGAAAGAGCTTATTGCCGTTCAATGAAGAAAATGTACAGGTTGGTGATCCGAACCGTGTGCCTGGTGAAGATTCTGGATATGAAGCGATTTTTCACCATGAAGGGTTGTTTTATGTTGTTCGTGAGTCAGTTTATCATGGTGATCATTCAGAGAGCGATTACACACCGGAGATGGGAGACTATCATGCCATTATTGAAGAGCTTGAATTGTCGGCGAATGATTATACAGTCGTTAATCAGTGTCAATGTGAGTTCGAGTTCGAGGGTGATAGCAAGGGCTTTGAGGGAGCTGTCGCCTTCCCAGATGAGAATGATGTCCTCTACGTCCTCGGTCTCTGTGAGGGTAACTATTGTAGTGAAAGTCGGAAAAACGACGTGGGAAATGGTCGTGTAGTGCTTATGAAGAAGAGTGAGGATCCAGAGACGACTCAGTGTATTTGGGAGACTGTGAGAGTTGTCCGTATTCCATCATCAGCGGCATTTCTCGACTATTCAGCGATTGATATCACTCAAGATGGTAGAGTAGCCATAGCATCTCAAGAGCACAGTGCAGTATGGCTTGGTCAGGCAAAAGGGATAGAAAACGGTATAATCGATGCAAGCAAATTTGACTTTGAGGTAGAGAGCAGAGTGCTCCAATTCCCGAAGGATGGCATGTGCCATACACTGTACTGTAATATCGAGGGCATACACTTTATGAATGATGACATGCTAATGGCTGTTTCAGATAAGATGAAGTCTAAAGGAAGACAAGATTTTCGTTGCCATGACAAAGACCAGAGCATTCATGCTTTTTTGATACCTTGAGCGAGTATGTATGTGGTGTGGGCTGCGACGCTAAGCATAGGTTGATAATGTGCAAAAGACCAAGTCACTTCTTTAATCACTACCCTACGCCTTCTAGTTTTTTGGTAATGGTTTAAACTTTCAATAACGAGAATCACAACCATATTGCTCTAGGGTGAATCTCCTCGCTATCATTGATATCTCTTGAGATAGCTGGGTTTGTGTTGCTTCACCTGTCTCTACTACAGCAAATGCCATTGCATCTTGATCTTGAGCTGGATATTTCTATCGAACCTGTTCAACGAAAGAATCTCTTCCAATATCATGCATAAACTTTACATAATTATTGGATTTATCTTTACATTGCACTGCACTTGAAACATTTGTGACTGTGCTTTAAGGAGGATAAACAAGGTATGATGTCATCTATGTCTTCAAGCATACTCGAGGAATCTCTCCTCTCCTCTCTGCTTCGCCCAGAAACGGAACACCGCAGCCCAGGCTCAAGCTCAAGCTCAAGCATGATTATGACCATTTTGATCTTTTAACATCTCAATCAACTTCATCTGCTCTTTCACCAACGCAAGCAATTCTGATTGGCCTTGTTCTAGAGTATTCGTACGCTGCTCCATGCTCTTCATGAATTCTTCATCATGACACGAATCATCCATATGATGGCTCGAATCATTCATCATAAGATCACCCTTTTCACGACCTTGAGCCTTCACCCCAGAATCAGATTGCTGGCGTGAGAGTGTTGGAGTCAACTTCCCAATTGATTTGCTCAACTTTTTGACATTCAATCTCCCCTTACCCTTACTACTCATCAAACTAGAAGATTTGATTCCGAACAAGTTCTTCAACACCTTGGCCTTGGTCTTGGTAACAGTAGTAGGGGCAGCAGTATGTCCTCCTCCTCCACCTCCTCCTTTTCCTTCTACTGTTGAATCATCATCACTATCGCTATCTTCCTCATCCAACTCCATCATCGCATGGAGGTGACTCGAGTAGTCCATTATGAAACTTTGGCCCATCGCCATTGGAACACGATCAAGCTCATAACTATAACTACGAGGAAACGGCGCCGATGGTACAGGTACAGCCATCCTCTTGTTCCTGTTGGCATCTTCTGCCTCCTCTACAAGCTGTGCTTGTGCTTGTGGTGCTGGGGATGCAACAGCGGTGGTGGAAGGTGCAATGACCACCGCATCAACGGCCTTACCTCCCTCATCTCCATCTTTTGAGGGATTCTCGTTACCCAGTTCCGCATACAGCTCAGCCTGAAGGTCTGCCCCTGCTACCATACTTTGCCCAAAGAGAGCACGATCAATCGCTCCGTCTGTTAACTTTCGTGCAGACTTCCTTCTACTTACACCCTCCTCCGTCACCTCCTTCTCTTCTTTCTTCTCTTCTTGAGGCTCAACAGCTGCTGCTGCTTCTGGTGGGGCAGGAACAGGAGCAGAGATAGAATCCCTCTTGATCACATTGGCCAAAGCCACAGCCTGTTGATTCTTGTACTTCTCCACGGCAGGAGACTCCAAAGTTTCAAAGAAGGAGGGGATCATTCCACGAGCAGTATGTCCCTCAATCAACGCAGCTCTCAACGTATGCATCATAGACGACGCACTAGCGGGGTTCGGGCAGACAACAATGTTCCCACAGTTCGCAAGACGGAGCAACGAATCGATATCGGCTTGATGAGGATGAGCTGACAGCGGATCAAGAAAGAAGATCATCCCGCCCAAATCTTCCATACACATCAAGGCTGCGATCTGGGCGTCTCCGCCGAGGGGACCAGATGTGCAAGTCAAGCCATAATGAATGGAGGGGTCATCCTCTCCCCACATGCTCTTGCACATCTTCATGGTCGTCTCCGTGCCGGTGATACGGAACTTCTTGAGGATCTCCGAATAAGTCTCGATGAATTGCTTCATGGCCGGCTTCATGTGGTTATGCGCCACAAGAGCCAACTGACGCATCTCAGTTGGGGCGAATTTGGAGTGGAAGGGCATAGTGACCTGATCTGTTTTTGAGCCGACTGCTTCGGCAATTGAGAATCGCCCGGAGTAGAGGCGTTGGAGTTGGGGTCGGTTGGAGCCAAGGCCACGACGCTCGGCGTCAAGTTGTAGCTGTTGGCGAAATGATTGTTGGCGGTTTGACATGGTGGTGTTGGGCAGTTATGGTTGTGTTCGTTGTGAGTTTGGTTTTGTTATTAGCTCCACTCTACCTGAGATGTTTATGTTCATGCGCGTTGGATCCAAATTTTGAAATTTTATTCTTATGTATCTGCTGGACGCGTCTTGGCGCGTCATCTTTGATGTGAGTAAATCTTGGATCTTCTAATAGTTTGAAACCAAGGGAATACTTGAAACGAAGAATATTCTATCTCTACCCTAATGCTTTTACTTCGATTTTTCTACCAACCACGTCTGTGAAACGGCTATCTATACCGAAACCCGCACAAAGAGTGAGCGAAAATGTAGTCCACAGACAAAAGACACATACAACTCATCACTAACTATTTACTTACTTGCGCGCTTCGAATCAAATCTTCACGAATCATGTGGAAATACTTAGAGTTCGATATCCGCTCGGTATTCCTGTAAAGCTTCCTCGTTCACTTACTTCTAAGTATGCTTGCAGTGAGTTTGTCTTGCTTCGTTGAGCAAGACTGAAGAACATTAGACCACGTCCACGTAAACGTAAGGAATAGTTCGCGTGACGACCACAAATTCAAAAATTTCAACGCATAACTAACGAAGCGAAGCAAGACACATACATTGTCGTCTCATTCAGCCTGTCGTTGCATTTGCATAAGTTTAAAGTTTCATCATTTCGCAGGAACTATCATCGCTGATTCTTGTAATTGTAAATGTAAAGCTTCTTCGTTCACTTACTTCTAATTCTAAGAAGTATGTGATAGATTATTTTAGTTGCTACTCTCCGTACGCACTCCTCTGCGTCAGAACTGGCTGCTAGCTGTCCGTGAACATTGAAAGTTGAAAGCGATCTTTTTGATAAAAGCAGTCAGGCATGAATTCACAGGAGAATGAACATAGTGGAAGGTTGCCATTAACACTATCACTATCACAGATGATGATGATCGGAAAGAGAAAGAGTGAAGAAGTTGTGTCTGAGAGATTATGTGTCCCAGTCATATATGTAGAAAGAAAAATCATCGTGATAGCGACAACCAGCAGAATTAATGAAGATCAAGCCGATGTCGATGATTAAGAAGCATTTCATGTCCATACTTTCAAGTAGTTCCTTTGTGCGATGGCGATGAGAGATAATAACTTCATTCGACATTAACATATCATGATCTCCTGAGTCCTGAGACTGAGATGGAGAGGAAGTGCCGGACAGTGTTAGTATATATTAGTGTATAGATAGAGATTGTCAGTGGAGGTGGAGATGTCTCGTTGAGGCTGAATATTCAAGCCCAGGTACTGACTACTTAAACTTAAGCTTAAGGTACGGAATTCTACAGGAAAATTTTTAAATCGAAATCATTGCACAGCTGCAGGGTGTTCCAGTCACCGTCATCTGATTCTGATTGCACCATCATAGACAATGAGGAAGCAGCAAACAAAAGCATTGCATCTGCAAAAGTCGCAGTCGGAGTCTTCTTGCAGCAAGTTGTGGGGGGAACGAAAGTTTGGCCTGAGAGTTTGGGTAAGTGATTTTGAATGACCTGTATTGAATCACTGATGAGCCCAGCGAACATGCCGTGGAAGGATTTGTTGCTCTCAGAGATACTTCTACTCTCACTATAGCTGTTGCATCTCTAGCTCACCTTGACAAGCCTTGACCTTGTCCTTGATCCTCTTCAGCCATCTCATCCAGGAGTTCAACACGAAACAACGAAGTGGCTATACGATCACCTCGGCGCTTTCCACAATTCCAAGAAGGCTGTTAATTTGCCGAATCTCATCAAGCACTTCAACTGTGAAGATGGCATCGATTTCCTTTCACCTTCTACACAGGCTATGCTTCCATACGATCCAGCCGAATTTCTTCTATCGATTGCCAAGACTACTTATCTCGAGGTCGATGACTTGTGGGGTGCTAAAGTCTTGATTCTAACAGCGTACCTCATCTGCCAATCCAAGACATTACTTCCAGAAGAAATCACAACTATCGTAAAAGAATGCTTCAATGACGGAGATGCTGATGTCGGTCAATTGGCGCACAAGTTGCCTTGGTGCTTCGATGGCTACAATGCCGTCAAATCAGTAGATGGCATGAAGAATCACTTGGAAAATTTGGACCTGTCCGAGCTGAAGCATGAAGTTGCAGCTGTAGAGCCTACAATCACTCTCGTGATGAAAGACGGTGATAACCATACTGAGATCAAGTTCAACTCGCTCATCAATCTCAACACTGTATTGAAACTCGCCGTCGGAAAGAGACAAAAGATTGTGCGAGTGAAACACAACGGAGAAAGGGTCTTCTTGTCTTCAGCTGGAAGGAAGACGATTTGCCAATTGGGAATGGTTGACAACGACGTTCTAGAGATTGAAGATTCTATCAACGCAGTGTCGCAGCCGTCAGATAGAGATGATATGAAGGAGAAGGAAAACATCGCGGAGAGGTCATCAACTAGAAGGAAGAAGAAGAACAAGAAGTCTAAGAAGAATAAATCATACTAATGCAATGCCATTGTTGCCACTACAATTGATTAAGTGAAAATAGATCATATCTCCAAGTTCGATGCGAAATGAGTTCTATTCGATTCATTTGCAGAGAGGATGGTTAGTTGTCATTGCAGCACATTCACACTTCCTACAAATGAGCTCCAGTTCCATGTGCGTGCAGGAAGTATGATTCGTTGTCATTGCAGCATCATTTCTCTATTAGTTTTCAGGTCACCGGATGCAAGAAGAGAGCCAGTCTTAACTCAGCGTATTCTTCACAGGATGCCTCTTCCCCTGCCGACCATTCGCATCAAAGAACCTCAGTTCCTCAATAATAATACGTTTCATCTTTGGGAAATTCGTCTTCATTCCCCGTTCGACACACAAATCCAATAATTCCTCTTTTTCCATGGAATCATAATCCACTACATTGCTATCATCCCCCTCCTCGGAAATACCACCAAGTTGTTGTATCTGATCCCCCGCTGCCATTAAATTCTTGGCAAATGTGTCGTATGTGACTGCTCCCCCCATTTCGGATTTGGCGCCCTCCATCCCTTTAATTGCCCGGATAATTTCAGTAGAGGATAGACGAGGATATCCCACGGATGGTGAGAGGATGTTCCATAATGATTGGATTGCAAGTGGTGATACAGATGAGGATGATAATAGTTCCTCTAGCAATGTTGTAAATTCTTTGCGTTCTACTTCTTTCTTCTTCTTCTTCGCTGCCGTCTCATCAGAGGCGGGTGGGAAGAGAAGAGTACTCCATTTGGATGTTTGGACTCGCTCGCCAAAGTCAACATTGACATAGGGGGCAAGCCATCCCCGATTATTGTCACCTTCCTCCTCGTCAGTATTATTATCAGTGGTGTATTCATCAAAGAGAAAATTTCCATCTAGATCCAAAAATGTACAACCACTGCATCTGTTGCGACAGCATGTTCCTCGAGATGGATCGTAGAGAATTGTGGTGTCGGCTAGTAGATCGAAAAGAGTTTGCACCTCGGTTTCGGTTATTGTCTCAGTGGTGGAAGTTGTGGAAGCGGAGAGGAACACACGAGATGATAATGATGACGTGTTGTGACGAGAGGTTTTTTGATGAGGGCGCAATTGAAAGCCAAGCACTGACGACGACGACAACAGCGTCGATATGAGAGAAGCGAAGAACCGATGCTGCATGATGGGATTATCTTTCAGATTGCTACACACACTCTACGATGATTATTGTAGTGAGCAGTGAGCTATGTTGGTATCCGGTGGCGGTGCGTGCGTAGCGGAGGTGACGTAATGAAGGGGGGGAAGATTTTGATTTATGGTACTAATTCCCTCGTATTTTTACGTCACCGATAGCGACTCAAAGGTCTCAAGTGCAAGACAGCTCGCCATAAAGGTCTCAAATTTTGCAAAGACCAGCTCGATAATAATTTGAATGTTATGTAGGAGTGTCTCCAAGAGCGGAGCCCTTCGGTAGATCCGAGAGTATCGCCTAAACGATAGTACTACATACTTACATTGATGCAGATGGGCGGAACTGGAACTTCTACGTGTATGGACAAAGCCATCAGTTGTAACGTCTCCGCTTCAGTTCCGATACCACACGTATGATAGAGTATTCTGAATCTAATCCACAAACGAAAACTTGAGTGGGTATGAATACATTCAGGGGAGAATCACAGTCTATTTCCTATAGTACATTTCCTGCTTTTGAGTCTTGGACTGACATACTTAGATGCATTCTATCTTCTGCATTAATTCTATACACTTAGACGCAGCACATCTTCTTCCAGAAGACCAGCGTCGTGCCTGTGGCTATTACAATGTATCGAGACATAGCTAACCTAGAGAGAAAGCAAGATATAGATTATTCTGATTCTGAATCTGAATTCACGAGCGAATAACGTAAGTGGGTATGAATACAAAATATATACAAGTAGGTCATATATTCAGAGGAGATCTGACCTACTTTTCAGTGCCTTGGTCCACCTTGGTCTTGGAGACATACTTAGATGCAATGCAGCACATTTTCTACCGGAAAACCAGCGTAATGCATATGTCTATCACGTTGTATTGAGAGATAGCTAATCTAGAGAAAGTGTCTTTGATGCCTGATCTCGAGAGCCGAAGTCTAGAGTCTCGGATCTTGATGGATGGTGAAGGAGTCTGCAAAAGAGTGATGCGCTTCAATCTTTCAAAAGTTCCTCACTCGCAATGGGAAGCGTATGGCACGAGAACCGTCGTATAGAGATAATATTATCTCTAAGAGGTAGATAGAGAGAGGTAGAGAGAAAGAAAGCGATGCGCTGTGCGAAGAGAGAGCGCGGCGAGCTGAGCAATGCCATGATTGTTCACTTTGACGGACGTTTCTTCGACCGATGCTGATGAGAAGAGGACGTACAACACCCAAAGAGGTTAACCTGAAAAGGTTCAAGGAAGTATGTTGGAGCACCCACAATTCCAGGGCGGGACTTTTATTGGGCTGTAGTACTTAAGTATATTCTTTTCAGTGAGAGAACTGAAAATTGACTCGCGTGCGAATGGTGTCGAATCCCGAGCGAGTTCGTACGACCACGGACAGGAGTACGACACATTATAGACACGTATCAGCAAGTTCGTCACAGTTGATGTGTTTAGTATTAGCATACACTCTTTGACTTTGTCCAAGATCAAAGAGAGAGAACGAATCGGACATCAAGGAACACCAGACGAGACATACCAGTGGTACGTAGTTTACCGTAGCACAGAAATAACCTAAAGCCCCACACACAAAACAAACCAGAGAGAGGGTTGTTGAAGCGATAATATGACTATTAGAGAACAAAAGTGAAGCTCATAGCTCAGTCAAAATAGAATATGTCCATACACCTTAGACTTAAGTAGTAGAATACTTGAATAGAATACTTCCGTAGATTTAGTTGAAGTTAAATCATGCGTGATCAGCACCAGCAGCAGCAGTTTTCTTCCAACGCCAACGCAGAAGTTTGCTTGAAGTTCTTTACTCTATCCCAACCATTTTGAAAACGGCACTTTTGTGCCGTTTTGCCAATGGGCTCAGCACCGCAAGGGCATGAAAACGGCACGAAAGTGCCGTTTTGCTACTCCGACTTGTTAGTGTCAAAGCTAGCGAGTAAAGTACAGCTCCTTTTGTGTTTTCCCTTACAAACCTGTAGCCCTTCTACGCAAGAAAGTAACCTTAAGGCCACACAATGGCTAATGCTTTGTTCTAACAATTGCACGAGGCCTTCGTCGGAGTAGGAAAACGGCACAAAACACAAAAGTGCCGTTTTGCCTCACACGTAGAAACATACCAGAGCTCTACGGAAAACGGCACAAAAGTGCCGTTTTCAAAAAATGGTTGGGATATATTCACAAGACTTCAATCCTTGGCTTCATCCTACGCAGATACTGGTGACGCACTTGTGAACTGAAAGATTTTCTGCAAATTGAAATATTTCAACGCAGGAAGGAAGCTGCGCAAATGAAGGCAAAGTGTGAAGGTGGACCCATAAGTATCGATGCAGTTGCATTCAGATGAACCCACATCATTTCATTCGCACAAAACTGTTTCATCATGATCGCAAGAACTATCATCGCTGCTCTCTTATCCTGTGGACTCTACCAAGTCACAATGCCAACATTGGTTGGCCTACTTGCCCTCTCTACGGCATATCTCCTCTACGTCTTCTGGGTCTTCAAGAAGTGGAATGCCGACTTCGCAGGGCATCGAACAAATCGTGGACACAAACATTGTCCAAGTAATCGCATGATGCCTCCCGTCAAGACTTTGGAAGAAAACAAGAAATCGATCCTGCATAATAGCAAGTATCATGCAAATTTTGATGATTGCGAATTGTTGAATGATGTGAAGGACATGGCGGTTACGAGGAAGGAGAACCAAGTCATTCGTGAGATAGCCAAGAGATCGAATAGTTTGAGGGTGTCCCAGAAAGGATTTGGGCAGATGACTGGTGCTTTGCTCGGAGATTTGAATATGGTTGAAGAAGCGGAGGAGTTGGACATGGATCATATGTGAGTATCTCTGGATATGGATATGAATTGATTTGCTTCTTTGATTACAATTTTGCCATACACGTGTGCTCATGTCCTCTTTCATATGTGCAGCTATATCTCCTTCACTGACTTTCTCTGGGGATTTACTTTCATCGGTCCATTCTCCTACTTTCTATGGAAGTACCGCACGATTGTTCTTCGTATTCGTCAATTCCTCTGGAAGCATGACTTGATGAAACCAATGGAGTGTGACTACGAAGAATTGTGTGCTACGCTACTGCTTGAACAGACCCAGGCCATTCACTACTACGCTCGCACAGAGGAAGGCAGCAAGCTCGGCAACATCGCTGGTTTCTTCTTTGCTAACTTTCCCTACGTTGACAATGATTGCAACTATCAAGTAGCAGACTTGTTTGCTGTCGATATTGATTTGGATACAAAGAGATTTAAGAAAGCAAAGCTTGATGATCTCTCTCTCAATGCAAAGGAAACATTGATTCTTCTATGGTTTAACACTATTGCAGCCCAGCATGTCAAGCTTCATGCTATGGCTAACTGGGGTGTGAATGTGGACGAAACTTTGGCCAATGCGAATCCATTCTTCAGGCAGAGCAGTGTTACCACGGTTATGTACAATTATTTCGGCTACACTTCCTTCAATGGGTTCTTCAAGACATGGTCAGAAGAAGGTCTTGCTTCACCAGGCTGGGCAAAGCCGGAGAAACCTCTCATCCAATGCTTTAATCACGGTATTAGAGGATCTGTTTGGCAGCATGCACAAATCGTGGACCTTGTCAAGTATTCGGAATTTGTCAACTTCATTGTGCAAGTACGAGCCATCTTCTTTGCAGAGTTTCAGAAACACAAGGAATCGTTCCCGGGTGTGGATGGCGAGGCAATGATCATTGGCACAGTCCTTCATTCCCTTGATCATACTCTCATGGAATGGAATCTGAAAGATCCTCTGTGGCTGGACGTAGATGATCCAAGATTCGGTAAAATGGCGGAAGTTGGACGCATTGTCAAGGTTGGCTTCGTTTCGGATGTTCCCGGCTTGTACTTTCACTTTCACAAGAGGTACAAGGGAAGTGGTCATCCATTCTATGAAGCTGTTTATCAAAAGGCAGCCAAGATCAACAAGAAGCTTGCTGATCATATGGACACTTGCATCATCAAATAATTGTGTGCAGCTTTCTTTGTTTTGTTGTGTAGGTGTAGATATTGCAGTTCGGAAATCCGAACAATAATTAGTTCTTGTTCTTGTACAGGGGGTAGGCAGAAGCAAATGTAGGCAGAAGGAGATCTATATTGTTTGTGCGCTGCGAGGATATCAGATGCCACAGCTCTACAGCAGGCGTTTCCCGAATGAAAAATGATAGTAGAGGCAATAGGAATACATGAATAAATATAATATGTGTGTGTGTGAGACAAAAGTGCAAGTGACTTGCACTTACATTCAACCGCCAGAGTTTGCTAGTGATAGTGAGGGGAGAAGGGCGGAGTAGAATGAAGAGATATTACTCTAATTCCGAAGATAATATTCCGACGACTAAGATCATTTCAAGTGGCTGCCTCTGGCCACCGTCTCTAACCAGTAGGAGTACTTATCTGGACGTCACTGGTATCCCACTCATCGTCTCGGGCATGCAATCAGTCCCGCGTAGATAGGAGGTTGGCGCCACTTTTTGCAACCCTACACCGATTCTCTATCTCGCGCACTCGCTCAACAAAGCTTACATACATCACCTTATAACATACATCTTGTCCGTGCTTACATTGTACCGACAATGAATTCAATGAACCCTGTCGGTGTAATCAATCTCCTCATTACAGCTGCTTTTGCATCGGCGGTTTCATCTTCTTCGAAATTTAGCAGCAGTATCGGTTTCTCATCAAAGCCGCCTCTACGAATGAGCATGACAAACCACCCATCATTATCCACCCTCCGCATCACCATCCTTGGTGGGGGCAATGTCGGGTCGACCTTGGCACAAAAACTAGTCACATCCAATAAGTTTGAATCTGTTGAGATAGCAGCAAGAGATCCAGCCAAAACTATTGCATCAATTCAGGAAAAGGGTATCAATAATGTGCCTGTGGTTGCCTCGACGCCAGATTCTCTTGCGGCATCACACGTAGTCATACTAGCAACTCCGGGACTGTACGGCGATGAAGATATCAAGTCATTCGCATCATCTCTTGGTGACATGACAGATAAAGTCATTATAGATGCAACAAATCCACTTGGGCCATTCTCTGATGGGTTGCAAGTAATGACATGGGAAGGAGGAACTTCCAGCGGAGAAAAGTTACAACTTCACTTGCCGAGATCAAGAGTATACAAAACATTCAACACAGTTGGAGTGGAACATATGAGAGAAGCACTGGGGAAAGAAATGTTGATTGCGGGTGACCCAGATCCATCACACAGGGCCATAGTTGAGGCTGTCGTCGCAGCTGTGGGCTTCAAACCCTTTTTTGTGGGACCTATTAGATATAGCCGAAATCTTGAAGCCATGGCAGAGTTGTGGATTCACATGGCTATTCCTGGACTAGGTGGGAGAGATACTAGTCGCTCGTTTTGGTTTTCAATTGGTGGGGATCCTTAACGATGATAAAAAGAAAGATGGATTGCGTCACTGAGATTAGGCAGTTGTAAATAATGTGGTGTAAGAGATAGTGACTGATACTTATTTAAGGCGGTACAAAGATAAAACTTTACGTGAAGATTCTAACAAAGAAGTCTATTTAATCAATGGTTTAAATGCTATCGTAACAAAAAATGATGTGAACTCAGTATACCCGTCAATCTTTCTTAAGAAAAAGCCTGACTCATTCCCACAGCCTCAAACTGTATAAGTAAATCTACCAGAGACTCGCAGCAACGACGAGCAATGCAAAGAAAGTCAATCCCTGAACGCCAGAAACTGTACCAGCATTTTCCACCTTCTCCTCGCCCTTGGCAGCAACATTCACAGCAATGGGCACACATTCCGATACAGGAGCAACATAAGGTTCGTCAATCTCAGCAACATTACATTCGGGCATCACACCAATGGGGTCGGTAAAGATATTGCGGAGCCACCTGCTCTTGTGAAGTCCATCATCAGTCCCCATAATTGCACACACATCCATTCCAACGACGTAATACTCAGCAAGACGCTGCTCGTGCCAAGAGTTGGGGCTAACACCTTGTGTGTCATAAATTTGCTGATTCTGGTAGGCCTTGAATTGTGACAAGTACTCCACTCCCTTCTCCGCAAGGACCTTCTCCCAGTGCTGAGATTTGTAGACCCACTTGTCAGCATCCTTGCCGAACTCCAAGAACTCATCATCATTCAAATACCAGTACCTGCCTCCCAAGCTTTCGGGTGCATTTCCAACGCCTTCGGGACGGGACAAGATGTTGACGTTGCAGGCGGCGGCCCACTCGCATTCAGTGTCGGATTGGTAAGTGGGACAGTGGGCGACAGACCACCCATAGCCCTTGAACCAACTCGCCCACAACAGAGTTGGCCTACTGTCCTCCTCCTCGGCAACTCTTCGGGTCGAAGTTGTAGCCTTCAAATTGCGCTCGGCAGGCGAGGAACTCAACAGAAACGAGTTCTCACTAGCACAATCATAATTCTGCTGAGCCGAGCCAGCAATACGATTCGACATATCTTCTTTATTGTACAGGGCAGCATAGAACGCAATCCAGTCGAATTGCCCCACGTTGGTGTTTTCTTGGGAGCCTGCAATGACCATGGTACGATCAGCATCAGCATCATCATAGGGGCCGCCCATGATGAGTGCATCGGGGTTACTGAGCAAGAATGCTTCTACGGATGAGGCACTCTCGGTATGGGCAACATCGTCACGGTCTCCGTCGACATTGATAATATCGCCTTCATCTAGCATGTGGTTGAGACATGGGCTTGAAATCCACTTGGTGTTCCTACAAAAATAGAAAGATAGATATACCATGATGAGTGTGTTGTTGTTAAGAAGTGGACATGATGTGAGTGTGCTCAAGTAAATCACATCAATACATACATCATGAAGATACACACTCACCCAACATAAGCCTTAACCTCACTACGAAGTCCCAACAACTCAATCGCAGGAATCTGCACAGTCGACGTCAGCGCCAACCCACCCTTATGAGGCACCTCCAAAATCAACTTGTGCTTCCCCGACTCCACCTCCTCCTTCGGGGGCTCAGTTCCACACTGATACAACAAATACGTCGCATTGACAAACTTGTTGTGAATAATCTTGTAACTATTATGGTAGGTAATATCCAATAGTTCGGTGGTTACCGATGGTTCGAATTTGGCACCGTAGAGATCCACGTCGCCGTATGTTTTGATGTTGGGGGAGGACCATTTGGTGGGGAAGAGGTCAGTTTTGGCGTCATAGTCTTTGACGCAGGTGGTGTCGCCTCCGAGGGCGTTTTCAATGTCTTGGAGGATGGAGTTGGTGGTGTCAACGGCAGCCTCCTCTTGACTGAAGATTAGTGCAGGTTGCGTTGAGGCAATGGCTGCTGCGATGGCGAGTTTGGTGTACATTATTTTGTGTTGGTAGATCGGAAGATGTCAAACCTGATGGGTATGATGTAGATAGTGTAGATGATCGAGAGATGAGTGACGCAAGAGAGTTGTTAGAAGATAATATCAGCGAGAGACGAAACGCAGCAACAATGACGAGGTTGATGTGATGAAGTGAACAACATCGGCGTCTCTACCGGCCTCCAATCAAGATGTCTCTCGCTCTCTCTAGGCCATCATGCACCGAAGTGTCAAGCAAGATAAGTTGATAGACATCTGCTCTTTGCAACTCTATACAATATCAATCTAGACTACATACACACCATGAAACAGCTCGCACTTACCTTATATAGACGGCGTCCACTAATCGGGTCAAGAGATACGGAAGCAATGATGTGCACTCGATTTGAACAAGCTGAAGTACGTTCGCAAAGCAGTTGTTGATGGTTGGAGACAGTGGAGTTGTTGTTGGATTGATGTGATGGATCTTGGCATCTGTCTTTCCGGGACCTACATCAACAAAGATCTTCATAAGAGATTCGTTATTGGTAACAAAATACATTATATGAATGGATACAAATAAAAGTGAGACTTTAGTTATGAAGCTTGCCATGAGCTGATGCACATGCTTCATCCATGCATCATCCATCATCCACCACAAGAAAAATCTTTTGAAAATTGATGAAGCACGAAGCACATGCTTTACACCTTCACCTCCACAATCAATCAAATAAGAAGTGGACGGCATACAATTACGATTAGTAGTCGTTCATTCACTCTTCGGCTCACACACCTCCCTTGCAAATAATATATAAACATGCCAGCAACAGTCTACCTAATCACGGGCGGATGCCGCAGCGGCAAATCATCCTACGCTCAAACCCTCTGTGAAAAACTCTCCCCAACACCCATCTACCTCGCCACATCCTCCTCTTCTGGTAATTATGTCGATGCTGACATGATCGATCGTATCCAACGCCATCAAAACGATCGTGAGACACGATTGGCGGGATGGACAACTATTGAGGCTCCATTACACCCCAGTGAACATTTGACTGAGATGGTAGAACGTGTAGTTTTGGTGGATTGTTTGACGTTGTGGTTGACAAATTACATGTTAGAATACAAGGTCTTTTCACTCGATGATGGTCAGGAAATCTCGGCGAAAGAACGTATCACTGCAGCTGAGAAGGCATCGGAGGCAATGAAACAAGAGATTGATACGATGATTGCACAGTGGAATACGACATTTGTATTTGTAACGAATGAGATTGGATCAGGATCACATGCATCGGATGCAGTATCACGAACATTTACCGATCATCAGGGGTGGTTGAATCAATTTGTGGCGTCGAAGGCTAGAGAGGTGATTCATATTGTGGCGGGATGTCCTCATGTTGTCAAGAGAGTGGATGATAGTGGACGAGGTGCCAAGGGATCGTGGATGAGTCAAGAGGATAAAGATGATGCTAGATTGTTGGACACATTCTTATCCTCACGAAGTCTTCAAATGGATTCAAAAGGGTACTTTATGGTCAAGCTGGACGAGAACCGAATCGTGGCCAGTTTCTACTCCTGTATTGTGAATGATAAGGGAGAAATTTGTGATTTGCAGGGTAATAAGATCAAATGCTGCAATGGTGGGAGTAGGAGAGAACCAATGAAGGTTTGGAAGGGACGTACTGCTAAGGAGTTGACTACGGCTATCTTTGAAGAGTGGGAGGATGCTGCGAAGTTGGAGTTTTCGATTGGTCATGCTGCGTATATTGGGAGGGAGGTGCAACGTGCTGAGCATTGCTTGTACTCGAACATTCCCTATCAGCAAGATTAGAGAGTTGAGGATGATAAAGATCTCTATTAATGAAGATCACCCACTTTTATACTCCCCTAATAGTTATCGTCACTGCATGGGAACCGTCACTGCATCACTTCCGCTCTACTGCTTCGTTCCTGCTTTCTCAACTCACAACTTTTTCCTTCCAGCCTCCTAGGAAAATCTCATCCCTTGCTACCAATCAAGCAGCTGTACCTCTAGGATTAGGATGAAGATTATGTTGACCTTTCAACATCTCAATCAACTCCATCTGCTGTTTCACCAACGCAAGCAGTTCTGGCTGGCCTTGTTCGAGAGAATTCGTACACTGCTCCATGCACCTCAAGAAATCTTCATCATGGCTCGAATCATCCATATGATGGCTCGAATCATTCATAGGATCGCCCATTTCACGAGATGGAGCCTTTACAATCTTCAAATTCCTCATAGACCTACCCAAGACTTCCATTCCTTCCTTGCCCTTCCTGCTCCTGCTCATCAACATCAACTTAGAAGTAGAAGATTTGATTCCGAACAAGTTCTTCAACTCCTTGGCCTTGGCTTTGGCCTTAGAAACAGTAGTAGGGGCAGCAGTATGTCCTCTTCCTCCACCACCATTACCACCTCCTCCTCTTCCTCCTTTTCCTTCTACTGTTGAATCATCATTGGGCGCAAACTTGGATTGGAAGGGTGCGGTGACCTGATCTGTTTTGGAGCCGACTGCTTCGGCAATTGAGAATCGCCCAGAGCCGGAGTAGAGGCGTTGGAGTTGGGGTCGGCTGGGGTTGGAGCCAAGGCCACGACGCTCGGCGTCAAATTCAAATTGTAGCTGTTGGGCGAATGATTGTTGGCGGTTTGACATGGTGATGTTGGGCAGTTATGGTTGTGTTCGTTGTGAGTTTGGTTGTGTTATGAGCTCCACTGCTATGCCTGCAGATGTGCGCGAGATTATGGCTGTGTGTGGGGCTTTAGGTTATTATTTCTGTGCTACGGTAAACTATGTATCACTGGTATTCAGAATGGGCTGCAAGGTCAGATGTGTTATCGTCAGATGAGGTAAGTATCGTAGGCCAAATTTTGAATTCTTTTTCTTATTCTTCTGCTGGACGCTTCTTGGTCTTGGCGTAGCATCTTTGATTTTGAGCAAATCTTGATCTTGGATCTTCTAATTGTAATAAATGCTGCACAGGTCAAGTAAGTAAGGTTCTCATGCTGCATTTGCTCTAGACTCTGTGTGTGTGAGGCTTTATATTCTTATCCTCACGAAGTCTTCAAATGGATTCAAAAGGGTACTTTATGGCGAAGCTGGACGAGAACCGAATCGTGGCCAGTTTCTACTCCTGTATTGTGAATGAGAATGAGAAGGGAGAAATTTGTGATTGTGATTTGCAGGGCAATAAGATCAAGTGCTGCAATGGTGGGAGTAGGAGAGAACCAATGAAGGTTTGGAAGGGACGTACTGCTAAGGAGTTGACTACGGCTATCTTTGAAGAGTGGGAGGATGCTGCGAAGTTGGAGTTTTCGATTGGTCATGCTGCGTATTAGCGTGTCCCAGATCCACTTTCCCACGCCAAATTCCCACTTTCCCACCCCAGAATCCCACTCCGACGGGGGGTGCTGAAAATTCAGAATCCTCCGTCCACCCCAGAATCCCACGTCGACGTAAGATTCTACTTTTCCACTTTCCCACCTCAGAATCCCAAGCATTTTTTTATTTTGTGCGGGGAGTATCGCGCCGGCCATCGGAAAATGGGAATTTGGGGGTGGAAAAGTGATCTGGGACACAAATGGAAATTTCGACCCCAGATTTCCACGCAGGATTCCTTCCGATTTTGAGTTAGGAATCCTACGTGGGAAAGTAGGAATCCTAACCTCATCTGGGACACGCTATTGGGAGGGAGGTGCAACGTGCTGAGCCTGCATTGCTTGTACTCGAACATTCCCTATCAGCAAGATTAGAGAGTTGAGGATGATAAAGATCTCTAATGAATAGAATAGATAGATTATTTTAATCACTACTCTCTCTAGACACCAGTGTCAGTAGAGAAAGAAGAATTTAAACCTGGAGGGGCTCGGGCTGGTCCCGAAGACGCCTGTGCAGCCTGCTGGGAACTAACTACTGGTCGACGGATGTGGAAAGTGAACGCCTTGGTGCAGGCAAGGCCAATTAGAGATCACCCACTTTTATACTCCTAATATTTATCGTCACTGCATGGGAACCGTCACTGAATCACTTCCGCTCTATTGCTTCTTTCCTGCTTCTCAACTCACAACTTTTTCATTATCGTCACTCATCACTTCCGTTCTACCATAGTGCTTCATTCCTAATAGTTATCGTCACTGCATGGGAACCATCACTGCATCACTTCCGCTCTACTGCTTCGTTCCTGCTTCTTCTCAACTCACAATGAGTAGTTTCGTGTCACCCTCCCTGTGCTGTCTATCGTAATGTCATTTCATTGTATCATTCACATGGCACAAAACCTTCTGGAATCTGGAACATAACCACCATGAAGCTCAAATGCACAATACCCAAACCCACCCCGACGGAGTGGATACACCTCCAGTCTGGAAAGGAATTTTCGCGGCTATTGTATACTAATCCTGTATGCTTTTTGTCCACTACCACCAGCCAGCCCGAGCCATTTCAAAATGCTGATAGAGACAGTGATGGAAAAGTATCAGCCAGGAAGATTGATTCTCAACCACCACACAACAACAACAACATACAGAGGAATGTTATGGTGCTATCATGGCTTACAGCGTCAAATAATAATGGGCGATTTCTCTTTTCAATTCATAAGACACGCTATTCTACACAATTATTAACTCGTAGGCGAAGAGATGAAAACGATTCAAGTAGCAACAAAAGCAACTATGAAGCTGGTGCTGAATTTTCTCTCTCGGTTCCAGTAAAGGGCATGGAAGAAATAGTAAAGGACGTCGGATCTATTTCTGGAAGATGTTGTTCCAAGTTTGAGTCTGTTAGAACAACAAGTCTTCGCAAGGAGTGTTTATTTCATTTGGCTCAGCCACCGGAAGACATGTACGATAAAAATTTGAGTAATCGACAAAGAAAGAAGCAGAAGAAGGACTATATCAAAAACAATGGGATATACGATTTGATTCCAGTTCCACTAGGAAGCGATGACGAAGACGCATTGAAGGAGTCCGATTTGTTTGCAATCAAAGGGACAGTTGCGCATTTGAGATGCCGTGTATACGCTCTGCTAGGGTCACAATTTTCGGACAATCTTGATGCTACCAATGAAAAGAAGGAATCTAGTGCAAATACAAGCACGCAGCCGACAATTGACGACGATCACCTTTTGATAATGGCCGAAGTATTTGATGCCTACGTTAATTCTTCTTACTGGGATTCTACAAAGTTGTTATTCCGTCCTATGACAACAGAAGGAGAACAAACAGTGCCTCCTTACATGACATTCTTTGGTTCTCAAACCTTTGGTTACGTTGTTCCGAGTAATGACGAAATGTAATATTGTAACAAATCTAATATGCACAATAGGTACAAATGATTTTTAGAGGTATTGCTTTTAGTTGAAATGTAAAGCGTATGTATCGAAGATCGTAGACCCTCTTTCGGGACTATGGATGGATTGTTGTGGTCTTGGTCGCAGCAACTTTGACTTCGTTTTGGGGTCGTTCATTATTTTTCACGTTGTTTTGCAGTGGTAATAGCATATGTAAGTTACGAAGAGATATTCTTTATCTTTACAACGAAAATTTAACTTAAAGGACTCGTGCTTTGGAGAGGAAATGATATGGTATACATCTGTACAACAAAAGTGGTCTTCCAGCCTCTCCTAGGAAAATCTCATCCCTTGCTACCAATCAAGCAGCTGTACCTCTAGGATTAGAATGAAGATTATGTTGACCTTTCAACATCTCAATCAACTCCATCTGCTGTTTCACCAACGCAAGCAGTGCTGACTGGCCTTGTTCGAGAGAATTCGTACGCTGCTCCATGCACCTCAAGAATTCTTCATCATGGCTCGAATCATCCATATGATGGCTCGAATCATTCATAGGATCGCCCATTTCACGAGATGGAGCCTTTACAACCTTCAACTTCCTCATAGACTTACCCAAGACTTCCATTCCTTCCTTGCCCTTCCTGCTCCTGCTCATCAACATCAACTTAGAAGTAGAAGATTTGATTCCGAACAAGTTCTTCAACTCCTTGGCCTTGGCTTTGGCCTTAGAAACAGTAGTAGGGGCAGCAGTATGTCCTCCTCCTCCACCACCATTACCACCTCCTCCTCTTCCTCCTTTTCCTTCTACTGTTGAATCATCATCGCTATCGCTATCTTCCTCATTCAACTCCATCATCGCATGGAGGTGACTCGAGTAGTCCATTATGAAACTTTGTCCTGGAACATGATCAAGCTCATAACTATAACTACGAGAAAACGGCACCGATGGTACACGTACAGCCATCCTATTGTTCCTGTTGGCGTCTTCTGCCTCTACAAGCTGTGCTTGTGCTTGTGGTGCTGGGACTGCAACAGCGGTGGTGGGAGGTGCAATGACCACATCTTCATCTTCCTTACCTCCCTCAATTACTTGTCTTGCTCTTGAGTAATTCTTGTTATCAAGTTCCGCATAGAGCAAAGCCTGAAGGTCTGCCCCTGCTACCATACTTTGCCCAAAGAGAGCACTATCGACCGCACTATCTGTTAACTTTCGTGCAGACATCCTTCTACTTCCTCCCTCCTCCGTCGCCTTCTTCTCTTCTTGAGGCTCAACAGCTGCTGCTGCTTCTTGTGGGGCAGGAACAGGAGCAGGAGCAGAGAGAGAATCCCTCTTGATCACATTGGCCAAAGCCGCAGCCTGTTGATTCTTGTACTTCTCCACGGCAGGAGACTCCAAAGTTTCAAAGAAGGAGGGGATCATTCCACGAGCAGTATGTCCCTCAATCAACGCACTTCTCAACGTATGCATCATGGACGAGGCACTAGCGGGGTTCGGGCAGACAACAATGTTCCCACAGTTCGCAAGACGGAGCAACGAATCGATATCGGCTTGATGAGGATGAGCTGACAGCGGATCAAGAAAGAAGATCATCCCGCCCAAATCTTCCATACACATCAAGGCTGCGATCTGGGCGTCTCCGCCGAGAGGACCAGACGTGCAAGTCAAGCCATAATGAATGCAGGGGTCATCCTCTCCCCACATGCTCTTGCACATCTTCATGGTCGTCTCCGTGCCGGTGATACGGAACTTCTTGAGGATCTCCGAATAAGTCTCGATGAATTGCTTCATGGCCGGCTTCATGTGGTTATGCGCCACAAGAGCCAACTGACGCATCTCAGTTGGGGCAAACTTGGATTGGAAGGGTGCGGTGATCTGATCTGTTTTGGAGCCGACTGCTTCGGCGATTGTGAATCGCCCGGAGTAGAGGCGTTGGAGTTGGGGTCGGCTGGGGTTGGAGCCAAGGCCACGACGCTCGGCGTCAAGTTGTAGCTGTTGGGCGAATGATTGTTGGCGATTTGACATGGTGGTGTTGGGCAGTTATGGTTGTGTTCGTTGTGAGTTTGGTTGTGTTATTAGCTCCACTCTACCTGAGATGTTTATGTTCATGCGCGTTGGATCCAAATTTTGAAATTTTATTCTTATGTATCTGCTGGACGCGTCTTGGCGCGTCATCTTTGATGTGAGTAAACCAAGGGAATACTTGAAACGAAGAATATTCTATCTCTACCCTACTGATGCTTTTACTTCGATTTTTCTACCAACCACGTCTGTGAAACGGCTATCTATATACCGAAACCCGCACAAAGAGTGAGCGAAAATGTAGTCCACAGACAAAAGACACATACAACTCATCACTAACTATTTACTTACTTGCGCGCTTCGAATCAAATCTTCACGAATCATATGGAAATACTTAGAGTTCGATATCCGCTCGGTATTCTATCTTGGCGCATCATCATTGATGCGAGTAAATCTTTTGGATCTTCTAATACTTACATAGTTTGAAACGGAGAATATTCTATCTTCACTCTCCAAGACTCTGAATGATAAACGGCATCCAATATTGAACTGAACTGCTCAAAAAGTGGATGATAATTCACGATCGACGAGAAAAGTCAGACCTGACAAGATTACAAAAGTCTGCGAAGCTTCTATTGTATTTCGAATTTAAGTAGGCCTGTTCGGAACATTCACGACGGTTAGCTTACATGTTTTCATCTTTTAATGTCTAATCGTCTTCGATAGCAAAATTCTCACTTTTATGGAAAAAGTCTCAGAGACGATAACGCTCATTGTGAACCAACGTGAACACTTACGTCATCTAAAAATCGCATCTATGAATGCTTCACAGGCAAAGTAAGGTTCTGTTGTTCTGTTGGTGTCTCTTGAGACATAATTTGTTGTCGGAGGAAGCAATAGACAGATACTGAGACCCGAAGAGTGGCAATTCTTTTATTACAAATATGAAACATTTCAGAGTTGGAGTTAGGTATCTACTTCGAACATAATTTGTGAGAGTATTTTTAGTAAGAGTAAGAGTTGCTGCAGTGGCAAGGTATAAGAAGATATGTATTGATATTGAGAACGAGCAAGCGATTGAAGGGAAGTATCAAGCAGTTTTAATAGAGATAAAGAGTGGAACAGGAATAGATGGAAGATATGATGTAGTCTTAGTCTCTTCGAACGAAGCGTTCTGCTCTAGGTCTAGATCTGGAGATGGAGATATCTGTATCTGACAGAATCTTCTGCTTCTGGACCTGGACGTCTGACTTTGCCATCTCGATAGATTATAAAACAAGCTATTCTGACAAGATAAGTAATTTTGAAGTCAGTTAATTCAAATGTACAGTTACAGACACAGTTACTATGATACAGTTACAAACTGATGATGTTTGCCCCTGTTGGAAGCACACCCAAAATGAATCGTATTCCCACATCCACATCCAATTTCATTCACAAAAAATCACATAGACATAGACATAGCACAGGTGTCATCTCAAGGGTGACATGTGTTGCGTTTCTCGGCGATCTGTAGTGTCACCCTATCCAATAAATCGCCAATTATTACATAGTTCTCTTCCGCCATGGGGGTGACCTACCCTTTAACCAGAAGATGCCCAGCCCCGGGTTTCCCCGGGTTAGCGTCTTTACAGCATAACTTCGTCAATAATAGGCCGATTCTTATGGTTCAAAGACCAACAACTTTCCATTTAGTGAGTTTAGAACGCCTCTGCAACGCACCATGGTGGTATTCCGACCATTCCCCGAGATCTTGGGGGTGCCATTTCAGTAGTATCGACATCGGCCGGCGGCGGTGCTCGGCCATCACGCATCACACACTAAAAAAAAACATCTCCACCATGACGAATCCGACGGCAAACCATGGTACTATTGGGCCAATGCACCCAAAACCATGATAAATGACACTCCGTCTAATCCAATTTTTTATGTAGATTCCGATTATGTAAGCGTCGGCGGTCGAATCAAGGTCATTGTGATGGTATGCGGCTCTAACCGACGCAGACATAAATTCTGCACCTGCCGGGCAACATCATGATATACTCATATTTAATACAATTCGGTTATTAATAGCCATGGTGCGTCACAGACACCTTCTATATATTATGATAATTGATAATTATTATCAGTTTTATTAATGACTTGCCAATTAGACGTAATAATGGAGTAGTAGGCCGAATCATCCGCTGTTGCTTTGATGCCATCTGGTAGGAATGGTGCTGTTAGGAGTCATATGATACCCTGAAACCACTGTATAATGCTCGCAACAGATGGCCATTGGTGTTGTGTGGTGAAAGGCCCCCTATTTCGCGGAGTGAATGCACTCAATATCACTTCAAATACTCGTGTATGTGACGGTGTAGGGCTCCTGATTTTCCATGAAAACATGCTATATTCCAACCAGTCCAATTATGTTGTAGCCGCAATGAAATAGAGAAACCTGGTCAAACATCGTTGATTGTTATATAATAGTCATCACCTCACTGACTTTTGGCACCTCTACATCTTGTATTCTGTCAGATATATGCATTCTCCTTTTTGATGTATTTTGTGGAAATTATCCATTTTCACCACCTGTATTCACCATACCACTGCATGCGTCATATAACGCCCAGGCACACTCTAGAGGGAACTGATCGCCGCTTAATAGTATATAGTTGGCGTGTGCAAACCAGTTCGGTGGCAGAGCAGCTCCATCTATTCATCTGAAGACCATATTGAATGTGTATCATCACACCGATGTCAAAGCGCAATTTTCCGACACCTCTACTTTGGTGCCATGATATGTAGCAATGGCGTCGGTCGATGACCAACTGAGGACACCACTTCACAGAAAGGCTATTGGAGAGGGAGTTACTGCAGTGGGGCTGTCTAATTTTATGTGTAGCTAGTGTTGTTGATGTCAGCACGTACGGGGTCGAGGTGCGCGATGGTGATCGCTAGTGATTTTTTTCATTATCCCCTGGGCATCTTCTGGTTAAAGGTGTGCTTAAAATGCTTCTCTCGGTGCGTGAGCTGAGGTCGAATCCGTGATGTACATATGTAATTTTTATAAAAAGAAATTTGTTAGCCCCACTTCTAGCTTGACTTAAGGGTTAACCCCAAAAGGGGTCCCCTCTTCCAGTTTCCTTGGGTCTTTGGCTCCTTTTCACACATTCATTCCACCATGATGCCAAAAGTACCTCACATACACACCGGATTTGAACTCAGCTCACCGAGAGGATTTCAGAACTGTGCTCACCTTTATCATAGCACCAATATTCGAAGAGAACTAATCTGCTGGATAGGCTAACAGTACAGATCGCCTCTCCCGTTGTTCCGACTGTGCGATGCTGTTTGGTTCTGCCCTCAGCATGAAGACTCCAATTGTTGGTTCAATGTTCAATGATGTCTAGGTAGCGATAATGCAACATTTACCTAATTTCCTAAGTGATATAATATGCTCCGAAGTGATCTAAGTGATATGATATGATATGATGTATATGTCGTGAACGCAACACAGCGAGCTGAGCGAGAGCAGCCATGGCTTGGTTTTTGACTTTTGAGGCGTTCGACTTTCGGCCTAATACAACATAATCACTCTAGTAGATATTCATTGCAAAAAAGTGCTCTGCAACCACCGTCGTCACGGAAGGTAAGTAAGTACCATCTATCATGCTTCAAGTAAATCCGGTATTGTACAAAGTTACCCTCCTAATTTACACTCTTTTTCCCAGCTGAAAGGATAACCCTACTTTGAAAAGGATAACCATAAATGAAGGATGATGCCTGGCCTCTGGCCTTGACCCCCGTCCGTCCATCCACCAAACCCAGCCATCCCCCATCACTACACTCATCACTCATTCACTACCTCGATCACATCTCACATCAAAAAAGCGCAAAAAGAGCATCAATCATGTCAACACTACTTCGTCGACCCTACAGCTCTAGAGATACATCAGCCAACACAATGACATCAATCGATACAACCACCACCACGCTATCCACCACCACCACCACTAACATCGACCCAAAAACCTACCTAAACCAACCAATCCTCCCCCCAACCCTCCGCTCAAACGACTACTTCCTCCTCCACTTTGCCGACAATCGTCAAATCTTTGCTCAAGCCGTTCCCTACAAAAAGAACAAATCCTTCCCCCCCTGCAAAATCAACAAGCGGACCTATTCGACACATAATTTAATTGGTTTGCCGTATGGGACTGTTTTGGAGGTTGGTCGGGACGAGTTGATTCCATTGCCGGATGGGGAGGATTTGTTGCCGGATGAGACGGGGATTGCGCAGTTGATTGAACAGCAGCAGCAGCAGCAGCAGCAGCAGCAGCAACAGCAGCAGTCGGTATCAGAGAAGAAGAATGATGACAACAGTGATGCTTCTACTAAAGTTGCTACAACAAAAACTAAGGATACCACCACCGCCGCTGCTAACGTCGAAACAACATCAGCTCAAGAAACAACAACCTCAACCAACAACTCATCACCAAAGAAAATAATCGACAATCGCAATCTAATCGACGACAACACCTCCCAAACCCTCACCCAAACTCAAGTCCATTCCCTCCTCTCCACGCAAACCCCGGGCTCCACAATCGTCGCGGCCCTAATCTCCAATTCCTCCACCTTTTCTTCCAAAACTGCCTTCAGTCAAGCCAAATATGTGAAGCGCAAACAATTAAAGTATCAACCGCGTTGTCGGATTGTTCGGATTACACCCGCGACACTGTGCTCAGCGATGCACTTACGGGATGCACGTAAAATATGCAATCTACGAGAGGATACATTAGGTCAATTACTCAGTAATGCCAACATTTGCGCAGGACAACGTGTCTTGGTAGTCGACACTGCAGTACAGGGTATCATCACCGCAAGTTGTGTCCGTCGCATGGGAGGGTACGGCAGTGTACTAAGTTTGTATTGTGGACAACAACCGGGATATTTGGATGTGGTCAATCGAATGAATTTTACAGTGATGGAAAAGCAGTGTTTGAAGTGGATTGGGTTTGGTGAGGTGTTTGGTGATTATGAGGAGAAGAAACGTCAGATGGAGGGATTGTTGGTCAAGAATGAGGATGAAACTGGTGAAGCAGTAGTAGAAGGTGGTGGTGAGGAGGAGAAGATTATTTTGGATGTGGAGAAACGGGATAGAGACATGATTGAGTGGCCAGCACCATTGCAGCCTCATACCCGAAGGTATTTAGTGGAAGATGTCAAGAATGACAAGAAGGTGGCAGAGTTTTTGGCCAAGAGGAGTGCACGGTTTGCACGCAAGTTGACGAGGAATAGTATGTTGGAATTGAGGGAGTTGGTTGATGGGTGTCGTGATGTGGAGGAGAATTATAATATTGATCCTTCTTCTTCTGAGATGACATCATCAATGGAGGAGAACAAGGAAGCTGCTGGTCCAATGATGATTGATGATGATACTACAGCTACAAACGACATTTCACAAGATGTGAGACAATGTGATTCTCTCATAATTGCCACCAAGTACGACCCAACTGCAACACTCCTCCGACTCCTCCCCTACCTCGCCCCATCCTGTCCATTTGTAATCTATCATGAATTCTTGGAGCCACTCCTCGAAACATTCCACACCCTTCAAAACTACTACGTGGCCGAGAATCAAGAGGATGGAAACGAAAAAGTTCCCATGATGAGACGAAGGAATATTGCCATTAATCTTCGTTTAACGGATACTTGGTTCCGTGAATTTCAAGTGTTGGAGGGACGGACTCATCCTAATATGAGCATGTCTCAGAATGGAGGGTATATTTTGTTGGGGACGAAGTTGTGTCCGAAAACTGGAACGAATGAAATGGATGAAGAAAAGGTGAGGGAGATTCGGGCTCGGGTGGGAGGGAGGAGAGGTGTGAAGAGGAAGAATGTTAGTGCAAAGAGAAAGAATGAGAGTGATGGTGGAGGAGGAAAGGATAGTGTAAAGCGTGCAAAGGAGAGTTGAGTATGGTCTCCTCTAGAGAGAGAGGGAGGGAGAGAGGGGAACACGCCATACCCAGTACCGATGACAAGAAGAGTGAGGGACTCGTTCCACAAGGTATGAGCCACGCTATTCTTATTGCTGCAATGGGCAAGTACAGATCCAGCTTGTCCCAGAGATAGTGAGTACCATGCTAAACCAATTCGATTAAATTTAAGGTATACTTCATCCCACCTATTATGAAAGAACCGTTCAGCTGGGTTGAGCACTCTTGCGAAGAGCTTCAATCATCGCCTCACGGGAGCCATCCACATCCAATCCCAACTCACTTAGTTCCATCCTAAGTTCACTCACGCGCATGGTGTCAAAGTCTTTGCCCTTGACTGCTCCAACTGCAGCTTTGCTTTCTTTCTTGTTCCTAGAAATAGCAACGAGGAGATCCTTTACGATATGCCCAGGGACTTCAGAGAATGATACTCTTTTAATCGCTTCATCATGATTCTCAGCGAGGAAATCCATCACTGCCTCTTTGAGGAGGGCCAAGTTCTTTGAATCTGCGTAAAATAGATTGTCGATGACATTCTCCAAAGTAATTGTGGTCGAGTTAACATACGCTACCTCAGCTACCAGCTTGAGATTGACGAGTGCATACTTATCTGCAGCATTGATAATATCTTTGGCATGAATCTTCATATCGTTCTTCGGTAAGCTTCTGCCATACACATACGCCAACAAAAGCCGAAAAACTTCTGGCCTGACATCAGTAATGTTCACTGTTGCCATTTCGATACCATCAAGCGTATCGAATGAATCAAAGAGGGTGGCAAACATAGGAGCACACTGCCTAAGAACGAGACGATGAGCATGAATTGCAGTATTGCCTTCATCTCCCTCAGCAGTACCAACGTGGAAGCAGGCATCGGCTGTATCTTCGTCGAAGAGCAGCCCTCGCATCGCACTGATGAAATCATTTCTTGGAACAAATTGTTGCACTCTCACACCTGAATGCTTCTCTTTCACATTCATAGACACAACTACTACCAACGTGCCATTGCGATCGAGTAAGTGCCTAGATTCGTCAAAGATATCAGAGCGTTTCACAAAATTACGCCAACCATATGCTTTGCCTTTGTTGAATTGATAGGTACCACACCTACCCATGCTAGCCTTATCAATACCTCCGTGTACGTTTTCAAAAGCAGTATCAAATTCGACAGTACAGGTTCCCCCAGAACTCTTGACGAGGTATACTGAGACATATCCCTCGGATGCGTCGGAATTACCACCAGGGTAGACACGTACATACCATTTCCGCCCATTACTTTCGAACACGGGCGATGAAATGATCAGGCCCCTTGTAGATGAGAGGTCCTCAAATCTGTGGAAAGACAGCTTGAAAGTTTCCCACTTCTGGCCACTGGAAGAAGGAGGCGTACCCACATCCAGAACTGTTATATTGGTGATAATTCGATGAGCTGAAGACATTTGTTTGCTCCTAAGTTTGAAGTTATAGTTCTTGTGATGCTTATGGGCCCTGAAATGCGATGAATGAATAATGAGCGATCAATCACCGCAGCCACATCACGTTCGACTCAATGAGAGAGACTTTCTCGTCCACCATTCATCTCGAACCGATGCACATACTTCTACACATGCAGTTCAAAGTAACAATATAGCAAAAAAGAGCGACCCATCGCGCAGCTACATGTTCGACTCAATCGAGAGAGACTTTCTCATCCTCCATTCGATACACATAGTTCAATAACTGATCAGGCATGACGAATCAGCAATTCATATCAACTTTATACTCCTCCAAAGCAATATTCATCAATGGTATCAAGTGACAAATCATAAACGCCATCCTCTTCTGCACCTTCTTTTGAATTTCCGACAATCCACTCGCATCTAACAAGTCCAACTCCCTCATGATTACATCTGCACTGAACTCCATCGACGTACCATCACATCGAAAGAAATCATGTCGTATCTTTCGCTTGGCAAAAGTGTGGTTTGCAAATTCATATCGCTGACAGTAGTGAAGAGTTGTAGGGAGTGGCCCTGCAGCACCCACTGCACTAGAATCAACTGAATCATCTTGATAACCATATCCATAATTCTTGAGACGACGGAGCGTTTCGTCAGGCAGCTTATTGATTCTTGCCCCCTCACAAACCGACCGTGCATTCTCTCCATAATCATCAATCCACAACCAGCTCTCTGTTGGTGACATTGTCCTTGCATCACTCACCATATAACTCGATGATAAAGCAAACTTCAACTGACGATCGGCTGCTGCCATTGTAAACCCATACATTTCCGCGAGTAACTTTGGATATTGTTCATAGACACGAGGGGTAAATTCATACCATTTGGGGAGTAGATCCTTCCAATCTGAAGTTGAGGCAATGTATACTGGTCCGACGGCATAGTTCTTGTCTGCCATTTCACGAGTTGTGTAAGGAATGGATGCATCCGTGTTCTCAGGAGGAGGTTGATTCAAACAAGGAGAAGATGGTCCACAAATTCTGGTCAAGTTGAATTCTCGAAAGTCTTTTCGTGCATCAGGTTTACCTGCTGAGGCCCACAGTCCACCTATACCGAAATGTTGTCCTGCCGCTACACCCTTGGTGATGTATGGTGGTAGCCGTGGGAGATTGCTTTGCCGCAATAGTTGAATCTTGCCATTCTTGTCTTGATACTCCACTAGATTCTTCTTCTTATTGTTACGTTGTCGTTTGTCACTTGATACCTTTTCAGATGGTGAAACAACCAACATGTCCATCCCCAACATGGGTGAAATGGGTCTCAACAACATCATATCCGGATCAATGACTACAATCACCGATTCGTCAATAGTTGTATGATTCATCCAATGATACAATCCTCCAGGTTTATTGCTATATTTGTACTGTCTCCCCTTGAGAGCAAATGATTGGCTGAAATGCAGGCGGAATGTTTGGCTGGTTGGATCCATTTGTTGAAATTCGTTGGTTATTTCTAGTTGTTGGGTAGGATTGCATCCAGAAACTATGCGAGTGGTTGGCCCTAAATGACCAGCTCGACGTATGGAGTAGTAAGATACGATGGATTGATAGTGTTGAAATCCGGAGCAATCGGTCGAGAAGACAATGTGCACATTCTTCGATGATGATTGTGATGTTGTGTCATGTTTCATAATTTTCTCTGTTGATGCTATTGCAGCGAAACTGACATTGTGGCGTTTGTTTGTCAGCAGCGGCGGCGAGTGTTGGTGGACATCCAGTCGATGCAGCTGCACAAATTGATGGAATTGGGCCATGAATGAGACTGTGCACAAGATCGCCAGAGCTACTGCGAGCCAGCGACGGGTAATAATTGTCATGTTATTATAATGCAGGCTCTATATAGAGTAGAGCGAGCGACATAACAAAATCAAAGAGTATCTCAAGAGCATGGACGTGAAGATCGAGACGTTCTACTTACATATTTACATTTTCCAGACATTTTCCTCAGACAAGTTGTTAAGTACCGTTACTAACCGCTATGACTTCTTGAATGCCGCTGACTTCTCCGACTCAGTGTGCGTAGCAAATACTTACTTAAATACTGTACTATTGAGTTCAGCTTGCAAGTTTTTTTTCAATTTAAGGCTGTTGGTGGAAAGTAAGGTATCGATAAGATCCTAATGGCCAAGGGATGAAGATAATGACTGCAAGGAAGGTCAAAATCCTTCTAGTTACTGTGTTATTGAGGGTCGTAGGAAGCCATTTTTCACCATGGTCTGGGTCCATTTTTGATGGTTGATGGCAAGTGAGTACCGCATGTACATAGGAACTAGTTTAAAAGAGACCGGTACTGGTTTTTTATCGGAAGCCACACTCGATTGACACAACTTCAAGTTGGAGCAATTTGGAGGAGGTTGCTTAATTGTGCGACGCTTAGCACTTTTGCTACCCACATAATCACAAACGGCGGTTAGTTTATCACACAGAGGAAGAACTGACGTGTGTGAAGAAAAAATAACGGAGCCAAAACTCCCACGAGAAAAAAAGTTAAGCGTCGCACAAAATAGGTGCTTGCAAATTCAAATCAATGGAACAGTACATGAACCTTTAAATACTTACTTAGGGTTTATGGTAAGAAACCACACTTTCACTTTTTAGAGGGAGGTACTTATTCAATCGATGAAAGACGCCTCAGCGGAATCAACGAAGGCAAAGCAAAGAAACAGTTAGTATGAGCCTCAATGGAAGTACGATATGTTGCCTAATCTTGCAGAACTTCAAGACTTGATTGACTCCGACAGTGACAAAGAAGAGTCACCACCTACACCAGTTCCGCATGTCCCTAATTGAAAGCATGTGGAGGACCTGTCTCAGGTGAGGGTGATGTCCAATCGATGAAAGACGTTTCAGCGGTATCAACGAAGGCAAAGCAAAGAAACAGCATGAGCCTCAATGGAAGTATGTTGCCTAATCTTGCACTTGCAGAACTTCAAGACTTGGCTGGCTCCGACAATGATGAAGAAGAGTCACGAGTCACTACCTGCACCAGCTCCGCATGTCCCTAATCTGAGAGCATGTGGAGGATCCTTTCAGATGGTTCTGCTGTTACCATCAGAGTCTAAGTCTACTTTGAGAGAAAGTCGTCGAAAACAGACTCCGTTTCGGTTCCTTCTGCTTCTGCTTCTGCTGTTGTATCATTATCTGACGGAAAAAGTTGTTGAGCGCCATCTACAGAATGTTGCTGTTTCAATAACACGTCAACAGTCCATCATGATTAAATTTTATTCCTTCTTTCAGTTCAGATAGAGAGTGACCTGCTTCTGGTGGATTCCAGTCAGAAGTAGCCCCATACTTAGTGCTTCAGTATTTTTTGTGGATCATTTGAGTGACTCAAATGCCATTATTTACCCTTCCCCACCCGAGCGACGTTGAACTGAAAAGGCTTAACGGCTTAGGGTCTTTACACTTCATCAGGCAGACAAGATCCACTTTATGAGAATCGAAAAGTAAGTAGTGGCTGGTTTCTATGTCGAATTTAGAAAAGGCCTTGCCTTTACACTTCATCTGGCTGGATAAGTATACTCTTCAACGAAGGAGTTGGTAATAAAATAAATATATATCTTTTAGCTTTTAGGGTGTGAGAGTAGATAGATAAGTAGATAGATTATTTTAGTTTATGGTAGTACCTAACCAACAAAGTATTGAATACATAATCTTGACTGCCAGAGTTCGTTCAAGCAACACGTTGCGAGTTGCGAACGTACCAAGCAACCAGTGACACTTAGGTACGTGTTTACCGTAAAAGCCCCACACAGCAAACGAGAGCCATCTATTACATAATATCATCTTCTATTGACTAAGCTCGACACAACAACAACACATTCAACAATGGAAGACGTCGGAACAGCAAGGAGAGCTTCTCCTACTGCTGGTAGTAATGTTGCCAACGCGCAGTCGCAGATGAGTAATGAGTCACCACAAGATCAAAAAACAATCGTTGTCGTAGAAAATGATTTTATCCATCATTCCACTGGATGCGCATATTCGTACGACCCAGTCCAGGCCCAGGCACAGGCAGCCCAAGTTTATGCCAACAATGTACAAGTAGGTTGTGCTCCATTTGTTGGTTACTGTCATGATCATAACCAGGGAGGAGGACCTCATAATCCATGGCCATGGCATAATCACCAGCAGAGTGCTGCCTTCGCCGGTCATTATGGAGCCCCCCAGCTTCAGCCGCAACAGTGGCCTCAGCATCAAACCCGATTGCCAGCGATAGAACAGCTCGGCTTCGACCATAGCTACAGTTCCGGTGGCAGTGGGTCGGCTGATTCCATCTTAGTCAAACTTTGCCCCAGCCCAAGTCCCAGTACCAGCCCCGGCCCCATAGGAGGCCCATCAACTTCGACTCTCGAGCCATGGCTGCAACAAAGACAAAGATCACATTCTGCTCCTCCTCACTTGGAGGTGAATCATCAGCAACAGCTACAGCTACAGCTACAGCCTGGAAGGATATCTTCATCATCGCCCTCTTCTCCTTACCTCGCACCACATGGAGAATACGTCCCTCTCCTTGTAAACGTTCGTAAGCTCCGCAGTCATGAAACGATCAAGGCCCTTATAGACAAGGAAGATCTCCTGGTAATGATGAACGGGGGATATCCATATCCATATCCCGCTTCCACGCCGTCGAATCAAACTCCTCCTCCGCCTGGCACAATTGCCGATGCTAGTGCTTGTCAAGAGGGTGGAACAGCAAGCTCCAGCCACCCAGCGGCGGCGGCAGCACGACCCAAGAAGGATCTGTTCGTTTTCCATGTGCCAAATGATATGACAGAGGGAGAGTTTTACAAGCTATTCTCTCAGTATGGCAAGTTGCGCAGAGCTCGCATTCATCAAGAAATCGTTGATGGCAAAAGCGTGTCGAAAGGATTTGGCTTTGTCACGTTCAAGCGCTTCAGCGATGCAGTTGTTGCGGTTCATAGCCTCAATGGCTATAAGGTGAGTCGGTCAAAGAAATGATAGGATTGAGAGATGATGCGATGATAGTATGCCCATAATGTTGATGCATTCATTCATATCTCGTTTCCTCTTCTTATATTCAGGTGGGCGAGAAGAACAAGAAAGCTCTGGTAGTCACTTATTGCAGGGACAGGGATACTCCTCGTCCTAATCCAACCAATACCAATACCTCCTTTTCCGCCAACAATGGAATGAAAAGGAATAGTGCTGACAAGAAGAGGGCTCGCCGTAATCAACGTCGCTAATCTACCTAGAAGTAATCAATACTTTTGGTTTGAGCTTCAAAGTTTGCAGAATAGACTTTCACTTCACCTATCGACGCAACAAGAAGAACATACAGAGTAGATTTCTGGACAAGAAGTGAAGGACATTGCATCACACAACCATCTCTGCTGTTCAGCACTTTTATTCATAGACACTGACCGCTATATACATATGTCGCAAGCTTATAATACCATGGAGCAATCACGAACATTTTCAAGTTGGATATTTTCCAAGATTGGATGTTTCAGATTCAGACACATCACACGGTTTTCACGCAATTTTAACTGGTAGTAATATTTCGATTACTATAATACATGATAGCTAAGTATTTGCAGTGTTGAAAGATTTGTCGACGTCGAATGAAACTTCTGTTGCTGATGATGTGAGGTGTGAGATGTGAGTGATGAGCGAAGAGTGAGCCAACAGCAATTTTTTGAGTTTGTGTCCAACATTTGTGTTTGACCTACTTATTCCCTCTCTCCTACTTCTCAGCCCTCTATTAATGTGCGTCATACTGACGTATTGTGTACCTTCTTCAACCTTCTTCAATCTCAAATCACGTGTCTGATCAGAGATTGTGAGACAGAACAAATTGTCCGGCGACTCTTTAATACCACTTCAATGTCGTTATCCTTAAGTAGGAATGACACGAAGGGATATCTCGTTTCGTCGTGACATACATGTCGCGGTTCTTGACAAACGAGAGTCATACACAAAGTTTGAACATCTCAGTCTCAGACGTTCCTTTCATCCCAGGCAGTGATATTTCTTATCCTGCACAATCACACGAGAACGTACCAAGCAACAGATAGCATGGACGAGCCAAGTAGAGATAGAGAGCATCTCATAAAACTTACGATGACGATGGACAATATTCACGCAGCTGCTAACGCACAGTCGCAGTGGAACTATGAGTCATCACAATATGAAAACTCAGTCATCAGCGGTAATGATGGTGATGGTGATGGCCTTGCCACTGCCAAGGATTTCACCAATCATTCCATCAATCATTCCATCGCATGCGCATATTCGTACGACCCAGCCCAGGCGGCCGAAGTGGATGCTAATGCTAACAATGTACAAGTACAAGTAGGTTGTGCTCCTTTTGGATTACTGCCATCATCATAACCGAGGTGGAGGACCTCATAATCCATGCCCATGGCATAATCACCAGCAAAGTGCTGTCTTCGCCGGTCATTTTGGAGCCCCCCAGTTTCAGCCGCAACCGTGGCCTCGGTATGAAACCCGATTGCCAGCGATAGAACAGCTCGGCTTCGACCATAGATACAGTTCTGTAAATGGTGCAACGCTGTAAGTATAGGAAGATATTGACGCAGACAATGAAGAGTATCCGGCGTCCCGAATGCTCTGTGTAGCGTTGACTTCGTAGTAACAGAGACAATATTATTTTATTGTGAGAGCTTTGATTTGCACTTGACAATTAAGCAAAGTGCAACTCAACGCATAAGATAGCGCAGCTCTTGCGTTAGATGATGTGAGTGAGAACCATATACGAAAACTCACTCAATTGACAGAAACATGTAAACCTAAAATAGGAAAGCGAGTCACAACTAGGCAACCTCAACACTCCTTCTCGAATCAGTGAGCATCGAACCATGCCACTGACTCGCAACAATAATAAACATCAAAGGGTGTCACCACCCACACAATTTGTAGCGAAGATACTCAAAGGGAACCCTCGTAAGACCTTTTGTAAAGATATCACCAATCTGCTCTTTCGTATCAATCTTGACCAACTGAATCCCACGCTTCACAATTTCTTCGCGGAACCAAACCGTCTCCAAGTGAAAGAACTTCGACCGAGGTGTGTATTCAGGAGGAATAAGCTTGGCAAAGATCAGCGCCGAGCTATTGTCCTCGTGGACAGTAACATTCATCTTTGTAGTAGCAGAATCCAACTCGTAATATTCAGCCAGATGTGAAGCCAAATCCATGATAGGGAACAGCTCGCGACAACAGTGAGCCAAAGCAGAAATCTCAGCTTCCATTGTAGACAAAGCAGTCTTAGTTTGGAGTGAAGACTTCCACAGTACAGGACAGTTCGCGACTGTAATAACAAAACCAGTTCTGCTCTTGACACAAGCAGGATCATCCGGACGCTCAACACCATACATACCAGCAAAATCAGCATCAGGATAGGCATTGATTTCCAAAACATTTGCAGTAGGTTCAAGAATCAAACCTTTGTTTCTTGTCTTGCGAAGATAGCGACCAATCTGCTTGAGGGCCAGTTCATGAGAACGCTTAGGGCAGAACATGTACTTAGCGCAGCAGTTCACGGCATAGGCAATTTCAGGACGTGTGTGGCCAGAAAGATAGAGCAATTGACCAACAACAGCAGCCACATTAAAATGTTCAATGCAAGGATCACCGTCAGCATCTTTCGGCAGTGGCTTGGTACCAGCGGGGACAGACTTGTTACCTTCAGGACCACCATCCAAACCAAGATTAGTGATGATGCGATCAATGAGACCAGTCTGAGTAAGTTCCAACTTGGTAGCACGGCCATCAGCATCTTTCTCAAGCACTTGAATATCAACGCCAAGAAAGCCAGCTGCATCGGATTCCTTTTCCAAAAGAAGACCACTCTCGCGAAGTTGTACCATAACACTTGTAATATCAGCGTCATCCTTAGCCCAAAAGAGGATATCATCAACGTAAGCGACAGCAATAACTTTCTTCCCAATAAATAGGCAACTATCAAACTTGCTTTGCTCCAAGCCAACGTCTTGCATTTTCTCGGTAAGATACTTCCAAAAGCAACGTGGCGCCTGCTTCAAACCGTAGACACTTTGTTTCAACTTCAAGACTTTACCAGGCTGTTCAAATCCTTTAGGCATAGCGACATAAGCACGTTCATTTTCAGGAAGAGTTCCGTGTAAGAAAGCCGCTTGAACATCCGCAGCAGCACTCTTCAAACCAAGCTGACATTGTAGAATAAACATCATACGAACTGTAGTCCACTTGCATACCGGGGCCCACGTCTCATTGTAATCAACTCCAGCAACTTGTCGATCACCTCTGACAGTAAAGCGCCCTTTGTACTTGCGAATAGTCCCGTCGGGCAGACGCTTGCGCTTAAACACCCAAAGACTAGGCAAGATACGCTGACCTTTAGGCACTTCAGACACATCAACAACTTCCCAAGAACCCATAGACTCAAGTGTAGCAATCTCAGACTTAGCCGCTTCCCAATATTGTTCAGCTTCAGGACCACGCATAGCTTCATCCCAGCCAGGATTGTCTTCAGCAGAGATTCCAGTCTTAGCATTCAAGAACCAAGGAGATACATGCTCGCAAAGAACGCCAGAGATAGAACCATCATAGGAGCAGTCATTAGCAGAGAGTTGGATATGCTGTGACAAAGGTGAGCCCATCAACTCTTCGATATTATCAAAGGTGGTAGTCATAGCACGCAGAGATCTCTCTTCAATTTCTTCAAGCATAAGAGCCTTTTGTTTCTTTGTATAACGAGGCATGCCATTCTTGCGGGAATACGAGACAGCATCAACCGGAGGTTGTGTATTAAGAGAGCAAGAGAACTGATTGCAGAAAGCAGCCATATCTGGACGTGACGACCTCTTCAACAACTTCTGTTCTGAATCTGACAACTGAGCGACTTGCGTAGGACCAAATGCAAGGACAGAATGTAGAGTAGCAGCAGTAACAAGCGCAGTGCGTTTCCAACTAGTAGACTTGCGATTTCTCCTCAAGCGATCCTTCCAAGTAGAAACAGAATCATCCAAGACATCCGTCTCCTTCTGATCGGAAATTTCATTCTCCTCCTGGGTCGATTCATCCACATCAGAGTAATCAACACAAGCAGAGTCATCGACATCAACTGCTCCAACTTCTCCTTCTTGCTCGATGGACGAATCGATAGCAGTAGGATGCTCATTGATAGTAACTTTGCGATCGGGAACAGTAACTGGAGACTTGAATACTTCTTCAGACTTGAGCCTAAGCTCCTTGCCACGAGCAACCTGCTCTTGCAAGCGGTCCTCACGCTCTCGAGCTTCTTCTTCAGTAAGCCAAGGAAGATCAAGCGGAGGGGGTGTGTAGGACAATTCACCATCAACAAACTCAGGATAGATATAAAGATCATGTTCATCACTTTCAAAAAGGGAACCCCACTTCTGTTGAATAGTATCAGCGAGGTCCTCAGCAGAATCACCAACAAGGCCCGAGACAGTTTCGAATTTATCGTCGTAGACGCAATGGTATTGAGGGGAGATGTAATTGGAATCAAGATGACGTACCAGACCAACTTGGGTAGAGTGGTCGGGAGAAAATCCAAGAAATTGGCCAACCCTAGCCCTACGGCTAAACTTTGGGAGCTTCTTGCCATCCTGAAGCGCAGCATCAAGAACATAGGTAGGAGCACCGAAGACATGTGCACGAAGTAAGTCACGATGATCAGAGACAACGTTGGTGAGGATCTCTAGCGGAGAAAATCCATGAGACATAGACGGTGTGCGGTTGAAAAGGAACTCGGCGTAGGCAAGAGCCTGCGGCCAAAGTGAAGGAGAGTCAGCGTTGTGAGTAGACCATCTCATAGCAACATGCAAAAGAAAAGTTCTGCACATCCAGAATAAGGTCTGAACACTTCGCTCAGCAGCGCCGTTTTGGAACTTGGCACCAACACCAGAGAAACTCTGCTTCTGATCCTTCTTCTCACAGTCATTCCGAAAACTAGCCGAAGTGAAGACGCCACCATCAGAGTGATATTTCTTGACCCGTTTGCCAGCTTGCTGCCAGAGATAGGCCTCAAACTTGAGCTTCGAGATCAAAGTTTCAGCTGAAGTCGCGGAAGTTTGGGGATAAACCTTAATAAGACCAGATCCAGCATCATGGAAGATAGTAACACATGAATAACCTTCCGCCGAATCAGCACCATACATAGCCAGAAAATAGACGACCCTTGATAGGAACTGTCACAGTATCCATCGAGACAAAATCACCAGGCGAGTACTTATCACGGGATAAAGCCTTCTCATTTGACTTGACAGCAGACTGCCGCCGAGAGTGAGGCTTCCGCACTTGTGCACGAGCAACTTCATTGGTAGCACATACAGGGATCGGACAATTACGAGCACTTTCCCACTTAGGAGCGATGACGGGAGGATAATAAGCAGACTTCCCACCAGCGAGCTTCCTAGAATGACCAGTCATCAAGTATTGAATCTTCTTCATGCTGCAACCGAGCTTGTAATGCCAGAGAAGTAACTCCTTCTGAGCAGGAGATAAATTTGGATTGTCAGCAATAGTGATGCAAGGTGCCGTGCGAGTAAGATGAGCACAAAGATCAAAGTCATAAGTGACTTCCTGCGGTTCAGCAAAATCTTCATCCTCCAAGCGAGTGAACCTCCAGCCGCCATCCTCATTACCAAAGAAGAAACTGTGACTGAGACGTTGTTTCACCTTCCACTGACGTGCATAAGCAGCACCAACTGCACGATGCTCCTGAACTGAACAAGTAACTCCATAAAGCATAGGCAAATTCGACTTGGATTCAAGAGGCACATCAAGGACTTGACCAGAAGTGGTGTGAAGACGGAAAGACTCATCATTAATAACACTGTGACCACCCCACAGCTGATGAAACGCTTGCGGACTAATCAATCGAATATCAGTTGACTTCAGATGATATGCCAACCCCGGCAGATAGACTACCTCACCATTAGTAGCAACGGCCTTATACAAGACAAGACCAAAACCCTGCACTTTGTTAGAGCCGCTGACGTCCTTCACAGTAATATTCACTTTCTCATAAGTGATAAAGTCAGAGCGGAAAGGAGTCAACCCAAAAGAGGCACCAGTGTCAAGAATAGCAGCCGTCTCATGAAATGCAAAGGTGTTGCGTTCATTGGTAGTTTTGCCAGGTTGCGCAGTAGTAGGAGTAGGAGCACCAGACTTGGCTTCCATAGCACGAGGAGAACCAGCAGTAGGTACTTCTTTCATCAATAGATTGAGTCGAGCAATAAGCTTTTTGAGATCGCGGCGATGCTCCTTCTGATTAGTAAGACGGAGCTGATTCTGCAGACGGACAAGATAGGTAGGATCTTGTACATACTCTTCGACAAACTCGGCAGTCTTAGCAGGATCAAATTCATTCAACGAGAAGCGATAGTCATCACCAGGATCAGGTTTGCCGTCAAGAAACTTGATTGTATCTAGTTCTTCAGCTCTAGCAGCAGCAATCTGTTGTTGTTTCTCAAGATGCTCTCGGGTAAACCGCTTGTGTTCACGCAAAAGATAAGGATACAAATCTTTGTACATCACTCCAGTGTAACGATAGCGATAAAACGACCGAAGAAGTAAACTTCTCCGCTTTCCACTGATGTTTGGACACGAGAAAGGTGGCCCCTTCCTCCTCCTAAGTCGATAGTTGTATTGAACCGGCAGGAAAATCAAGTAGTGAATTATGTAGGCACCCGTAGAGATGACCAAACAACCACCGCCGATCCACACTCCAAAGGCAGGAAGGAAGTAAGAAGACCATAGCCAACCCAGACAGGCGAAACCTTCCCCAGAAGATGCGAGATCGAGAACCTCAAACGCATCGTCCATCACAGAGAGAACTAACAGCAGACCGAAATTGAAGCACAAGAACCACTCGACAAGCGTAGCCATAGACACCGTAACCCCCAACAAGAAGCCGAAGTTCAACAGAGTCATAACCACCACGAATAATTCAGGATATAAAAAGTAATAGAGTAGGGACATACCACCTGAAACGGTAGGTCCCTTTACTGAAAATCCCGAGCGGCGGCAGCCCTCAAGGCATTAAAAGCAGCTTTCCCTTCAACACTGTCAGTACCAAGAGTATTAACCTTTTCCCAGAGAGCCTTCTGCTTGTCCGCATCCACAGAAGTAGCATTAGCGGCAGTAGCAGAAGATTCCTTCTCAACCTTGGCAGCACATTGACGAGCCATTCGACCAGCAGGACAGTTAGGGTTCTCCTTCCAGTAGCAGAAGTTTGAATTCTTCATGGCCTTAGCATGCTCCTTAGAAGTATGATTTGTCCACATAGCCTTCCCCTTCAATCTCTTGCACTTAAGGCACTTGAATTCAATAAGACCTGAAGACTCATTCATGCGGAATTGAGGCGTATTACCAGCTGTATCACGGCGAGGAATAGTAGCGCCAGTACCACCACCAGAACCAGAACGATCAGAACCGGTACCACCAGAACCAGTACCACCAGCTGCCCTTCGAGCGTCCCTTTCTGCAAAGAACTCCTTCCTGTTCTTCTTGATCTCAGCTTGATCGTGAGGTAAGGGACATTGATCGAGATGATGGTTCTTTTTACAGTTGTGACACGAGATGCCAGAAGTACGAGAACCACTGGGGACCAACGAATTGGCAGAGTAAGAGAACTGAGAACCAGTCTCTGCTTCCCACTCTCCCGCTTTCGACATGCGCATGTACAAGACTTTCGCGGCCTTCAAAATATCCAAGATCTGAGTAGCAATCCCTTGCTGATCGGACGTGGCGTAGGTAACAGGCGTGTCGACATCGAAGGTGATTTCTCCCTTGAGATGTTTCAAGCGCATCTCCCTGAACATAACCTCAAAATCAGAGTTGGGGCATTTGGTAAGACCCTTGAGGACCATGCCGACATGCTTAACATCAAGACCATTTATCACCGCAAGTTGATTCACAACAAGACTCAACTTTAACTCAACAGAGGCAACGTTGTGTCCAGGAACCTTAGTCAAACCATCTTCTGCAAACTTCTCGATCTCAGCACGGAGGGCGTCCATATTGCTTGCCTGCAACGCATAGGCTGTTTTCATCATGCAGTACAAGACAGTGATGCCACCTCGTTCTTGGGGCGTGAAGAATTTATCCATGTTCTCTTTCACAGCCTTCTGCAAGGTAGCCGTCATACAGTTCATAAGATACAAACCCATGAGGCGACTGTTCTCCTTATCAACAGGTGCAACATAAGGACTCGTGTTGATGAAACGTTGGACAAAGCGAGGAATGTCAATCGCGGTGCCTACCCCAGCTATCACTGAGGTTGATAGGCTTAGCTTGGGTATCAAAGAACTCGGACGGATGAACGTTGGTTGAAGAGACACGAGTGATATGACCACGTGGTACAGGCACCTGGGACTGATTAAAGTCATACTTATTCATATGGTCTTGATACGATAGAAGCTTCTCATTGTCGGACTCAAGGTGAGCCATCAACTCAGTCTCCTTACTGCGATCACCACTCGAGCTTGTACCGACAACAGCCCAATTTGCTGCACCAAGACGACCCGATTGCTTAGGACCCTTAGTCATTTCCTCACGTTGATCCGCATAACCATCACTGCCATGAGGCAAGACGATCATACTTAGAGACTTTCATCCAAATACGAAAGAAGGAGAGAAAACAGTGGCCTCTTCTTCCTTCGCCTGAGCTGCGGCAGCTTCATCGGAGTTAACGTCAAACATAAAGTTTTCGGTCCTCTCCACCTTGATGAAGCTCTTCGCACAATCTTTCGCTCTGAAGACTCTCCTCCTCCTCCTCTTCGCTCTGAATACTCTTCTCCTCCTCCTCATCGTCAGGTAGAACGGATGAAAAAGGGTGACACCGATGATGATGCACAAGAAGTTGAAGAGCAAGAGCAAGGCTCGGAAGGGCGACACACTCCGGGGCGGGGGGACCGGATGCCGAGGTAAGTGCAGCACAGCCGATGGGCAGGATCCGAGAGATACTCAGCATTAAGCAGAGCACGAAGAAGATTCTCATCACTATCCTCAAACGCCTGAGTAACCAACTTGATTTCCTCAGTAATGCGGGCAGCACGACGGCTAGCAGCATCCTTGTAGACTCTGCGAGGACCAGGAGTAATTTCATCATCAAGAGTATCAAATGGAGACTCGGAAGTAACAGATCCACCAACATAGGCAACTGAGTGATCCACAGGTTCCTCAACCCCAACCGAACTTTCAGTGGCGCCGGCGGTACCAAAACAGAGAGGAGGAACACTGGAATCAGCAGCAGAAACATGAGTGGGAGGAACAAAGACCTTAGCAGCTACAGCAGAAGGGGCTGAAGCGGCAGCAACCGGACTGGTTGCCAAGGGTGCCGAACTGGCAGGGGCAACAACAGCAGTAGGGGCTGGAGTACCCGCAACCGAAGAGGTTGCAACTGTTGCCGGACTGGCAACCTGAACTGACGTCAACTCTCCAGGCGTAGCTACTGCCGGTTGAGTCAGAGAATCATCAAAAGTTGTTTCAAACGTCTCGGTGGACACATCAGAAGCGGTGGACACATCAGAACGTCTGAAAAACGGTGAAAAGAACACGCCCATGCGGTTCAAAAATGAAGAAAACCCAGGATCTGTTGTCATGACGGAGTTAGAGTCGGAGACACGACGATTTGCCTGAGGGGTAGAAGTATCAGAAGGTACCATGGTTGAACGATGAAGACCGTTGGAAGAATTGATCAGATTCCGGTCGTAGAGGAATTAAATTGGATGAATGCAGTCCGTAGGATGCAGAGACCGCGTAAGCGTTTGGGCTCATAACCTGTAAATGGTGCAACGCTGTAAGTATAGGAAGATATTGACGCAGACAATGAAGAGTATCCGGCGTCCCGAATGCTCTGTGTAGCGTTGACTTCGTAGTAACAGAGACAATATTATTTTATTGTGAGAGCTTTGATTTGCACTTGACAATTAAGCAAAGTGCAACTCAACGCATAAGATAGCGCAGCTCTTGCGTTAGATGATGTGAGTGAGAACCATATACGAAAACTCACTCAATTGACAGAAACATGTAAACCTAAAATAGGAAAGCGAGTCACAACTAGGCAACCTCAACAAGTTCCAGTGGCAGTGGGTCGGTTGATTCCATCTTCGTCGGGCTTTGCCCCAGCCCAAGTCCCAGTACCAGCCCCGGCCCCATAGGAGGCCCATCAACTTCGACTCTCGAGCCATGGCTACGACTACAACAATTAGAAAGATCACGTTCTGCTCCTCCTCACTTGGAGGTGAATCAACAGCAACAGCAACTACCGCTACAGCTACAGCCCACAAGGTCACCCTCTTCATCGCCTCCTCCTTACCTCGCACCACATGGAGAGTACGACCCTCTCCTTGTAAACGTTCGTAAGCTCCACAGTCATGAAACGATTAAGGCTCTCATAGACAAGGAAGATCTCCTGGTAATGATGGACTATGGTGATGGCGCAAACAATCAAACGAACCGGGGATATCCATATCCATATCCCGCTTCCACGCCGTCGAATCAAAGTCCTCCTCCGCCTGGCACAATTGCTGATGCTAGTGCTTGTCAAGGCGAAGGAGAGGATGGAACTGGAACAGCAGGACGATACCCAGCGGCAGCGGCGGGTGCACGACCCAAGAAGGATCTGTTCGTTTTCCATGTGCCAGATGATATGACCGAGGGAGAGCTGTACAAGGTATTCTCTCAGTATGGCAAGTTACGCAGAGCTCGCATTCATCATGGCATCGTTGATGGCAATTTATTGAGGATTTCTCGGTCTTCCTACACTCGAATTATTTACAGCGTGAATTGATGTGATCTCCAGTTCCCTGACAGCTGCAGCAAAAATACTACGCATGCAACGTTACAAAGCAGCACTTGTCGATCGTTTTCAGCAGCAATCGACTATATATCTCGTAGGATACAATACATGGAGAAGTGCTTTAAATTGTGATACCGCATCAACTTTCTTGCTTTGATTTTGCATGATGTGTACTTCGCAGTCAAGTTGCTCCGGCGTAATTTCGAATTAATTTGTTCTCCGACGTGCCATGCTTTCTCTTCAGGTGCTACCAATTGCACCTAACCATTGAAATAATTATCGGCCCCTCAACACCGTATCCACTATTCTTGCTGTGGTTCCTGTGGTGGTTGTCCTCGCTCTGTTGTGTGCACCACATTTGTTTTTTTGCTGCTGGTCAATCTTCAATCTCTCTCCATCCGCTTCATTCTTTGCAGTCCTATTTCACCGCAGATTCCAAGCCGCCCCGCAGCCTCACTGTATATTGCTCGTGTTCTCTCCTGTTCTTCCGACTCCGTTCTGCCTTTAGGAAGAGTGGCATACTACAGTTCGCCATGGTCTGCCATGGTGCAGAGTTGATTTTGGCGCCGGTAGCTTGATTGAAGGATGAAGGAGGTGGTTCGGTTATTTGGATCCCATAACTTATCCACCTATGAGACTTTATGCCCAAGATGGGTGTGTGTTAAAAAATAGCTGATTTTTTAAGGAGTCGGGAGTTTCGCCTAAATGGAACCTTTCCTACCTGCCACAAGAGGCCTTTTCTTCTCCTGATCTTTGATCTTTCGATCCTTTTCCGCCATTTCCTGGTTCTGGATATTGGCCTGGTCCAATAGGCTTTGAAGGCGGTGTTCTCCATTTCATCTCGAGCTGCATTGGAGGTCTCTAACTTTTCTACTCTGTCAATCAACTTACGTAGCAGTTTAAAGGATTATCAGATATACCCAGCGGCGCAGCGGTAGAAAGATTGGGCACTGCCGCCGCCGCCTCGTTGTTGTTATTTCTGCTGCTGCCGGCACTCATGCTGCGGTCTGCGGTAGTCTGCGGTGGTGATGATGTGATTGGTATAAGTCTGCCGCCACAAAAATAATAATAATAATAATATTCTGTGGCAAATTATTAATAGAATGATACTGCTATTGTATTGCCCTAATTGCTACTCCTATGAGTATTGTGTTTGGTGGTGATGCGTTGGATTTGTTGTTTCTCTCGGACGAGAGTTGTGTGCTCATCACACGGGGAGATTTGCTCGCTGCGCTCGTTCCGAGAGCACACCGATTTCACATCGCGCATCCCGTGTTAAATTTTTTTACTTGTAAACTAATGTACAGTCACATAACATACCGTCTTACGTACAAAAATAACAAGCAGCACCACGACTTTTTTTTAATTTGCGCTGCAATAGCATCGAGGAAGTTACCATCATAACCACCAATAACAACGGCATCATTCGGTAGACCGTTGCGAAAACTTACGAATCCAATCTATACCATATATTCAACTTACTGTTAAATTTTCGCAACGACGCATTGAACAGTCAAGACAGCACAGTACGGTCATAAACACAACTACCCTGCACACCTCGCCATCTTTTTTCAACACAACGAGCGCAATGGAGACAATCAACGTCAAAGATTGTCCACGAGAAAAACCCGAATTATTATTAGCGGGTATGCTATTGTATATATGCAAGTACTCAATGATTTCCCATTGGTACCGCATCTGGGATCGTGATGAGGACAACCCTCCACCGGAAGTACGTCAAATCATGGACGCCGACAAGTTGGGAAATATTTTACAATTGAACAAATTATCATTACAAAAATTCGCTGGAATAGACGATGACCTCTGGATATGGGTATTAGAACAATGTAAGTTGGTGAAAGTAAATGCAGCTGATAAAGTCATCTGTGCAGGCGCTGATAAATGGAAAGCATTTTTTGAGGAACACACGATTGATGCAGAGGTCGTCTCCGCCGCACCATTGAAATCAAGTACGCGGTGGTACATTCGTCTAGGACGAAAAACAGATAAGTGGGAAAAATGTTACCCCAGTGTATTAAAACAGGCGAATGACGGAAAGCTGTATCCGCCTCGTTGCCCAGGGATGGAAGTGATCGGTCGGAGAGTAAATGCAGAATTGCGTGTTTGGTATGAGGAACAAAACTACCCCGAGGAAGATGACTGGGTCTGTGACGACACCTGCGAAAAAGACAACAATGATAATGTCGGCGACAATTTCAACAGCAACAAATGCGCTGACAGCGAAGCTGCCAATCCACATGCAACAGAACGGCCTTCGGTGGGCAACACAAAGTTTCCACTTCTAGAAAAATATGGGTTGGCAGATCTTGATTTGTCGGACAACGCAAGCAACGATTATTTCAAGCGTATCTTGGGGGAAATGGTGGCAAAGCAACAGCAACACACGGAAGAAAAGAATGTAATTGATTATTTCCAACTGCAACAGAATACTACTACAACCGCAGTTACCATTCGTTCGCACAAGTCGGAGGAGGCATTCATGAGTTTCCACCGAAAGAATCCGTACCTCAAGGATGTGGTACGTTGTCTTCACAAGGAGGATGCAAAAGTAGGCGCAACGAGATTGGCAGACTTCCTTGCAAAACACCACGAGAATGAGTTCATTGATGCTGCAAATGCGGCAGGTGTCGCAGTATGTGGTGTGTTAGATGAGACAGAGAGTGCTGCTCTCTACACTGAGGCTAATTTGATCGATGAACAATGGAACACTATAATGAGGCATCTGAGACATAAATTTGGTGCAAAGATTGCATGCTCGTTACTTGAAGCAAAACGCAAATGTCACGAAGGATTTACGATGCCGCGAGTAAAAGTTATCTACCACAGAGCTGGAGACAAAGATGAAGAAAAGATTGTTGCTGAATATCAAGACATCAGAGCCGAGTTCAAGAAGACAGTCGCGATGCTCTTATGGATGTTGTATGGGACGTCGTATTGAGCTAGCGGGTGGCATGTTCATGGTGGAATCGGATCGGTTAGCTGTGAGAAAAAGGGGGCACTTAGGGGGGATAAAACCTAAACACGTAATATCTAGTAAGATTATCTATGTGACCCCCGAAAAGGGGGATGGTAGGAAATTTTTTTTTAACTAGTGGCGAAATTGGTGTGAGAGTGTCCAGATTACGAGAGGTGGACCGGCGGTAGGATTCTTTTAGCGATACATGTACCAGAAAATTTCTGTAGCTCTACACAAATGTGGCAGCGATGCCACATTTGACCGGGATCTTGTCTTCTGTGCCACACGAAGTGGGATCAGGGATATATATCAGTTTTCTTTTCATGCGAACGTACCAAGCAACCGAGAGCCATCTATTACAATGATCTAAGAGTATTGACTAAGCTCGACACAACACTTTCGACAATGGAAGACGTCGGAACGGCAAGGAGAGCTTCTCCTACTGCTGATAGTAATGTCGCCAACGCGCAGTCGCAGATGAGTAATGAGTCACCACAAGATCAAAAAACAATCATTGACGTAGAAAATGATTTTATCCATCATTTCACTGGATGCGCATATTCGTACGACCCAGGCCCAGGCAGCCCAAGTTTATGCCAACAATGCACAAGTAGGTGGTTGTTGTGCTTGACAGCACCAGCACAGATATGTGCCACGTGTCGTGCGTCACCTTGGAAATCGTAGATTTGTAGCTGTAACCTCTCATAGATCGATTTCACGCTCACCTCTCTCTTCGACCGACGGCTTGCACTGACAGGTTCATGAGCCCTTTACGGCTCGGACCGGCAGCGGCGCTGCTATCGGCTCTTCCCTTTCTTACTATGCTGGGATGCTGCTTGCTACCTTTGTCGGCTCTGAGCAACTTCTCCTGCGTTGCGGGCCGTGTGATGTCTCCGGTCATTTCACGTACGTCATCGTCATTATCACCTAGCCATCGTCGCATTAATTGTCAATCTTCGGTGTGCCCTTCGAACCTCCCTTGTCTCTACCTGGGAGGAGGTCCTTCGTCTGCCGACCCTATATCCATCATTGCCGCAGAACAGAGGCTTCGGCGATGATAACTCAGGTATGAATGGGGGATCTAACGATTGACGGAAATGATTTTTTCATATGATAATCTATCCTACCACTCAGTGATTGGATCGCTGGCTGGTTTCCTAACGTCTGAGCAGCGGTTAGGATATAATTTTTACAACTTTTTGGGCAATAACAATTGGTTCAGTTACTACATTCTGGGGGATTTTTCTCTTGTCATGAGTATGTCATAATATGATAGGGGATATCGCGCAATAGGGTTTTGGATTCGTCAAAGAAGGACTTGCCAACGGGGGGCTTCCAGCAAGAATCACCACCATTTTCATTATCTATTCTATCTCAGTGGTTCTTTGCATCTCCTCGTATTGCTGGCGTCTCTAGTTCCTGGGCAAGTCCGATATCTCTCGATGGCAAAGATGGGGGATGACAGCACAGATATGTGCCACGTGTCGTGCGTCACCTTGGAAATCGTAGATTTGTAGCTGTAACCTCTCATAGATCGATTTCACGCTCACCTCTCTCTTCGACCGACGGCTTGCACTGACAGTGCTCCTTTTGTTGGTTACGGTTATGATCATATCCAAGGAGGAGGACCTCATATTCCACGTGCATGGCAATATCACCAGCAGGGTGCTGCCTTCGCCGGTCATTATGGAGCCACCCAGCTCCAGCCGCAACCCTGCCCACAGCCTCAGCCTCAGCCTCAGCCTCATACCCAATGGCCAGCGATAGAACAGCTCGGCTTCGACCATAGCTACAGTTCCGGTGCCGGTGGGGATAAATCAGTTGATTCCATCGTAGTCAAGCTTTGTCCCAGCCCAAGTCCCAGCACCAGCCCCGGTCAATAGGAGGTCCATCACACGAGCAATGGCTGCAACAAAGACAAAGATCACGTTCTGCTCTTCCTACGTTGGAATCGAATCAACAGCTACAACCTCAACCCGCAAGGTCACCCTCATCATCGCCCTCTCCTCCTTACCTCGCACCACATGGAGAATACGTCCCTCTCCTTGTCCTTGTAAACGTTCGTAAGCTCCGCCATCATGAAACGATCAGGGCCCTTATAGACAAGGAAGATCTCCTGGTAATGATGGAGATGGACTATGGCGGCGCAAACAATCAAACGAACCAGAGATATCCATATCCATGGCCTGCCTCCAAACCGAATCAAACTCCTCCTCTGACTGCCACAATTGCTGATGCTAGTGCTAGTGCTTGTCAAGAGGGTGGAACAGCAAGCTCCAGCCACCCTGCGGCGGCGGCAGCACGACCCAAGAAGGATCTGTTCGTTTTCCATGTGCCAAATGATATGACAGAGGGAGAGTTTTACATGCTATTCTCTCAGTATGGCAAGTTGCGCAGAGCTCGCATTCATCAAGAAATCGTTGATGGCAAAAACGTATCGAAAGGATATGGCTTCGTCACGTTCAAGCGCTTCAGCGATGCAGTTGTTGCGGTTCATAGCCTCAATGGCTATAAGGTGAGTCTATCTTTCAAAGAAATGGCAGGATTGAGAAATGATGCGATGATAGTATGCCCATAATGATGTGTATTCACACATATAACTCGTTTCCTCTTAATATATATTCAGGTGGGCGAGAAGAACAAGAAAGCTCTGGTAGTCACTTATTGCAGGGACAGGGATACTCCTCGTCCTGATCAAACCAATAACTCCGTTTTCTGCCAACAATGGAAAGAATAAGTGCTGACAAGAGGAGAGCTCGCCGTGTTCGTCGCTTATCTACCAATCAATTACTTAGTGTTTAACTACTAATGTCTGTTCCTCTCCCGACATATCTCTCTAGAGAGAGGTTGCAATGGCATTTCTTTTTCTGTAAAAAGGAATAGTAAACGCCATTCGGATGCCGCAGGTCAGGCAAAAATGGTCACACAGTAGTCCTTGGTAGTACTGGAAACACTGGACAGTATAGTAGACATTTGATATCCAGTCAACGTTGACAATAACATTGCAACTTATCGGATGTGACTCTGAACGATATTATAATCTATCGCAATATCACCAGCGAAATGCTGTCTTCGCAACCACTTTGATCAAGACAGTGTCTACATCTGAAGATAGAAGGAGTAGGGTGGTATTTCTACAACAAATATTTTGTCAGTATCTTTATCACAGTACCTACTTTTATCGACCGTGATTGCTTTCCTCGACCCATTGCTGTAACGACGTTGCAACCGCAACAGTGTCCTTGTGTTTTGGTCCATACAATTCTGTGTACATATTAAATGCTTCTCGCAAGTGTAGAATGGCATGCTTGTTACCCTCTCTTTCCCCACTCTGGCGGTAAATCGTAGCACACTTAATATGTGCCTTTGCCTTTTCAAGTCTTGATGCGGTTGGACTATCATGGTCGACCTCCTTGAAGAGTGCAGCGTAAGCCTCCAATGCGGCGTCTTTTGCTCCCTGCTTGAGCTTGAGAGATCCAACGCGACCAAGTGCCGATACAAGATGGCGCATGTGAGATGAGTTCTTATTTCTACCAGCATCATCACCCGACAGTTCCAATTCTTCTTTGTACTTCCGGAGACCCAGCACTCCAGTTTCATATGAGTTGATCGCGCCAGCAATATCACCCTTCTTCGATTTGATGGATGCAATGTTTAAATGAATCAAGGCCATATCAAAACCACACTTAGCGGCTGACTCCCCATGATTAAGCCACGACATGGAGGGTGGCAAGCCTTCCAAAGCTCTTTCGTAGGTGACGCGGGACTTTTCATATCTAGCAAGTGCATCATCCATTCTACCATTCTTCGCCAAAATCACAGCATAGTCATTAATCGTCTTCGCTGTTGCGACGCTGAACTCGCCATGAACACTTGCTTTGCGGCTGATAACATTTTCGTACAATGCTGTGGCGGCCTGAAAATCGCCACTAGTAACAAACAGATTGGCCATACCTTGCAAATTTGCTATGGAGTCGAAGTGATTTGAAGACTTGCACTCCTCAAACGTTGAAGATGCTTCACCAAACCGAACTAGCGCTGCACGAGTTTCGTTGACCTTCACAAGCGATTTGGCGAGTGCATTAACAGAGCGACCTGAGTCGATGTGGTTTTTCCCTAGCAACTCACGATATAAATCTGCCGCCTCTTCCAGCCTCTCTGATGCATCTCGTGGTTGACGTGCTTTAATCAGGCCCTCCCCCATCGTTGACAAGCATATTGCTACATCTAAACTCTTCGGAGAGCTTTGCGATTGCTGGACAACTTCAGTAATGATGCAAGCTGCGCCTTCCTGGACGGTGCTAACAATGTTGATCTCACTCGCTGCATCTTTCTTGTTTGAATTGAATGAAGCGTGGGCACGGCGAAGTTCAATCAAATCTGAAACGTGTCTCCGCGTTGCCTCAATCGGACCAAGTGCAATGACTCTTCGGCTGCAGAAATCTTCATCAACGAGCACTTCAACTGCCCTTGGAATCATCTTCGCTCGAATCAGATGCAATGGAGTGTTCTCGGTAGAATACTCCTCCATGTTCCACCTTTCATACAACGAACTCTGCGTTGAGTCCGCCATCTCAGCAACCTCTCCATCAAGCATCAAGACCATGCACTCGTCAAACGGGAATTGAGGACCATCCCATTCGGGGACAACATCTCCACTTGACATGAATGAATGGAAGTCATTATAAAGTGGAGCAAAGGCAATTGTATTACGCTTCGCCATCTCTTCCGCAATAGCTTTCACTGATTCATGCATTGAGTAACATTTGTGATCTGCAGCACTACCTGTTGATGCGCCACCGGCTGTTTTGTTCCACTTGTTCAATGCCGATGATTTTGTCAAACCATGTCCAGCCCTTTGAAGTAGATTCATAGTCTCAAGGGTGTCGAGAATTATCGCGGCATTATCCATGTAGTCGACTAGGTCATCCGAACTCACTCGCGATGGAAGAACATTTTCTTCCATACTTGATATAATGGCAAAGAGGCGGATTACAACTACTCTTGGAATTCCCTTGCCTGCTTTCAAAGAGTCTGTGTCGTGAAACACCATCGCGAAGCCAACAAAACACTGACGTAGAATGGACCGGAACTCGTCATTGATTACAGTGGCAAAACTCAAGTCAATAAGCCTTTGGACGGAATTGGCAAAGCTTCGAATCTTAGATGCCTCCTCCAGACTAGTTCGGCACTGCTCCACTAATAATTTCCATGCTGGTGACGATAGGGTCCAATTACGGTTCCTAGACCGCAGCATACCCCCAGCTATACGCAGAGCCAGTGGAGAGTTACCGCATCCTTTCACAATAATCCTCGCCTGTGCGAACACTGGCGAGACCTTGGGCAGTCCGTTGGGACGTCGCCCCGCTGCAGTTAGCAAGAGTTTAACGGCCTCATGCTCCGAAAAGATTCGCACAAACACCTCATGCGTGATGCTAGGTCCAACAAGTCCAGGGATTCGTGTGGTGATGAGAACTCGGTGGGGAGTATTTTCAAAGCTGTTATTGCCATCACTTCGAGTGCCAAATAGGAACCACTTGGCATCTTCCATCCTGCACACGTCATCAAGGCAAATGAGGATTTTCCTCGATAGAACCAGTCGAGCAAGGTCTTCCTTGATTCCCTCCAACTCTCCACCCTGGAAGGAGCGTCGGCTCTTCGCTAAATTCGTTTTCGTACCAGCCCCGCTCACATTACTATCCATACGACGAGGAGAACGTTCATTTCTGCCACCATTACTATCACTCGATGAACTTGATGCACCATCATCGACATCATCCATCCCATTAGTAGGGTCGTCGTCATCTATCACATCCGCATCTCCACTACCAAGCAGCTGATCATACAATTGCTCATACAATCTCCGAATCTCCCTCTCCCCCAAAGGAGTTCTCCCCAAGTGAATCCATGCAATACCATCCGAGAAGAATTCTCTCACTTCCACCGTCTGAATTGCCGCCACTGCCAGGGTAGTCTTGCCATTCCCCGCCTTGTCCGAATGACGTGACGTGATACACGTAATAGTGTTGGCAAACGGCGCCTCATCATCCGTATCACGAGGTCCCGTCCGATCCAAAAGACAATTCACCACCTGTTTCATCAATCGATGTCGATGAATATATTCAATTGGAAGCTTCGGCACAGCCGATGGAATTTCCGCCTTGGGGGTAAAATTGGATTTGATCTCATCCAACACATTGCCATTATTGTTATCCGAAGAGGAGGAGGATCCCACCGCCTCCCTTGCCCGCATTTGTTCCGAACGTAAACTGCGGATAACATCTTGTAATTCTTCCTTGGGTGTCATGGGCTTAACCTGTCCTGCCACTGCCGTACCACCACCAGTCAAATTATTGGTAAACGCACTCTTCTTCTTTTTATCACCATGAATTTGACTCACACTTTGGGGTGGTAACAACCCCCCCGGCATGTTGTTGGAGGCAGCACCACTACTATTGGGCCCCCCCGAAGAACTATTATCCAGTGACAATTGCAACTTGGCCAAATTTTCCGTCGTCATTGGGACAGTATCCGAAGAATACCCATCCTCACCCGCCGCGGAATCATCCGAGCTACGACTCCGTCGTAACCTCAATCGAGGCGTGGGTGTGGCACGACGTGCACGGACCTTCCCCGCAGTGGGGAGTAATTCCCTCCCCCTCCGTACGACTGCCGAGATGACTTGACTAGAACGTGATGACGTCGATGACATGGATGAGACACTCCCCACATCACTCCCCGTATCATCCGACATGGCCCTATTCCGTAACAATGACGTACTATCCCCATCCCCATCTTGTGTGACATTCCCCAACGCCTTCTCCACCCGTGCATTCCAATGACTAATCTTCTTCAACATCTTGACATCTCTTGGACCAACAATTCGAAACATTAGTGTATACTTCCGTTCACGTCGGACCAACATTAATTCCAATACCTTGTTGCACTTCTTAATAACATCACGTAATCCACGAAAGGTGGTGTCTTCCTTTAATGCACCACGTGTGGCTGTGTCAATGGCAACTTCTTCGACTAGTGCTAGGAGAAAGTCTAAATTGCCAAAAAAGTCGAATAGGATGCGTTGTCCTTCCATTGTTTCTGTGTCTGGATGATGATGGTTGTTTGGAGTAGTATCATTGGTAGTTATTAGTTGTTCACCACCACCACCATTATTTTCTTCCCCTTCACCACCCATAATGCTACTATTCCCATCACCACCAACACCACCAACATTTGGTAATCGAGGAGTACACCCCCCAGCCTCATACGCATCCTTCACCCCCACGGCCAATTCATGAAATGTCTTCAACGCACTAGGTGCACGTCGGGGCAATTTGACAGTTGATCCCGGTGCACGTTGATCATGATAGGCATCGGATCGGCAGGATGTGACTGTAATGATCATTTCAATTGGTGAGTCGGAAGAATCGTTCATTGCCAATGCAGTAGAACTGTTACTACTACTATTGGAATAATTGGAAGAAGAAAGGGAGTCGGTATCACCAAGGGGGATGGAGGATGAATTTGAGGAGGAGGAACGTTTGAATAGTAGATCGCCAATCCCACCACTGCTATTGTTGTTGTTGTAGTTTTCACCTTGATTGTTGTCACCACCGCCACGTGAGGAACGAGAACGGGAGAGTGATCGAAGTGATTTCCCAGCTCGTGCCAATAATTCCTTGGTCTTTTCTCGTCCACGGGTGATTGCATTGTCGGTAGTATGGGAAGACGATGATGATGTCTCGATGCCTCCACCTTTGGAATTATTGACATTTTCATTGGATTCCAAAGTAGTAGAAGTAGTAGTAGTAGTTGTTGTAATTAATGCAGTTGTAATAGCCGAAGGTGGTGGTGGCGAGGTTGTTAATTTTCCCTCTCCTCCATCCCCTTCATCACTACTACTGTTACCACCACCACCACTGGAATTTCTGTGACGGAAATCGACTAATAATCCTTCCTCGTCATTATTTTCTCCATTATTGTTATTGTTGTAGGCTGGAGAGGAGGAGTGTCCAGAGGAAGAAGATTTTTGTTTCAAAGTTGCTGTTGCTGCTGCTCCACTGCCCGGCATGCGCTTTTTTCGTCCTCGTGAGATGGATGGGGGTGGTGCTGCGGTGGTGACGCCGCCCAGTGGATTATGATTTCCACCACCTTCTGCTACCATGATGATGATGATTTGATATCTCGATTGTTATTATTTGATTTTGATCGTGGGTTGTGGTTGGAGGATTTGTTTACTCCGTAAAAGTGTATATCATGTGCGCCCCCAATGATAATTTAGATGTATAGAATTGAAATAACTTTACAAAACTCTGTCGAATATCTCTATAGCAATGCTCTTTTCTATCTTCACGCTGATATATATTATGGTGAAGCAGTTTTGGAAAATGACAACTCCGTCAGATGAGAGAGAGAATTAAAACACGACCAATGACCAAGAGAGAGCGAGATTTTTGTGTGTCGAAGAAGGTCGGAGAGAGTCTGCCAATAATTCGTGAGTTTATGGAAGGGGCTGAGGATCAACACTTGAAATGTTGCCACTTGGAGAGAAGTATTGTTATTTATTACAAGCGTCGCAGAGAGCACACAGCTAGCTAGCCGTGCATTGCAATGGAAAGGGCGGCTGGTAGTAGTTGTTCGTCTACATAAAAGTCAAAGTAATCTTGAATCTTGTGTGTCTCTGGTAAAATTTTGGGGGAATGAATATGAGAAAGGCGAAGGCGGAAAGTGGTAGAATGCCCCAAAGACCGGCGAACAACGAGAAAGTACATAGGGAGAGTGGTAGTCACAGCGGTTTTATTGGTTAGCGGTGAGACAAGGGTTCGGGAATCGGCTCTTGTGCCTAGCTATAAGTATATGTAGCGCTAGCTAGCTTTTGGTATTTATGGTTTCTATGATGTAATGTAAGCTGACAGCTGGGTTCAATCCAATGGTCAATTGGATATCAAGAGACCATAATAACTGATTCGTATTTCCGTTACTTCGTCTCAGAAGTAACTAGGTACATCAGGAGTGCCCGCTCGATTTGTCATTTGTCAGCATTTCCATTTTTCTCAATCTCAACGTTTCTGTTGCATCATCAATTGGTGTCTAATTGCAGGTAAGTGCAAGATTCTGTGGAAGGCAAAATACGTTTGTTAGGGCAGCATATATCAGTGACTGCAAATGCAAGTATATCAAGACAGAGGTGCGCAGCTACGAAACAACACTCACAGTAACTGAAGCGCTTCATCTCGGACCAATTCACTCCTTGAATGCATGACTGCATCGTTTCCAACTGCACCATGAGCAAATTGCATCATTTCCAAATGATTTGTCAATATCATCCTCATCATTTGTATGTCTTCTTCCCTGCTACTGTCTAGCTTCTTGCTACCACTAGGGGTTGCAAATCTCCCAACAGGCAATCCTCTCATCCAGCATGCATCCAACACTTCCTCTTCCGACATGCCGCTGCATTTAACATCGATATGCCCTTCTTCTATCAATGATGAATCGTCCATAATAATGTCTTCTGCCAAGGTTGTAAGTTTGCCGTTTAAATACCTGCTTGGAATACAGGTTTGTAAGAATAGCGGTGATAAGGTGGACGGTAGAAAGAGAGGAGCCGCAAGATTATTTGCCAGTGCAAGAGAATGAATATGTGTGTTTTGTAGAGTTGATACCGCTGTAGCTTTGTGATCCCCTTGTGCCAAAAGTTGGTACAAGAGATGAATGGATGATTCAGTTAGAACAGGTCCACCAGCATCCATTTCGTAGTAGGTCAGTGGCTCTATGAATTCTGGGATTGGATCTTGTCGAGTAATCTTCTTCTTTTCGGTGGTATCTCCATCCTTCAACAAGGTCAATCCAGGCATAGATCTCATACAATACCCCCAAAAATCAGCATTCAATCTATCAAAATATCCCCTCCGCTCCCCAAACTCTTCGGTAGCAAAATGCCATCGTTGCTTCTTCGTATGAAATTGGCGACTCAACAATAACCGTGGAAACATCATCCCTAATAATAGAAAGGAGTACCCAACAAATGGAATGAATACAAATGCTGCGACGGTGGGAAGAGTGACTTGTAAATCACGGGATATTTGTCGCAGTTGTTCTTGTGGGCGTCGTGAGGATAGATAATTGCTGGATACGTAAAATTTTTGTTCCGGATATAGAACATCATTTTCATCTTTGCTGGTAGCAGCAAGGCTGTGTACATTGGATGGTATAAATGCCATCTCCCTTTTCTTTTCTCCTTCTTGCACCACAATGTGTATGCCATGTTTTTCATGCAATCGCATCTTTTTGCGACGCTGCTCATACTGCAATCTTATTTTTCGTTGGAGGAATGATCGCGTCTGCTCTGCCTCTCGGATGTGGAGTGATGTAAAAAAGTCGGATTTTAACTTTTGAAGACCAATGTTGAAAGTCTTGATGATGGAGAGGACATGATTGATAGGATCTGTTGGTGGTGTGGCGTCGTTGTTGCTGCTTTTTTTCGAGGTGGTGAATCCTCTAGCATGGATCTGGGTGGTAAAAGAAGGAGCCGCGATATTAATTTGCTCTTGCAGTAAGCTAACATAGTGGATGCTGCGCCGGCTCAATCGTTGGGCTGATATCATACTTCTATTGACTGCGTTGTGGTACATAACACGACCACACATCATGATCATTACTATATACATCTTCGTGCGTGTAGCTAGTAGCTACGGAGCAAAAAATTAATGACAGAAGATTAAGGGGGCAGATGGGTGTCTTATCCGTAATTTAGTATTGATTCCAACGTTGGCCTGTGAATGCCGCGATAAAGCAGATCTTGATCATAAGCAGGATCACAGGTCACAGCATCACATTCTATCATGCTACATCTTGTACTTCATGATCGTAATAATAATAAAAGGTTAAAGTACAAGCCAAAGCAAGAACGGATCTGGAGCAATCCCCACCCTGCTCATAAAAAAATTTAGTATCATCTGCAACATCTTCTTCAAACCATATCAACTTCATCTCCACCACAACTGTTGTCTATTACCATGATGAAAGTATTTTCCACTGCCGTTCTCTTCAGTCTCAGTGCTGCCATCGCGACCTTGCCTGGAGCCACTGCCGCTACACCCGTGAGTAGTATATTGTGTTATGTTCTATTTCGTAGTCGTCGGGGTCGCTTTGGCTTGGAATTGTATGGATAGAAGATGACGATGTAAAGTGTTCGAGTACTACTACTACATCGATGGGCGTTCTATTTCTATCTTATACTTCATATCGCCGCTGTCGAAGAATATTTCTTGGAGTTTCTCAAGACTATTGCTGCTTCCGCAGATTGTTTCGAAACCGCTGTGGATGCCACATTGCTATTTGTGAAGTGCCTGTGGGTCCTCGCTGCTCAAGCTTGTCCCTCTGGCATCGATTCTTGATCGCAGCATGATCAATCAGAAGTTGTTGGCGACTACCTCACTTCGGCACAGCAACTAATTTACCCCCTAAATTATCTATGAGTGTGATAGTCAGCAACGAAAGCATCTTGTACGCAACGATATGCATTTCACAGGTGATCGCCAATACCTCGCTATGGTGCAGTCTGGTGAGTCTTGTGTGCAGCAGACATCAGAGACTATGGTTATTAGCAAGCATGTCGACATGAAAATACTTCTATCAAGCATTTCCCGCACACTTAACTTGTCTCAGTGATTCCAATTGAAGTGAGATATAGGCAATTGACCATTATAGTGCACAATACGCCGACGGCAGCAGGATCTTGGCCATGAGTTTGTACTTATCAAAGCTTAATAACTTGATGATTCCTTCACCCTCGTACACGCTTAGATGTTATTAAATTATATAAAGATGGAGTTGTACTTTTTTGTGGGTACAAGAGATTATCGTCAATGACCCTTCTAATATACAAACAACACAACACAACTAGGGACACCACCTGCAGTAGCTAAAACCTTTTATCCGGGGCATGCACAATGGGTGCAACACAATCCGTAATACCCCATGTACGGACACTCACAAGCGTGAAGGAAAGATTGGCCTCTTCACCCGTTTGAGGAGCTGGCATGAAGTTTGGTGTCCCCTCCACCTCCATAGACACTGAAAAGATACCAACACCTCTATGAACACGCTGTTGTCGAGGGTTTGCATTCACTTCTTGAACACTTCCCATTCGTGAGAATGATACGTCTTTTCCTTTCCCAGAGGAGTCTTCCTTTTCCTTTACCACCCAGAAACTTGGCTTGGGCTGTTCCGCGTCGTGATGCAACTTGGCCTCAATCGCCACGAGGTTCCTGTTCGGGTCTTCCACAGTCCCTTCCGTCGATACGTCGTATCCTGTCCCTGTCTTGACGTATGAGATGACTTTATCGTACGTCAGTTGCGGCAAATAGATATAAACCCATGAATGGCCGTAGTCTCTCAGCATTGGTCGGCCTTCAAAGTGTACAAGTTTCGGAGTAAGATCAACGCAAACGTCCATACCGAAGTATGCTAGATTACATTGTTCCCCGTTGATATCATACGTAAAGTCTAAATCGCCTTCCCACACCTCACCATGGCCAGGATGAGTTAAGTTCACACTAAACCGTATTCTAGGGTCAGGCCGCTGATGTCCAAAATGATCTTGCAGATTATCAAATACATGTCGGAGTGCCTTGGCTTCTTGCTCAGGTACTTGGTTGCCCCGCCACAGCACCATTCTTGCAGGGATAGGGATAGGAGCTTGTTGTTGTTCTTCCTCCTCACTACTATCTCTCTGCACCTGTGCCATAGTTATTACTCGATGTGAAGAAGTAGTATCACATACATGCAGAGAATGTACTCAGTTGAGATGCCATCCCAGGCCAGGGAAGTGATTGTTTGTTTATCGCAGCCGGCGGGCGTTCTCAGCGCACTCTTGTTGCCTAAAAATTGGTTTCAATTTTTGAGCATACTAATTCCTAAGTAGACGTTTCGTCAGAGAGAGAAAGCTGTTTGTACAAGATTGAAATATTTTCGCACAAATCCCCGCTACCATCCAGAACGTGTCTACTCCTGTCTGCCCTGTGTTACGTGTGCGAGTCTTGGCTGCTAAGTTAGTACGACTCTTGTGCATGCACCAGCGACACCCTTGCCAGCATTCTACTACTCTGCTTGGCATTGCTAAAAAATGATTCCACTGTAAATCATCAAGTTGTTGAAACTCCAGCACCACAGCACAACCATCTCTCATCATCACAATGCCCCTAAGAAAGAAGAAAAGCAAAGATGATAAAATCGAGTTACTGTCCTCTGATTTTGTCGCCTCCAATTATTCCTCTCGTGGCGGCAACAACAACAACAACCGCAACAACAGAAATGACAATAATACTACGAGCAACATTGTGGCATCCAGTCACGAACGAGCGTTGACTCAATGCATACTCGACGATTTGGAAGCACAGGGTTCTCCATTACGGATGGACTTGGAGCCACCACGTGCATGGCGGCCAAATCCTTTATATTATGGTGAGGGTGAGGAGGTGGACTTGGAGGGAATGCAGCGTACCACTGACAACGGCAGCAGTGATGATGACAATAATAACAATAACAGTCAGGATAGACAGGAGCAGAAGATAACGAACTCAGCCACAACAAGTCGATCACGTTGCATAATGCAATGTCTCAAAAAGCGTCTAGTTGACATGGCAATCGTTCTAGTGGGCATCTTTTTCATATCAATTGTTACACTCAGATTTGGTTTCCCGGATACCTTCAAAAGCTTGCCTTTTGTGAATTCTGGTGAAAGGGGTGTGAATTCTGGTGAAAGGGGTGGTGATGATCAAGATACTACTTATGTGTATCCAACATTTGCACCGATTACACTTGCACCGACTACTCTTTCACCCACGTATACGCCGACAATTTGGCCAACGTATACGCCGACGAGTATGCAGACGTATGCTCCATCGGGTGTTCCTTCAGAATCGCCTTCTGAATCGCCTTCTGAATCGCCTTCTCGATCGCCTACTGAATCGCCTTCAGATTCGCCTTCAAGAAGTCCTTCAAGAACTCCTTCAAGATCTCCTACTGAATCGCCTTCTTCTTTGAGTATTATCAATGATACGAATGTTACAACTTCTTCTGTGGACATCAATGGGAGCAATTCTACTGATGTGACGACTGCGACGACCGTAGGTGAAATAAGTAGCAATGAGACTGCATTGGCAAATGATATATTGGATACAGCTACTGGTGATAATTCAACATCCCCTAGTAAATTGTCAGTGACTAGTAGTACATCTGCATCGCCAATATCAACCACTACAACTAGTGCAACAACAACTACTACAGCTGGTGATATACTGGATTTAGTGGATACAATGACAACTGATGCAACAACTACAACTACAGCAACAACTGAGATAATTACTACCGAGGCTGCTTTGACAACAATAAGTAGTGATGCAACAACGACAGCAGCAGCAGCAACAACTGAGATAACTACTATCGAGGCAGCAGCTGCAACAACAACAACAACAACAACTACAACAACAACAACATCAGCGACAACACTGGCAGTGTCAACCGCTAGTCCCCACCTGTGCTCAGATACAACCCCCGGTAAAATTTTCAGGATTGCAATAACTCCAACTACCTCCACTACATCACTCAAACTACTCCGACAGGATGAAAACAGTGGTGAATACAACTTGGTCACCACTTACAATGATGATTCACTATCTACAATTGGAGCAATATATGTAAAAAAGGTTTGTGTCCTCCCAGGAAAGTACAAATTTGTAGTCAAAGAGAGTGCCGATGCTTGTTACACTGGATTCTTTAAAGGCGTTCGAATTTTCGATGATTGTGGTGATGGTGAATATGCCTTTGTCTATTGAGAGAGAGAGCAAAATACAGAGTGTGCCCTACACAGTTACTGCTGAGCTGTATAATGTCTGTCTATGTGCAATTGGAGAAGCCTGCATTCGATACCTCTTCACTTGTATTTAGATAGACAACGTGTAAACGTGCTGCATGTGATGTCTCTTCCTATCAACTGTGCACAGTAACATGGATATTACAATATCGTATCCCAAGCCTTGCAAGTGAGCTGTGGAAGGCGCTACACTCAGACTAGATGAAAAAGGATTGAATATAGATCGAAGATGGGTAGAGTGAGTAATGAAAGCTACCAGAAATAAATCACATTAGATAATACAGATTCAGAGTTATATTTGTACAATTTATTGCTCAAAACAGGAATAATGGCCATCAACTGTGACAGCATCAGTTGGAGTATGCTGTACAAACATCTAGCCACCTGCAGCACTATTCTGGAGAGCTTCAATCAACGCTTCACGAGAGCCATCCACATTCATCCCCAACCCTTTCTCATGAAGCTTTCTCCTAAGTTCACTCACACGCATCATTGTCAAGTCATTGCCACTGTTGCCCACGTTTCTACTGCGAGTCGTAGCAACCAAGAGATCCCTTACCAACGCTGGAGGAAATCGGTTAAACGAGATGTTATTACCTAACACTTCTCCGCCATTCTCAGCAAGGAAATCCATGACTGTCTCCTTCAACAAGGCGAGATTTTTGGCATCCGCGTACAATAGATTGTCCATAACATTTTCAGCGGTGATTCTTGTGGACTCTACATACGCTGCTTCTGCCTCCAACTTTAGATTCACAATGGAAAACTTATCAGCAGCGTCGATGATATCCTTGGCGTGTTCCTTCAACGGTTTTTGTGGAACAGTCCCCCCATACACATACCACAACATCTGGTGGAATACATCTGGCTTGATATCATTTATAGAAACTACTGAAGATTGCTCCCCAAATAGTTCAGCAAGCATTGGAGCACAGATTTCCAAAATGAAGCGGTGGGCATGAAATGGAATCATTGACCTTGCCCTCCTCGTATTGTCTTCGTTGGGTTCCGCCGTACTAACTTCAAAGCATACGTCAGATGATTCTTCATCGAGGAACTTATTTTGTATCTTATCTTGGAAAGGATTTTTTGGGACATATGCAGGAGGTGGCGGCTCTTTTACTGCGACAGCGATTGTTAATGAGCCCTGATCCAAGATATTTTGGGATGCATCCAGGATGTCAGAAAGCAAAATTGAGTCTAACCATACCATAGAAAAGCTGGTTGGGGATCGAAACTTCATGTCGGCGACAGTTATTTCCTCCTTTTTCTTCGTGTTACCAAATTTATCCAGAATTGCGATCTCCACTTTCATTGCTGCATATTGAGCTGTACTCGGAGGATGGCAGCACTTGAGGTAAACTGAAAAATACCCTGGAGTAGCGGCAGCATGCCTCCCCGGGTGAATTTCCAATGACCACTCATCCCCTGTGCTGGGAGATAGCGGCGTTTCAAGCCAATCAGTGTCTTCAAGACGATCATAATCTCCGAATTCTGCAACTTTGAATTGGAAAGTTTTCCATCCTTCACGAGGCTGAGCAACATCATTCAAAATTCTTGCGTTGTTAATGACTTCATCTGGCATATTCATGTCGGGCGCTGTTTGACTTGCTAGCTTGAATAAAATCTTATTGTTGTGCTTGTGCTTGCGTTTGCTTGCTATTTGCTCATACTACTTCTATTGTTTATATTGTTTATGCAGCTCTATGCTAGGGAAAGTAAGTCTTCACACCATCAAATAATTGACTCTTTTGCAAAATAGCCTTAAGTTCCGCGTGGAACTTGCTCGTGCGAAAGTTGATTCAAGTCGAAATCACAAAATAATAACGACCATGACGGCCACATCTCCCCCAACGCCCCCTCCGCCACCGATGGTCCTACCGACCCATACTGCCACCGGTGTCTCATGCAGTCCGTGTTTACCGACGGCGACTGCGGAATAAATTCTCTCGTGCGTCTACTCACTTAGTTACCGCCTTGTCATATCTTGCGTCCGTTGGTGAAAATAACGATCTCAACCGCTGCACGACAACATCTTCATGGGCTCTGTGCTCCTCTACAATGATTTATATCAACAATATTGACGGATAATCGATAGGTTGCAAGTTTAGGCGTGGTTATCGCTCGGGTCACCGATATGAGTCATCAATTATTACTTATACGGCGTGATTATTTAAAATTGGCACAATTCAAGTAATGATGGGAGGGGGGATTAAATGACAGCAGGGCAGAGGACAGTCGAAAGTTGCTTCGTGGTCTCGGTTGCTATTTATGCATTGATATATTTGGTAGTAAATCTGGCGCAGGGTAGTCGTTTGAATGCGTCAGCTTCGTCACTGCATATGATTTTTTAGCCTTCCGACACAATTGAAATCAACACGTGGGGGAGCTTGAAAGACAGCACGATCGGAGCAACCAATTCCAGCAGCCACCAAATGCTTGCATTGACAATGCGCTCCTTTTATTTTAAAAAGCCCACTGGGTGTGGTGGTGGCCAAAATGACGCTGCAGCTCGTCCGGTATACGATGCCCGAGATATATCTATTTAAGTTAGGGGGAGAGGGAGGCAATGGCCATTATTGATCTATCAATCATTGAAAGTAGCGCCTGTGCTATATTTGGTTGCCTAATGAACAATGATCCGATCATTGTGACAAATCAACTTGGAAAAGTGCCTGCAAAGGAACTTCTCTGAAAAAGCATTTGATGATGGGCATGACTTTCGTGATGAGCGGCAAATTATATTGTAACCGAGAACTTCAGCAGAGAGGTTAGAAATGAGACGAAACGTTTATGATCATTATCTCAACACGACAAGCAAGTGAAAAAAGTTGGTCTTGATGTTTACATGCTGCTGCTGCGACAACCACATGGTTATTGACGAAGGTGTGGGTACTTATAATAATTTGCATGCTGCGCACAACGAAGAGGCAGGAATATGGGTGCTTCAGTCACACGACAACCAAGAGACACACTTATCGTTCTTCGCATGTAATTGATAGGAGTATTTTAAATTAATCGTTTCAGGAATCTCGATATAGAGCCACAGACATGATTTAAGGTTTAGCAAATATTTTTGCTTACTGAAGAGGCGTCAAGGTACAAGTAGCTTGCTTCCTCAGCTGAACGATTGAAATACATTTGACAACCAAGAAATGTCGAAGTTGTATCATTTTTATCAATAGGAGGCAGAGTTATGTATGATTCCAGCTCAGGAAGGGCAACTTATCTATGATGCATCATACCGTGATACCCAATACCCCTTCAGCTGAAAAATCAACCTTGACTGTTGTCTTCATGTCTCGCCATGAAGTGAATAGCATCAATTTCCCCGCCTGTTGAATTGCCGCCGTTGCGCTTCATCGCATAGTGCTTGCAAGTTTGTTAATCATCGAAAATACCCTCCATTGCTCTCTCAATACTTCTGGTTGCTATCTCCCCCTTACCTCACACTGACTCTTTCTCTTTCATCGCACGACAACGATCAGTAGTCGTGCGATGAAAGAGCGTCCCCGACCAGCATTGCGAATTGTCGTTATTTTGTGATTTTGACCGGCGGGCCGCGGGCCTCAATCTGCTCAAATCAACTCTCGCACGGATTTTTGGCGGGAATATTTTGCAAAAGAGTCAATGAGATGTGGAAAACCAAACTCTGAAGCGAACCCTAACTTGACACTTGACAGTCCTCGCATGACCCAGACACGGCCCGACCAGCCTTACATTTTGGATATTTTAGCGATGTTGGCGATAGCATTTTTTCCATCAAGCCAAGGTATCTCTCTAGCTAACAACCATGACGAGTCTCTCTTCCACCTGCCTTACATGATGAATATCTCCAATTAAAATGCAACTAATTCAACAATCTACCATCTCATAGTCACAATTACATTTATACATATACTAAGCCTGCCAATTGGCATCAACCATCAACATTCATATCCTCACCACTGTTGGTATCGGTGGTAACCACTTCGTGGCACTCATATTGATGGATACGCCATGCCATAGCAAGCCGCATTTTCCCACAACCAGGATGATTGCAAATTTTGATCATAGTATCATTTTCTGTCACTTTTATGGCTGCATCATCATCGCTGCCGTCACTGTTAACTACCGCAACATCATCCGCAACAACTTCATCCGTGAGTACTAGTTCTTGGTGGAGAGCCTCTTCGTCATTGATGCTAGTCGCCAAAGGACCAAGCACGACATTACTATCAACCAATGCGACATCAGTAACCTCTTCGCAGCGCCGAGAATTCTGGACTCCACTGTTCGTTTTCTTCTTCCGTTTTGACTTGGTCTCCTTCTTCACATGATCTTTTGCACAATGTAAAAATGGTGAAGTTTGAAATAGATACTCACTCAACACTTTCTTCTGGAGTTCATTGCCACGGGTAGCTCCAAACTGGCGCAATAACTTATTCCAGATCGCATGACAGGTCTCTATGTTTTGTTCATCTATACCACCAAGAGTGCCCCACATTTGCAGCTGCTTCAAAAGATGGAGACCAAACAGAAGATGCGCCTTCATCGATCTTGTCAACTTCCTTTTCCACCCAGAAATCGGAACATCAGTTACGACAAGTTTATATATCAGATCTCGCAATGTCACAGTATCCTGTTGAAAGTGACTAATTGCCTCGTCCGATTGAATCTCGACTGACTTCATCACTCTCATGATTTTGAACCACACTTCCGAGATGGATTTCAGTCTATCCGTAAATGCATGTAATTCGCGCTTCAATTCATCGTCTACACCAATGATGGGCTCCAATTCTTTGGCCGCTTTACCGTAGATGTCCTTAGACTTTTCTCCAAAGGTCATGCAATGATTTCCGACGATCGAACCCTGAAAGTAAGTAGTTTGATCCACACCATACTGTTTCATCACTGCAGTGAAAACTCTGTATGCATTGCTGCTGTGATCTTTCAAATATTCTTCACACTCTTTGATTGTCTCGTTCGTAATACATTGCTGCTCAAGCACCATTTGCAAGTACTTCACGCAATAAGAATCTTCACCACTGCCTTCATCATTGTCACTATTGTTGTCAATAATTTGAAGACGCAGTGACTCCAGCAGTGCCCTGATTTCTTCCTCTCTTGTATTTGTGACTACCATCGGTTCAGCAGCTGAGTTAATAGCCTCTTTTCCTTCCAATATTGCACCCAGTTCTTCCGATAGTGTAGTGATCCTCTCTAATATTGCGTTGTGGCTTATGACTGCAGACTTAGCATCCTTCGCCTGATCGTCAAGAAATTCAACATATCTTTGTAGTTTCTTCAAGGTCGATTCAATTTCTTCTCTAAACACTGCTCCGTCATTACTTGCATCTCCTTCACTTTGCTTTGCTGCCGCTTTCGCCTCAATGTGCTCGTATCCCGAAATTGTGACATCAACCAACCACTTCGTGAGTCCCAACACTACATGCATGGTCGCGTAGGTGACACAATCAAGAGGGATATCAAGTAATGGAACGTTTGTGATTGAGTATGTCACATTCTGCGTGATATTCGGTTTGAACTTCGATCCCTGATCTGCTTTATTGACTTTGCTCACCTCTTCGCAGTACATACGCCCAAATTCCTGCAACATCTTAAGGTCCCGTTGATTAACTTGGGTGGCAGTGCCATCGAAGTCTTTCATGGCGTCGCTCTGTTTCATGAGACAGAAGAGACAGAACCACATTGCTTTTGCGCCTTGGTGACCGAATATTGTGCAAAGCAGAGCCAAGTCTGATGAAAATACACCCATCACCAGCACTTGATTCAGAGTACATTCTTCAGATGTACAGCTCAATGGAGTAGTGAAGAAAGATGTTCCTATATTATTCCCCTCGTCATCTTCAAACATGAGTCCTTCGTAGCAGTTCTTACTCTTGTTCCGGATGAGTTTAGTCTTCTTCACCGTCGCAAAATCAATCCGTGTGGAATACTTTTCAAGTGGTTGAGGTGTAGGAAGCTGTTGGCTTGTTGATTCGTAGAAACTCTCCGATAGTTCTGGCAGCCGCGATGGACATTTGTAGTTGTGAGTTTTGTCGGTGTTGATAACCATACATGATCCTACTTTGTTCCCAATCTTCACTTCTAGCAAAACTATCCTCCGGTTGCAAATATCTTCAATGCCCCTCTTTATTTCCGGATGAGATTCATATACTGTCTTGAGATTCTTGTACGTATCTCTGGCACGGGAGTACTCGAGAAATACATATAAGTGTTCCTGCCCTTGAGGATTGTTTACATTGACTGGATTTATAGCATGCTTGTTGGATCCAGCACCTCCATCAGTGCTTATTTTGTACAATGCTGTTTCTCCGTCCCATTGCACAGGTTCTATGTACCTCTTCGAGGCCTTGACAAATCTTTTACATCTTCTGTTCTCTACTAAGTTTGTAAATACTACTTCCTCCAACCTGACCGATGCAACAGAGCATTGTATTAACCGTTCTGCTTGCTTCTTTTTGTCCTTCGTCACCCACGATGATAGGGAGACTTTCTTGTGTCGTCTTGACACGAATGATTTTGCTACGATTTCTTTCTTTCTCTGGTAAATTTGTTTCACTGGTGCAAGCCATCTTATCCCTGACAAACATCCATCTTGACGGGTTTCAACATCTGTGAATTGCATCAGCTTTTCCGCTTGGGTAGGATTTATGCCAGAAAATTTTAAAGCTGCAAGTGTCGTGTCTACATCAAATCGATAGTTTGCATTCCATTCCTTGATGATGTACTTCAATGGCAACTTCTTCTTGCTGTTCTTATCCAACAAACTGACTAGTACATCCGCTGTATCAAAGTTGCCTTCCATCAGCGCATCAATCCAGTCACTTGCTTTCTTCGTCCGTTCTCGTGTCTGCCGAGCTGTCACCTCAGTGTCGTAAGTCGTCGGAACCTTTGCAACTGTGAATTGACGATAGGTTGGAAACGAAGAAAGTTTTGCTAGCGATACTTTACTGTCGTTGTTGCTGTATTTAAATATCCAAAGCATCAGCATTCCGGCAACTCTCATGTCATCCTCATTAGGCGGATTATCATTGCTTTTGTAGGATGATGATAATTGTGTTCTTATCACTTCCATTGCGTCTTTTGTGAAATGACCTCCCTCGTCAAATATTATTGGAGGCGGCGGAGGTAGTTGCCAAGAATCTTCCATCACTGCATCGTTTTGTTTTGTTTGTACTCGTCTGCGTTTTGATGGTGGTTGAGTCGAATTATTTTTGTTGTTGATGTCTGCATCAGCACACACTTCGGGCTCGTCTACGTCGAATAATGCAAGGAAATCTCGACGAACAATTTCTTTCCGTTCCTCTCTATGATCTTCATTGCCAATATGCCAAGGCTGTTCACACTTTCGGTTGCCATTACGCTCATGATTTGTTTTGTTTCTTACTACATCCGGCACCACAATAGCGTTGCCAACACATCTCATGCATCCAACACAAATCACTCTCTTATGAGCCTCATTGCTGGGATCGAGACCAAACATCAAACATGTGACTTTGCCTTGGCGGTCAGTAAAATATGACTTAGGAGGTGTCAGTCGTTCAGATGACTGGCAACCCCTCTTCGACCTGCGTCGATGTGCACCTGTGCCTTTCGTTGAGGACGTCGTTTGCTCATTTGTGGTAGTTGCCGGGGTTACAATTTGCGTCCTAGACCGAAGCTTAGGTGTTGATGAAACGTTCCCTGAGTCTCGTATGCTTTCGCCGCCGTTGTTGCGGCTAGGCGAAGGGCCGGTAGTGCGGCATGACGACATGGTTACTATGTGCAATGACAGATAAATGCTGAAGGAAAATGAAATTAGAAATGGCGGGAACAAAAAAAACCTTTTTTGCCACAAAGCAGACCTGATTCCACACACAAAGACCTTAAAGTTGTGAATCTATACAAATCTATAGTCCATTTAACTACATTAATTATTCGTCACACAAAGTCCTGAGAGGAAAACCCCCAGCATATTCTAACTCGCAAAAGCATGGGGATCACGAAAATGTTCGGGGTTTTCCTCTCAGGGGTGTATTTTGAAAAATATACGCAATGTATTTCTACGGATTCCTACGTGGACAGTTTGAGTACCGAAAATGTCATCCACACGTGAGTTGGCACTTGAGGTAAACTGAAAAATACCCTGGAGTAGCGGCAGCATGCCTCCCCGGGTGAATTTCCAATGACCACTCATCCCCTGTGCTGGGAGATAGCGGCGTTTCAAGCCAATCAGTGTCTTCAAGACGATCATAATCTCCGAATTCTGCAACTTTGAATTGGAAAGTTTTCCATCCTTCACGAGGCTGAGCAACATCATTCAAAATTCTTGCGTTGTTAATGACTTCATCTGGCATATTCATGTCGGGCGCTGTTTGACTTGCTAGCTTGAATAAAATCTTATTGTTGTGCTTGTGCTTGCGTTTGCTTGCTATTTGCTCATACTACTTCTATTGTTTATATTGTTTATGCAGCTCTATGCTAGGGAAAGTAAGTCTTCACACCATCAAATAATTGACTCTTTTGCAAAATAGCCTTAAGTTCCGCGTGGAACTTGCTCGTGCGAAAGTTGATTCAAGTCGAAATCACAAAATAATAACGACCATGACGGCCACATCTCCCCCAACGCCCCCTCCGCCACCGATGGTCCTACCGACCCATACTGCCACCGGTGTCTCATGCAGTCCGTGTTTACCGACGGCGACTGCGGAATAAATTCTCTCGTGCGTCTACTCACTTAGTTACCGCCTTGTCATATCTTGCGTCCGTTGGTGAAAATAACGATCTCAACCGCTGCACGACAACATCTTCATGGGCTCTGTGCTCCTCTACAATGATTTATATCAACAATATTGACGGATAATCGATAGGTTGCAAGTTTAGGCGTGGTTATCGCTCGGGTCACCGATATGAGTCATCAATTATTACTTATACGGCGTGATTATTTAAAATTGGCACAATTCAAGTAATGATGGGAGGGGGGATTAAATGACAGCAGGGCAGAGGACAGTCGAAAGTTGCTTCGTGGTCTCGGTTGCTATTTATGCATTGATATATTTGGTAGTAAATCTGGCGCAGGGTAGTCGTTTGAATGCGTCAGCTTCGTCACTGCATATGATTTTTTAGCCTTCCGACACAATTGAAATCAACACGTGGGGGAGCTTGAAAGACAGCACGATCGGAGCAACCAATTCCAGCAGCCACCAAATGCTTGCATTGACAATGCGCTCCTTTTATTTTAAAAAGCCCACTGGGTGTGGTGGTGGCCAAAATGACGCTGCAGCTCGTCCGGTATACGATGCCCGAGATATATCTATTTAAGTTAGGGGGAGAGGGAGGCAATGGCCATTATTGATCTATCAATCATTGAAAGTAGCGCCTGTGCTATATTTGGTTGCCTAATGAACAATGATCCGATCATTGTGACAAATCAACTTGGAAAAGTGCCTGCAAAGGAACTTCTCTGAAAAAGCATTTGATGATGGGCATGACTTTCGTGATGAGCGGCAAATTATATTGTAACCGAGAACTTCAGCAGAGAGGTTAGAAATGAGACGAAACGTTTATGATCATTATCTCAACACGACAAGCAAGTGAAAAAAGTTGGTCTTGATGTTTACATGCTGCTGCTGCGACAACCACATGGTTATTGACGAAGGTGTGGGTACTTATAATAATTTGCATGCTGCGCACAACGAAGAGGCAGGAATATGGGTGCTTCAGTCACACGACAACCAAGAGACACACTTATCGTTCTTCGCATGTAATTGATAGGAGTATTTTAAATTAATCGTTTCAGGAATCTCGATATAGAGCCACAGACATGATTTAAGGTTTAGCAAATATTTTTGCTTACTGAAGAGGCGTCAAGGTACAAGTAGCTTGCTTCCTCAGCTGAACGATTGAAATACATTTGACAACCAAGAAATGTCGAAGTTGTATCATTTTTATCAATAGGAGGCAGAGTTATGTATGATTCCAGCTCAGGAAGGGCAACTTATCTATGATGCATCATACCGTGATACCCAATACCCCTTCAGCTGAAAAATCAACCTTGACTGTTGTCTTCATGTCTCGCCATGAAGTGAATAGCATCAATTTCCCCGCCTGTTGAATTGCCGCCGTTGCGCTTCATCGCATAGTGCTTGCAAGTTTGTTAATCATCGAAAATACCCTCCATTGCTCTCTCAATACTTCTGGTTGCTATCTCCCCCTTACCTCACACTGACTCTTTCTCTTTCATCGCACGACAACGATCAGTAGTCGTGCGATGAAAGAGCGTCCCCGACCAGCATTGCGAATTGTCGTTATTTTGTGATTTTGACCGGCGGGCCGCGGGCCTCAATCTGCTCAAATCAACTCTCGCACGGATTTTTGGCGGGAATATTTTGCAAAAGAGTCAATGAGATGTGGAAAACCAAACTCTGAAGCGAACCCTAACTTGACACTTGACAGTCCTCGCATGACCCAGACACGACTCGCCCTCGTCTCCATCCAATTTTTGGCGCGCTTTGTGTGATGCGTCATCTCTTCGCCCTGCCACGGGGTTACGTTTGGCCTTCCCGCGTAATTTTGAGATGGAACGAGAAACGCAAAAAATCCATCATCCACCACACCTTTTACACCGTCACCATGATGTCCTCCACTCCTGTGGCCACAGTTAAGCGTGCATATTGAATACGCCTAGAATACTCGGCTTGATCAGTCGCATAAATCATCTTATACGCGCCCAAGCCAGGAAAACTCAGTCGATCCACCGTAAATGAATAAAATAACGTCGCCATCGACGGAATAAAATTTACCACTTTCACCTCCATTCACCCCTCCTATGGACGTTTCGGCAATGATATGTTACAAAAGAGAGGATATCCTTTCACCACATCAATTTTATATATACATTGGGCGTCTATTTATCCTTGGGTAGTCCAAACCCATCATCTAATCGATAATCAACCACATTTCACAAGTTAGACAGAATCTATTATTTGCTCCTTAAACGCAATGCTGAAATCAACATCGTGAAGGACCGATAACATCAAATGAGTGGTAATTTATTTACCAATTGATCGTATGCGTATATTCGAATACTTCGACAAGTGGATGATGCTTTATAGTGATTATAACACATGGGAGACAGTGTTATGTATGTTGGTTTTGATGTAGGCTAAATATGCAATGAGTTTTACTGAACAAACAAGTATTTCCTCAGAACTCATTGTTATTATCGCTCCCAAGGATGTTTACTATCATAATAATAATAAGCTGATGCTTGTTTGATCGATATGCATCCCGTTTCCATTAGCTTTCGGTTAGTTGTTGCGTTCGACAGAGACGAAAAACATGTACATTTTTTGTATCATCAAAATGATGTCATAAGAGCTTCCATTCCACTCCAAGGGTCAATTAATCGTCTATCACCATATTAGAGTCGATGGAGAGTGTTGGTTGCCTTCATTGGTGTTATTGTCACTCCTTATTGCAGTAGGGCCAAAGATAAAAATGAACCATTGATGGACATCGAGTTACGACGTTGAGGATGGTGTTACCGGCCGAAACATCGGTACACTAAGACACCCACGCCTCCCTATGGATATATACACTCGATTGGTGGGCTGCAAGGATCATGCTTTATGTCTCCATGGGTTATGCACCGGCATGACTCTCCCTCCGACATGAACGGCAATGTTTCATTAGGAAACTTCGCGCACGAAACTTTTTATTGAAGGAATACATCGTAACCAATGCTCCGCGTTTTCTGCGCAGGGGTCGGGTGGTATATGATGAAGCTACTGTAAAAAAACGCGGAGGGTTTGCCATGTACTGGTGTAATGGTAGGAGATGTTCTCCGCTGTATAGTGTCTATGGTTGAGGATTTTTTTGAAGTTTGTGCCATTGTGTGTGATTTTTGCGTGGGGTGACGGAACTTTTCGAAGTCAGGTAGGTGTCTCAATATTTTTCTAATTTAGTCGAGATTAAGTGGCGTAACCCCGTGCTGCCTCATAAAAATACCTGCGCTTCTGCGTCATCGTCATTCACTCCACTCTCCACTCTCCATCCAAAAGCAAGAGCAGCTGCCACACTATGTATCAAACTCATGCATATTCATAACATCATGATGGAAGGTTGTCCTCAAAAGTGTGTTCAGATGATGTCCCTTCTGGCGGCGCCGCTGCTGCTCTGTGCATTAAGATCGGTGGCTGCATATCCCATCATCAGCCGAACGAAACAGTTGTCGGGTGCTGCTCTACGGATGTGCTCAAGCGATGCGTTACTTGAAGACACCAAACCATCGCTAGAAACTGAGATATCGCACATACCATCCAATACACTGTATACAGATGATAGTTTCAATCATGATGAGGAGCAAATGAACGGATTAGAAAGCTCATTAGTGGACTTTAAGCCAATAACAAAATCAGATCGAGCATGGTTACAAAAATACAATCTACTTCTCGCTTACTACAACAAACATCATCATACATTAATACCAGTGGCGGATGCAACATTGGGACGATGGGTTCAACGGCAACGTTCGTATTATAAACAGGGAACACTTGACGAATCTAGAATCAAGGCACTGAACCAAGTAAAGTTTGTGTTTGATGCACGAAATCATAATAACAAAGTGCCAACACTGAAAAAGTGGCAAAAACGATCTTGGGAGGAACGATATGCCGAACTCAAGATGTATTATAATGAGCATGGCCACAGTAATGTTCCTTTAAAGAGTAGCAGTTTGGGTGGTTGGGTCCAATACCAACGTCAATGCAATGATAAGGGCAAATTGAGCACGTATCAGATTGACAAATTAAATGAGATTGATTTCATTTGGAACGTTAGACAACATCAATGGGAACAACGATTCATCGAAGTAACAGAGTTTATCGAAACAAATGGTCATTCCTGCATACCGTCTACACAAGAATACAAGTCGCTCCAAGCATGGTGCGGAACACAACGAAAGTTATGGAATATGAAACGTGCCAATCCGACTATCGCATGCGCACTCACAGATGAACGTGAGGAGAGATTGGATTCAATCAACTTTGATTGGCAAACTAGTCACGAATATGTATGGCAGAGCCGTCTGGAACAGCTCAAGGCATACAAAGAAGAGAATGGTCATTTGAATTTGGGTAAGAATGATGGTGATTTAGGGGTTTGGGTAGACACTCAACGGACAGAGATGAGATTCAAGATGGAAGGGCATCATACCCATTTGACTGATGTGAGGATAAAAGAGTTGGAAAAACTTGGTTTCCGATGGTCTATCCGAGATGCTGCCATGAAGGAGTGAATAGGTAATGAATTTATCTTCTACGATCGATAGGATAAGATGTGTAATCGCTCCTTAATACTGATGTGCTGCGACGATGATACTGCCGGAATGATCCTATACATAAAAGATTTGTATCACATGGACGGGAGATGAAAGGCAGCTTGTTCGCCACAATGGGCACAGAAATTGACAGAGCACTGGCAAAACTGCTTGCTTCCAATTCCTTCCAGTTAGTTCACTTTCTTTTCAGGGAATCTGGGTGGGGCTAAAACTTTACATTCAATTGGCCTGCACTGCAGAGCGAGGAACCCAACTACCAACTACCAGACTATCACATCTTGCTCTCTAGAGCAACTCACACGTCATTTGCCGAAGATCAAATTCTTTCTCCGCCTACTTCTTTTACACTACTTGCATACCTCAGATCACTTCCATTCAGTTCTGTGTGGGTCTTCGGATTTTTAGGTCACTTTCGTTTCGAGTGACTCCAGACTCCAGAGTTAGCTAGGCATTCCACGTTTTCCGTTCACTGCATCATACTTCTTTTACACTACTTACGTATTTCCATCTGCTTGCTTCCTCTTCCATCCAGGAGTTCACACTCTTTTCAGGGAATCTGGGTGGGGCTAACTTTACATTCAATTGGCCTTTGGCCTGAACTGCTGAGCGAGGAGTCAACACCAGAATACCACATCTTGGCTAGCAACTCACATATCATTCACAGAAGATCGAATTCTTCTTCTTTTACACTACTTAAGTATGTTAAAATTTCTGTTATATACGTACATACTTACTGCTGATCACTTCCATTCAGCTCTGTGTGGGTCTTCGGATTTTTAGGTCACTTTCTTTTCGAGTGACTCCAGACTGCATTCCACGTTTTCCGTTCACTAGTGACTCAGACAGGTGTCTGAAGATCCTTGAGGCAGGGAAGCGGGAAGCTTCTCCAAGAAATCTTTCTTCAAAAAATTTCCAATCCAAGCTAAACAAGATTGCAATGCAACATGATGCAACAGGATTAGATTGCATTGCAGCAGCAAGCGAACAACAGTACATCATTGCTTCTCTCCACAATGATATTGAAGATGAACCGAATACTTACCACCCTTGCATTGGTCAGCATTGCAGCTACCGCTGTGGATGCATCTGCTGACTACGAATCAAAAATACAAGCGGCGTTGGATAACTTCGCCGCCCACTCCGATGAAGTTTTGCAGCGTGCAATGAAAGAAGGCTCTGCCGCAATTGATACCGTGGGTATTGATGCAAATGGAGACATCATATCCTCATCTTCGGCGGAATTATATGCAGATTTTGGACTGAAAGCCGTCGATACGCAACTGGACAAAATTAACGAATTGATCGAGGAAACAGTAGATGCATATGAAGTGGACAAAGAAGTCTTTGAGGAATTGACTGCAGAAAATGGCGAGGACAGCACGACAATCACTTATGAACAACTCGAGGGATGGGATGAAATGGAAAATATCTTAAATGTTTTAAAAGAAGGTGAATTACTCAATCTATGGCGCAAAGCTACAGGATCCGAATCGGATGAGGGTGAAATGAAATTATCTCAATTTGTCAAGTTCAACAACCTATTGGATAAATTGCTCATGGCAAAGGCTAGTTTCATGAAATTAAGCGGTGGTCACAATAAAGGAACTGGAATATCATACGATCAACTTTGGAATATGGATGCCCTATCTGATGATATCTTGCAAAAAGACTTTTTTGTATTGTGGAAGAAAGCGTTGGGGCAAGATGTTCTAAAGGGTGATATGAGTTATGAACAATTTCTGGTGTTTTGGGATTTGGCGGAAGAGTGGTTGGTATATGATGGTGATATGGGTGCTGAGTGGAGTGATGAAGAGGAGGATTTTGATGAAGAAGATGAAGATTATTATGACGATGAAGATTACGAAGAAGATTACGAAGAAGATGATGGTGTGTCCGCCTGGTACCACGGTATCGGCGTAGGGGATACTGGTTTTGAGATTGCTGATGAGGACTTGCCCGACGACATTAGGGCTGATCTAGAATCAGATGACGAGGACATCCGAACTGAGGCTATGTTGCGCCGAAGGCTAGATCCAGAGCGGCGAAACGAATTCAGTTATTGGGAACTTCATGCCTACTTTGGTTGCGAGAAAGCATTCTCCTCCTCTCGTCCGCTTTGGACTGAGCAACAATGGCGTGAGGTACGTGATTTTTATCATGAATTCGTCGAGGAGGATAAGAAAGACGAGGATGGTCCAGAAGGAGTGCATTCTTATCAATTGTCTGAAGAGGTGTTTGATTTTTCCCAAAATGTCATTCCGTTTCAATCTGGTGAGAAGGGACGTGGCCTGCAAGCCGTCAGAGATATCAAGGCGGGAGAAATGGTGTTCAAGGCCACCAACAATACTATTATCTTCAACTATGGACATACTTGGAGGAAGCTTCTTTTTGCTATCGATGAGCGCTTCGCCGATTCTGGTATGACGTGTGATATGCATGTGTGGTCTTGGGTACAAGATTTGTACGAAGGTGGACCGATGAAAGTGGTTATGGATTTGGATAGTGGCTCTTTGTTGAATGAGGGACGAGATCAACCAGGTTGGGATCCTCCCAACGTGCAATGCGGCAGGCCGCATGAAACTCGATGTGACATGGACTACTATGCTTTCCGAGATATCAAGAAGGGAGATGAGTTGTTGATTGATTACAATGAGTTTGCGTGGTTAGAATCCTGGCCTGATACGGGCTTGTAAGGTTGGGTTGATAAATAGGTATCTATTATTTTGATTACGGTTGAACAACTTATTCTGCCGCATCTTCCAACTCCGTTCATAGCACGCATGGAATCAAAACGACAAGCATCGAAGTGCTAATAAAAAGTGCTCCCGGCGAAGTAATCCCACAGATTTGATTGTAATAGATAACATTCCCATGGACAAGTCCAGAATTAATTTGAGGATTGCAAGCACAAAAGCGACATCCATCAAAAATGCTTTACCAACGAAATCAATCAGGCCGACCATTGTAGCGAACACTTCGGTGAAGCTCCTCATCAAGTCTGGAGAGTTAAGGCAATGCATTTGAAACTGTCCGAAGTTGATGTCGGTCCTGGATGCTCGCCATATCGATACAACTCCAAATGACAAGTCCAGAAGTAATTTGAGAATTACTATAACGAAAATCCCATTCAACGCACATGCTGCAACGACGAATCTAACCAGGCAGAAGAATGCAGCGAGCAGTTCGTTGAAGCTCCGCATGAGTGGGTAATTCTTTTGGAACTGCCCACCGTTGATGTCCAAAAGCGGATACTGATCCTGAATACGACCCCACTCAAGCACAAAGCTGAACATGATTATAGTATTTGCTTGCTTGAGTTGGTATCAGCCTATCTTTCACCTTGTGTCAGTAGAGGCAATAAAAAAATCGAGTTGCGTCCCTTCTGTGAGTCGTGGCTCCCTCCGAAAAGCGAGCGAAAAGGGAAAATACTAATCTATCTACGATCGATAGAGTATTGTACTCAATAGCGAGCCTCCGAAATCGATATTGCTCTCATAACTTACACGATGAACAACGGCAAGTCAACAGTTGCTGCTACTGGTGCCACCGGCGCAGCAAGCAAGATCCAGAAGGTCGTCGCTGCTACTCGAAACATTTCCGCCGGAGTCGGAGACAAAACTAAGACCAAACGCACCTATGGAGGAAGAGGCATGGGGCTAATGAAAAGAGCAAACGGTCAAAACGTTGCCCGCGGCTTTGGTCGAGGCGGCAAACACAAGCTCTCTGGAAAGCTAAGGCCAAGGTCCCCTTCGTCGAAGCCGATGAGGTTGAGTAGGCGTTTGAGTTTGAACATTCAACGAGGTACCCCACTCAGATCCCCGATCAGTGCGGTGACGCTCAATTGGACGCCCACAACGAGGCGCGGAGATTTGAAGAAGCATTCGCAACCAGTGACGGATGAAGGTGCTAAGACGCCGGATGCAAAGGAGGACTGAGTTAGAGTAATTATGGGGTTTTCATCATCTTCTTCTAAAATGATCAGTTCGACCAAATCGTTCGGCTGTCCACCCCATTCCCCTTCCGCCTAGATTTTGTGATGGCAGCTGTCTATGATGATAGTGCCGAGGGGCTGGGAGCGCATCACAAATTAACACCTTAATGAATAAGTCAGTACGTCAATAAGTTGTTCACTACTTACCGATCTCGATCTCTATGGTCCAATTGTCGTAGTCGTATTCGCATTCGTAGTTACTCCTACCCCCATAGATGATTACTGAATGAGGAACTCGGCCACACGATTGTGAAGCGACGATTTCCCGAGCAATGTTGGAGTCTCTGTCGCTGTATGATATGCACGTGCTTTCCTGACGCCTTAATCTTCTGGTGCAACCATTCTTGCAAACAAATGCAACTCTCGAAATATCAGCCTCTACCTCTACTTTGCTTTTGCCTTACATATGGACCGACTCAAAACTCAACTTCTTCTTCTTCCACAAGTCATTCATAAGGCACGGATCACTGTGGTCAAGTTGATTGACCTCGGCTTTTTCGGCTCATTACGTCACATCAAGTAAGTTCGAGTCTTACTTTCTCCCCGTGAAAAGAAAAGGAATGACTCAAGTTCGTGGTCGTGGTGCCTGTTCAACCACTGTCGGTGAATGACTGTAATAAACACGGAGTTCGTTGAAAGTGTTGGTTCAATGAAGTTATGAGATGTTATCACTACAAGTTGGCTTCTCATGATCGCCAACAGCTAATCTTTCTTATTATCGAGAATCCTCTCTGGTTCGCAGATCGCCAAACCATCTACTCAGAGAATCTTAGGAATCTCTTAGGCAATGACCGTACCTGTCGTACTGGGCATAGCACTCTTCCCCACCAGGATCGATCCCACAATCGACCCTGCTAGTTAACCTCTGATCGATCAAGTCACTGAATTAGTTGGTCTTAACCCAGCGTGCGCGCACTTAACATAGACATTGGTTGTTGTGTGAATGAAGGAGTTTCAACCTTTGAAGGAATTTAAACCTTCTGCTAGGAAAGCAACGAAAACCTAGCTCGAGCTGCTTCAACTACACTCGCATCGTCGGGGGAGACGGTATTACTCACGATAGGGAATCACCCGTCGTATATTGATTCGCTCAGTAATCCCTGGACGAAGAAGTACAGTGACTGTTCCATTTGTATGTACTTGTGTTACATTGTAGGGACCTTCTGTCCTGTCACCTAACTTGGCTGGCTTGTGTCTTTTCTTCAGCACACGTTGCCCGACTACGTAGTCATATCGTCGTCGTTTGGCGTTATGTCGTCGTAGCGATTCATTGACGATGAGCTCACGTCGATTCGTTATCGTATGCCAATCTGCAACGAGTGGAAGGTTAATGAACATGTCACGTCCAAACACTAAGGCTCCAGGAGCACTTCCAATGGCAGTACCGACGTTTGATCTAAGAGCGTGCATAACTGTAGACAAAGCCTCGTCGAGGATGTCATTTGCTTGTTGCAAATTCTGTGGTGGATTTGACTTCAATGTAGTGCGTAGAATATTTCCTACTGTTTGATGCATGCGTTCGCATATTGCATTTGATTGAGGATTCCTGCTGGTAGTAGCTACGTCCTTGATTCCTAGGACTTCAAGGCGGCGTTGGAATTCATAACCTACGAATTCTTTTCCGTTGTCATGTACACATCGTGTTGGTAATGGATATCTTGCTAACCATGATTGTGAGAACTTGTCGCGGCAATGTTCTGCTGTCTTATTGTCCAGTCTGACGAGCTCGACTAGATTAGTGCATGTATCTATGCATGTAAGAGCATTGAGCTCGCATTCTTGGCCATTGACTTCAATCTTCCAAGGTCCAATGCAATCCACAGCGACTTCGGTCCAAGGTGCTTCATGCATTTCTCGTTCAGGTAGATGGCCATATCCAGGTCCATCGAGTTTCTCTCTTTGGCATACATCGCAATGATGACGCTCGCAGAAGCTTCGCAGCTGCGGATGATAGTATCTAGCTTGTAGTGATTCTCTTAATCGCTTGTTACCTGGGTGTCCAAGTATAGCGTGATAAAACGCAATTGTCTGCGGTATCATATTGAGTGGCAATGCAATCTTCCATTGCGTGTCAGGGTTATCACCTGGTTTGGTGTGTACCAAAATTGGATGTCCTTCGATCATCTTGTATCGGTACCTATCTGGAAACCGTTGTAAGTACTCTTGCAGCTGATCATCGGTCTGCTGCATCTCATGTACATTTTCCCATCGTAGCGGTGATTCATTCGCAGCCGCCAACTGAGGTAAGTTAAGAAAACACTCGACTAGCTCTGGGTCGTCGAGCACTGAAGTGTGAGGCACAGCGTCGCTCTCGGCAGATGCTGAGTTTCTTTCGTCATAATCAATAGTTTTGCCTGGAGTAATCCACGGCGTATGAAAGCAGAAATTACTTTCTTCTATCGTACTCTTCCCCACCATGACTTCGTCATCTGGAGGACCATCTTCAGAAAGACGAACAAAATGATAACAAAGAGAAAAATTATCCTCATGTTGCTTGTCCATTTCAGATGCTGGGTCAGCCTCGTCCGCATCTGTTGGCATGCGGGAAAAGGTGTCTGCTAGGATATTCTTGGGTCCTGGCACGTAGTGGATAGTTGGGTTGAATTCTTCAACATACATTCTCCAACGCAATACTCGCTGCGTGTTGAGATTAGGAAAGGTAAGATTTTTGTGGTCCGTATGGACATGGATGTCTGCGCCGAGCAGCATCGTGCGATATTCACGGAGTGTCATAACAATAGACAACAACTCCTTCTCGATAGTTGTATAATTCTGCTGAGCAGAGTTTAACTTGCGGGAGAAATAGGCCACCGGCCGACCAGATTGCATTAACACTGCTCCCATTTGAAAGTCCGACGCATCGGTGTATATATCATAGCGCTTGTTGTGGTCAGGGTAGGCGCTCATACAATCTTGACATAAGATTGCTTTCATTTTCTTAAACGCTTCCTCCATTTCCGGTGTCCAGGAGAAAGTTTTCTTGCCCGTCATGTCAGTTAAGGGCTTGAGGACATGTGCTCGCGAGGGCCACATTTCCTTGTAATAATTTACAGCTCCGATAAACATGCGGAGGTCTTTGATATTAGTCGGCTTCTGCATCTGCAGAATTGCATTGACTTTCTTTTTCCAAGGTTTGAGTCCAGTAGGAGTCAACCAAAAACCGAGCCAATCGGTTTCTTTCACGCCCCATTCACATTTGAGCGGATTAATTGTAAAGCCATTGTCTTGTAGTCTGGTCAATACTTTGTCTAAAACTTCAATGTGACTTTTCCAGTCGTCATTAAACACACCTACATCGTCGATGTAAACGTCAATTTCCTCAAGGTCGCGAAGGATATCTTCCATTACTCCTTGCGCAATATCAGGAGAGCATTTGAGCCCCATCGGAAGTCTCAAGTACTTGAACTTGCCATATGGTGTGACAATAGTACAAAGATCTTGACTCTCTTCGTCAAGCATGAAGGTGTAATACTGCATCGAGATGTCGAGTTTTGAGAAAAACTTGTATCCTGGCCTCTTGCGTAGGATATCTTGGATGCGTGGCAATGGATAGACATTGCGTTTGATAATCTTATTCAACTGTCTAAGATCTGAAACCCATCGTACCCTGCCGTCTTTCTTGGGTATGATAAATGTTGGGCTGGCGTACTCACTCGGTCCTTGATACGCTAGAACACCTATATCAACTAGATGTTTGAGTTCCTTTTTGAAAGTAGCCTCATGGATCTTTGGCACCGGATATGGTCTGGCATGGAAAGGCTTTGCATCATCGGTCAAATCGATGTGGAACTTCTTATGAGGATACACTCCTAGTGTACCGTCAAATAGCTTTGAATACTTGCTAAGCAGTCGTCTCAAGTCTTCTTTCTGATCGTCGTTGAGATGATCTTGTTGTTTTACGACCTCGTCGATGTCAACCTTGTCATATTTGGCATCTAGGATGCTTGTGGCGTAGTTGTCGAAGTAATCATCCTCGTAACCTAGCCATTCTTCCTCCCGTTGAATATGGAATGCTTCCATCATGTCAACGTAGTCTTTGCGTGTAGTCTCATGAGCGTCACGCATTTGAATAGTGTTACCACACCATTCTACTACTCCCGTCTCGTAGAGTAAGTTAATACCAAGTTTCTTAAGCGCATCCGCGCCGAGAAGAACATCATACGCACACGGACTGTCAAAGACTAATGCCTTGCATTCGTCGAAGGTGCGATTCTTATCAAATTCTGGTAGCTTGACGTTTCGTAGCCGAGCTACAGATTCTACTTGCATTGTTCCTGCAAGTGTATTGACGCCTTTGCCCTTTTTCAAAAGCTGAGTCTGCGCGTCTGTTGGTAGTACTCGCTTGTGTATAAGCGTGCGTGTGGATCCCGAATCTAGCAGAACTCGGAGGATCTTTTCGAACCTGACTCCACAAATGGTTTGAGAAGTCATAATGGTAATGGGTGTCATATTATCTGGTAGTGACTTTGTCGAACACTTCGGCACTGTAATAAAATACGACACAAGATGGTGTCCTTCTGGATCTTCATCATCTTCAAGTGACAATTCGTCAGAGATAGTGTTTCCAAGAGAGTAAAATGAATTGAGAGAGGCATCATCATCAGGATCGATGTCATGGTGAGTTAAACAAGTATAGAAGGAGGACTCATCATCGAAATGGTCACTACATAAAAGATTAACTGAAGAGACAGAACTATCTAGCACTGCTTCATCTATACAAACATATTTGGGAATTGCGTCGCTATTTCCCATGTGCTCCCTTGGCACGGCATTTCATTCGCTGTCGCCATACAAGTTGGGGTCAGCGTTCATAGTATCATCGTTCTGATACACTTCATTGGTTACCTTGTCACCGTTGAAGCTACCGCCGTTGAAGCGGGTTGTTTTCTGTACCGAAATCTTCGGCATCTTCTCAAGCTTCGCCTGATCCGAATTCATATCAATGCACGGCTTCTGCATAAGAACGTGGCTCATTTTGCGGAGATAATTAGTGGGTTTGTAGGCTATTTAAATAGTGTTCAACCACTGTCGGTGAATGACTGTAATAAACACGGAGTTCGTTGAAAGTGTTGGTTCAATGAAGTTATGAGATGTTATCACTACAAGTTGGCTTCTCATGATCGCCAACAGCTAATCTTTCTTATTATCGAGAATCCTCTCTGGTTCGCAGATCGCCAAACCATCTACTCAGAGAATCTTAGGAATCTCTTAGGCAATGACCGTACCTGTCGTACTGGGCATAGCAGTGCCAATACCAATAGCCATAAGCATAAGTAGCTTATGGCTGCACACACTGGGTACCTCGTCACATCACTTCGCCTTATTCCACTCTCATTGTGCAATAGGTAATAATGTAATAATAAATGACACCTTTTTCTCTAGAGAGGCAGGAGTGTCCTTGTAGTCCATAAAAAGCAGTATTCAACGAAAATGTTAGAGCGAGGCAGCAGGGCCGATCGAGGGCAATGATGTATGGTTTAGGGATATTGGGGTTAATGACGTCATCTAGAAGCTATCTAGCAGACGGAATCTTTACACTTCGACACGGTTCGAGATGATTCGGGGGACATCCGCCTCCGGAACTCGAAGGGGCGAGCGGAGAATTTTTTTGATGCCGAACATTGCATGCCTGGTCTTGTCATGCTACGTAATTCAATCAAACCCGACCACGCAAGAGGCGTTCGTTAGGAACAAAAAAATTCGGTCATTTCATAAAGAGAGTAGGTAATAAAAACGATGGTTGCAACATCAAGGCCATCCGCAACAGAAGCCGCTGCTGCGGCAGCAGTACTAGCCGACATCGACATGTCTTCTATTGGACCAGATGAAGGTAATGCCACGGTTGTGACAGATTGCGACGACAACTCGTGGTCCACTACGCCGTTGAATAATGATGACGACAACTGGCGGAATGAGGTAGATGATAGGCCAACTAGAAGACAGATGATTACGCACATGTAAGTTAAATTGAACACGCCCTCTCCGCTTGACAATACTGATCCTGTCACTAACTATATACTCTCGTCTCCACACACCTTCAGGTTCAAGCTCTTAGCTAATTCCAACCCACCTCAACCATCAGCCCGATGGAGAAGGAAGCTGCCAGCTCTTATTCGTCTTATCGAAGCAGCCCATTATCGTGTATCACCCACCAAAGAAGTTTATACAGACACTACCAATCTTAAGGAACGTGTTCGGAAACTTGCCATAGCTTTCCACAATGAAATGAAGAAACACGGGAACCGTACCTTTCATGTGCCAAGTCAGGAAAAGATGTATCGTAGGACACCTCCTTTTATCATTTTCGGTGAAGAGCCTGCTTTGTCGCTAGATCGGTGAGGCAAGCGTAGGATATGGTGTACGATGGAGGAGAGATACGGAGTGACTGAGATTTCATGTGAAGTGAATGTTCTATCTTGTAATAGCAAAATTGTAAAGAGTGTAAAGAGACTAATCTTTTTTTGATATGATATGATAGTAAATGAACTTTTCTAACTATTTTTTCACTATCACACAGTCAATAGTTTAAGTTCATCTCAAACTGTGGACATATTATCATAGACATTACATTGGCAAGGAATGACCATGAAACTTCCACTTCATCAATTCTTTGACCTCCGCACAAGGCAATACTATCAAGGCTAGAGGATCATCTTGCAATTCACCAACCGCATCGTCGAAAGGAGACCAAGTACTACATACTGCTTTGGTCTCAAGTCTCAATGTTTACTTCAAGGTCCAACAACGGATGGAATTGAGAAGAACATGCATAGACTAACAGAGAGTACTTACAGTATAGGAGTATTAGTTATCAAGGAATCTTCCAGCTGCCAGACCACACGCGGAGGCCAAGGACAAAAAAAAGAAAGAAAAAACAGATGATTGAGAAGACGGCCAAAAGACAAAAGACCCAAGGCAAAACCGCATAAGTAGGGTCATTAACCCTGATTATTATCCGTGTGTGTGTTCTTGAATGTTCTCAAGGATACTATACGGGACAAGAAACTGTCAGATAGAGAGATAGTAAAAACTCAAGTACCGTTTGAAGGTCAAAATTCGACGAGTCATCACAACATTTTTTTTGACCGACCCCCTACCTATACAGCTGTCTTCACGAGATTGCGGACTTTCATTCAAGTTTCCAATTCCTACGTAGGTTTGGTACAAATGACGTAATGAGTCTTATGAAAATCACTTGGGCCGATTTCCCTCAACTCATCACTCATCGAGCACCTCTCCACACAAAATGATGCCAACCATGGCCAAATTCCGGCGCCTACTACACATACCACATTGACATCTGTCATATCCCTATGGACTAATTGAGTTCTCATATATGTTTAGATGTGATTGAACCTTTAGGGATATCCTGGAACATAAAAAGTGAGCGAAGGAGATAAAAATTCTGAAGCACACATCAACATCACCTCCAGCGACAACCACATAACAACATCAATGGATTATGACGAGTCTTCATACATATATTGTGCTCTCAACTCGGTAGACGACGTCCTATTACTATAGCGAGTCATGATTTCGTGATCTCTGCCTTGATCAGCAGGTTTTGGCGGCAGAAATACGAGTAAGATAGCCAGTCAAAATATTCATCTCCGTCGCGATATAGTTGTGATAGATCGCTACTTGCCGTGGATGCTCCTTCCCACAGCTCCAGTGACCTATCGGTACTGGACGGTTTTGGTGACAGTTGCCACTCGTCAGCTAGTGACTTATCGATGAATAGAAGAGTAGATCCACCAAGAAAAGAGGTATTTATTGTTAAAACTTGATGTAAACTAGAGAGATGTTTCACTGACAGAGAATAAGTGAGCAAAGCGTCAACAGTACACTTCGACTACTTGGACTTCCGCCAAACAAAAGAGGCATCAAAGGCATGATCATCCAAAGGAATGATCGCGTCAATGACTGATTTAAGGTGTCACGCCTAAACCCGGATAGAGTCACTAACGGTAGTCGTGACGTCAGACCATCAGATGCAGCTGACCACGACACTCCTTCTCGGACAGTCAAGTAGCTTGAAAGAACTATTGACTTCTTACGAATGTACTGAAAGATAGCAATATCGGAGAGACTTGATGCGAGGAAAACCACGAACCAAAGACATTCATCAGCAATGGCCTTAAGATCTGGGCTGATGCGATGAACTGAAAGAACACAAGCTCCAAAGATTCTGTTAAGATACGATGCTCCTTCTGGAGACGAGATCCCAGTATCTTGGACTTGAGTTATGGAAGGAATTGATTTGGAGTAGAGATCTTGCGCTTCGAAAATATCTTCTTGAAGATGCAAGATGTCTTGAATATCTTCGTCAGATTCGCTGAAGAAGATTGAACCACCATTGAAGAGTAGGACAACGACCTTGGCACTTGTGAACACGCACGGATCACATTTGGATTGATCGACAAAGAACTTCGCAATTTTGCAATCAAGGAGATACGAGTGCGTCATAGGAACAAGTCGGTGCTTCTTCTTGATACAAGAGCCAAAACGAGAGCCAAGAATCTTGACTACGTCGACGGACATAACTGAACCGAAAAAGTTGCTTCGTTGAAGACGAGGCAAAAGGGAGGATTGAACTGAGTCTTGAAGAAGACTTGTCGGCGACCAAATGGAACTTGACGAGGACTGGTCATCAAAGAGACCGAAGAGAACCTTGTCACGAGGACAAATTTGACGAGACTCAACAGTTGGATACGGACAAACTACTTTGGATGGAAGAGACGCATCAATGTCAGCTGGCTGAGTAAAGTGTCCATCAGAAGCCTTGGAAGAGAATGCTTTCATATCTTCCCGACGATGGTAATGATGACATGAACTTTGCTTAGGAGTACCAGTTTCAGTTGAAGTTGAACCTTGAATACCAGATACGATGAACCCGACTGCTATCATGCAGAAGAGACCCAAACCGAAATACTTCACAGAGACCCAAGAGACATTGACGAATAGGATAAGACGATAGAGCTTGGACTTGGAAAATTCGAAGTATTTATCTCGAGAGCGAAGACGCCGAGTCCAGCTGTAGTTGATAGACTGAATACTTTCTCCTCCTGATGCGAAACACGAAGCTCCTTCTGATGAAGTATCACACTGTAGAATGAAGTCGTCAACATGAGAATGTACGGTGAAGGGAGGATCCGAACCAGATGGAAGAAGAACCAGATGACTGAAATGGGGTGGCTTACGTCGAGGACGAGAGCCTGGGCGATGATAAACGTAGTAGAATGATAATGATGATAATGAGCTCCTTCTGAAACTATGCTTGCGAGATTTACGATGGGAGATCACATTTTTCTTCTGGACCGCAGGGCCCATTGAAGTTGAAGAGACGCCATTGAAGTTGAAAATCACATTCATATCGGAGGCATTCGGCATAGCCGAGATGACGGAGAGCAGGAAGACCAAAACTGATTCTGCGTAAAGAGCATAATGGAGATGGTCCATGTAAAGGTAGATCAGAAGGATGGCAACAACTAGGAAGAGCTGATAGGTGTGTTTCTTGCGTTGTAGAACTTGGTAGAGAGTTGAAAATGATATGGTAAAAGCTCGAAGGATGCTGAGAATGATCAAACCGAAACCGAAGAGAGACCACAACGATTGAAACGGGTTGTTCAAGAAGATGAACAGACGGTACAACATTGATAGAAGTAGATGTTGCAATCCAGGATTGATCGGGTCTACGGAGAGCATACTACCAAAAAGGATGATCCTTGATAGAAACCCGAGGTTGGAGTGGGTAGAGACAGTAACTTTAAGACCTGAAGTTGTACTGAAGCGCGGAAGCATATCCCTTCCCACATGAAAGACGGAGCCTACAAACTCTTGCAGAGCTCCCCACTTGATAGCAGAGACTTGAATAGGTTCTTCATGTTGTGTAACACCGCAAATAACTGGAGCGACATTCTCAACACGAAAACCAACATGGTCAAGTTGATTTTGTTCGGTCCCAGACATTGAAACTCGAACTGAGTTGTCCACATCACATCTTACAAACTGCGAATGGACAACAGCACCAGACGGAATATCGATAAACGCTGGCGATGACGGAGGAACTTGTGCAGCAGCACTACATTCTCCTCCTCCTCCTCCTGAATCGACAGGCGGAGAAATAGACGAGACATCGATGCAACGTAGATCCTGACATGCCTTGAGAGCAGAAATCGGGGCTTCATAATCAAAAGTCGTGCCGACAGATACAGAACCAGACACAATAGACGGTACAGCAGTAGGTGCAGCCGCAGAAACACCATCCTGATCATCCGGAGGATCCAATGAAACACGAGCAGGCACAGCCACAGAAGCAACACCCTGATCTTCCGGAGGATCCACAGAGACACGAGTAGGCACTTCTTCAGAAATACGAGGAGGTTCATCCGTAGAAACAACACCATGATCTTCCGGAGGATCCACAGAAACACGAGTTGCAGACCCACACACCGCTGATAGCTTGAATTCAGCAAACAAGTCGACGAGCTTAGTATGCTCAGCCTTGGTGAGAGGAGTATCATTAATATCCGACTCCATCTTCGCTAGGAGAGCAGCAAAACCTTCTGCTCCATCATCAAAAGTAGTAGGCGAAGCAGAGGCTGAGTTGCTAGCATCACTGCTAGCGGGGGCAACAGAGGACATAATGTCTCGGAGCCACATTGGTGGTCTAGCCGCTGGGCTAGACGGGCTGCTAGCGACATAGCCAGCAGGGGCTTCATTAAGCCACAAAGGTGTGCTAGCCACTGGGCTAGGCAGGCTGCTAGCATTTCTAGCAGCAGCAGGGGCTGCATTGAGCCATGAAGAGGTGCTAGCCACTGGGCTAGTCGGGCTGCTAGCATTTCTAGCAGCAGCAGGGGCTTCATTGAGCCACGATGAGGAACTAGCCACTTGACTAGTCGCGCTGGCAACATTTCCAGCAGGGGCTTCGGGAGGGACAGCCTCTGGAAACCACATCAAATCACCATCCCAATCACGAGGAGCCTGAACAGACAAGGGCGCTTGAGTACGAGGAGGGGCGGTGGTCTCCTCACTTCGAGGAGTTACGGACTCCACACTTGAGACATCACTCACGATAGTTGGCGCCAACGGAGGGTCGATGGGAGTTATAAAGGGCGACTGCATGATATCGGTTGCAGTGGCGAATCTATATGCTTTTGACACAATGGAATCTAGCGGGTGGCTTTTGACGCAATGGAATCTAGCCGGCACAACTGAACTGGACGAATACGAATACTTCAGTGGCCAATTTACTCCGAACGAGGTGGATCCTTGCTAGGGAACACTTGATAGCGCGCAAACTTCGGAGGAATGTTCAAAACTTAACTGGGTGACTACAAACGATGGAGGCGGGTGATCAAGCCGACCAAACAACGGAGCAGTCGATGGGGTTGTTGCGATGGGCAGCAAACGAAGATAGCTCAAGGCAATCGAAGAGATACCAAAAGCTGACGAGGAAATAGCAACCTTATACACCAAGAAAGCGTAGTTGGGCTACTATAACCTGTGATAGATCGCTACTTGCCGTGGATGCTCCTTCCCACAGCTCCAGTGACCTATCGGTACTGGACGGTTTTGGTGACAGTTGCCACTCGTCAGCTAGTGACTTATCGATGAATAGAAGAGTAGATCCACCAAGAAAAGAGGTATTTATTGTTTTAAAACTTGATGTAAACTAGAGAGATGTTTCACTGACAGAGAATAAGTGAGCAAAGCGTCAACAGTACACTTCGACTACTTGGACTTCCGCCAAACAAAAGAGGCATCAAAGGCATGATCATCCAAAGGAATGATCGCGTCAATGACTGATTTAAGGTGTCACGCCTAAACCCGGATAGAGTCACTAACGGTAGTCGTGACGTCAGACCATCAGATGCAGCTGACCACGACAATAGTCTCACATAGTACTGAAGAATCAACGCCCCAACACTGCTGATACAGCAGATCAAGTTGGACACCTCATCAGCCGATAGCAGTATAATATTATCGCGCTTGTGCAGCCGACAACACAATTGCTAATTTTCAGAAGTCTTGAGTGTAGCCTCTTTGTTGGTACGACAGTCAATTACGATTATTGTTGGAGGAGGCATTCTCGGATAGAGGCAGATCTATGTACCAATGAATTGTGGAAGTCTGTGATAAATAAAATCCCAACAAGAGTAATACGACTAGCGGTCAATTGATGTTGTGATCAGCATAGAGGAATTTAGCTATAGAGATGACTCTCCGCTCGCGAATTGGAATCAAGTCCAGATGTTATGCTTCAATTTAGTAATATCATTCATTGCCGACGGCATTGTATTACTGCAGACCATCCTGATTCATTTATGAAAGTTACACGAGGCTCTACGAGATCAGACTTATCATTAGGCGATCAATGTGGGCGACTTGCAACAATTCACGGCATGTGAGCAAGACTTGGAGATTGGAGATTAGTCCATCCTGGACGAAGCAACCAGCAAACATGCGCTCAAAGAGAAGTGGACTGTGAAACTGTTTAGAAATGATGTGCCGATAATGAAGAGTAATATGGTAATGTGATATTTAAATTGAGTGATAGCAACAGCTTGGAGAAACTCATTACATTTTCATTTCGATCCATATATACAACATATTATCTTTAAACAGCATGCGATGAGTAGTATCATTTATACGTTCTGAAATAATATCGTCACAAGGCCGTCAAATTCATAGATGTCTATATCTTGTCGCGTGTTGGTTTCTTCATTTGCATTCGTCAGTATGGTGCTGCTGTAGTACTTCTGTCTTTTGAGTCATTCATGTATCAGTTGATGCCTACATTCATTGGGTTTGTACTTGCAATGGATTCTGGCGACACAAAAATATGTTCCATCAACTTGCCAAGATATATAATTGCATTGCTTGTCGATCACATTACACCTATGGATTGTTGTTTGATGGGTGCTGGGTTTGTTATTGTTCGTCTTTTGAATCAGAGTTGTTGTGTCTCGTCATTACATCACTACACATTCATCATCATGATGTAACCTCATAAAGCTTACAAAATAGAACCAAGCAATCAAGATCATATTCATTATCGGCGGTAGCGTAGCGAATGAAAACATTCTTCATTCATTCCATGATCGATTTGCTGCGGCGGTGCCATACTCCAGGAGAGGTAAATACCCAAAAATTGCATTTATCATCGACAACGCAACTTGTGTCAAATAATTTTTGTTGCATCCTCAAGGCCGGCGATTTATACTCCTCGATTACATACATACTCATCTTTCATATCACCGCCAAGTCAGGGATGATCTCACTGCATTATTGTGTTCTTTATCATGGCCTAAAATAAGTCTTGAAGGGTGGCGATGGTACGAGACGTACACGATTTTTGGGACGTGACGGTGGCAAGAGTTTCTCAGCAGCGGTTGGGTAACAGACTCTGATATATATCGAATATGAAGCCGATAGTATTTTTATTTGTTGCCAAATGATGAATTTGTTGTTTTGTATTTCTGTTGCGAGCTGCTGCTACTGGACTATGTGAGTGAAATATTACTATCATGGTGAAGATGTTGGATGTTGTGTTTTGAAGTGAGATGGGAGATGAGTCGAGTCAATGGTATATTTTCACGGTAGGAATTAAATTCTACGGGGATCCGCGAGAGCTGAAGACAGCTTATATTAACCCGGATTTGCAACCCAAGTAGCAAAAGCTACAGAGGAATTCGTAGCGTGATTATACAATAAAAATATATCACGGTCAGGAGCGTGGTATGTCGGTCTTAATTGTGGTATTTTATGGTCATTTTGCAACCGAAGTTGCAAAAATACTTGCAAAATAGCTGCTTTTTGCAACTTTTGCAACCCAAAGTAAACGCAGTGTGTCTTATGCACCAAGAATGAACGTTGGCACTGCGTCCCGATAGCAGACAAAACAAGAAGCAACCTCCCTTTTAGGAAGTGGTTCGACAGAATGGAGTGGCGTGTTTTGGAAGTAGAGGGAAGAAAGGAAGGTTGGCTCTTCACGAAGGACGATGGGAGCAGAGCTACATTTACCTATTTTGATCCAACTTTCAAGAGATTTGTTGAAACCGTGAAGGAACTTAACCCAGACCTTATTCTTCAGGCAGCGGAGATTGATAACTTCAGTTTGTGGCGCTCCCCACGTCGAGGAGCTATTACCACGGCAACGGTGGAGAAAGTTGATGTGCCGACAATTGAGTTGATGGGACGCTGGAGGAAGAAGGAACGAGCCAAAGGGACAGAAGCCGGGCTTACGATGAGGCAGGTCTACACAGACTTGCGTCTCACAGTGAAGGCCATGCTTCGTTTCTCGAAAGCCCTCTAGGGGGCACCGAGAGGGGGTTTATGCCGTGACACGTCACGCCTTTGTTTTGTGATGAAATCTTACGACCTTTGCGCGACGCAGGACGGGCAGGAATCTAGAGAACTTGGATGGCACCTTGTTCTCTTTACCTCCATTTATTTGAGAGGATCTCGCCGTCTGGGTCTCCCGCTCTCTTTGAGAGAGGCCACCCAGAAGGGCCAAGATGACCTGCCTTAACCGGACTGGCAAAGCTAGGATTTCAAAGCTGACATTGGTATTCGTACAGGGCAAGGGTTGATAACCCCCAATCGTAGTAGAGAATTTATTTATTTATTCAATCCAACCTATCACATATCTCACAATCTCACCCACTTCTCTTCTTGAACTCCAAGTAGCAGCGACGCAAAGACCGAGGCGTGCTTCTGCTATATAAGATGGTCTCGAGAAGCAGGTAATTGCGAGGATCAATATGATGAAGTTGCTGAGTCGGTAAGAACGGGAATCCTGACGGAAGAGAAAGACTTGTCTGTATGTCGCAACCAAGGAAACTCAACAGGAGCCAGGAGCTCCGTTCTGAACAACCATGAGATCTTTTTCTGTGATAGATGCAACTGGGTAAGCTGTACGGTCTTTCCCACTGGCACACAGATAATACTCTAAGCTTCTCCGATGCTGCTGCTGGTCGATTGGAACAACTTTGATCTCATGGTTGTTCAGAACGGAGCTCCTGGCTCCTGTTGAGTTTCCTTGGTTGCGACATACAGACAAGTCTTTCTCTTCCGTCAGGATTCCCGTTCTTACCGACTCAGCAACTTCATCATATTGATCCTCGCAATTACCTGCTTCTCGAGACCATCTTAGCAGAAGCGGTCACACTTCTTTTCCATCGCTCCGGCGCCGATCACCATACACCCAGCTAAGTAGATCAACACACTATCATCTACGACCCTGCGATAGCAGAATACATTGCATGACGATCCCATAAGGCCGCTGAATCGAATGGTATGACTGATGTCGAACGTTGCATCGATCATCTAGTAGAGAGACATATCGTCCATACCATACATCAGTGGCTGACATGTATTGTGTATGTGTGCCGACACAAATATCACGTTTGGTGTGATAAAAAACGAGTAATAATAGAGGATTATGTACGGGGTACAATGATGGCACACTCACTACATGGATAGCGTACTGATCGATGAGTCAGTTGGCAACAGAAGATGAAAATTTACTTGAAAAGCCAATTCAACACACATAATGCACACATGTTCATGGCATTGGGTAATAGGATATATTAGATCTTCCCGAGACACTGCAAATAACATAACATTAAATAGCAACTAATTATTGACGGAAAGTGTGTACGACTTATCATAGAAAAGCATTTTGCCATATGATAGGATGTCAGGGATAAGCGCAACACACATCACCCTCTTAGACGACAACATCATTGACGACCACTCGTCTGAGCACACTCAGAGATAGCAACGATAACATTTCAAACAACATCTCACGTCCATGCTGTTGTCCTAGATGTGATCTTCCCTCTGGTTTGGATTGATTTGCTGTGAGAAACTTACATGCTGCGCAAGCACGACGCGTGCCTCTTTTTCAATGATGCTCTCAGTGATTGTATAACGCTAATGACGACGATCGACGGCTCTGACGGAAGCTCACAATATGCAATACCATTTCATGGCCAATGGCGATGGCTGAACGACGACCCAAGGGCAAAAGAAGCGGATGTCATGGTAGGCATGTCTTGTGTCTTTGTCTTGGTCATGGAGAAAAATCACATCTTGCAAATCTTTTTACGTGATTTGACATGCGTGACTACTATGTGACCATGTATGTGATTACACGGTTGCAAAAATAGTTGCAAATACTCCGAGTACAAGCATAGTACCCCAACTCATCCGGCGGGCCTCTCGTGCAATGTCCTAGAGGAGTACTAATGTTCTGACCAAATAAACCTGTTATTATAAGTATCAATAAAAGCGATTTAATCTATCAAACCGTATTATTGACTCGGTATTAGCTGAGAATAGGCAACGGCGTCTACGCTGTCGGATGCCATGGTAGTGATGGTTTTTCATGTACGGTAGCTTGTGTAATGATAAGATAGCTAAATAGCTAAGATAAAATCGCGCTCATACTGTTCCATTGAGATGAGTTTGCAAGCACCTATTTTGTGCGACGCTTTACTCTTTTTCTCGTGGGAGTTTTAACTCCGTCATTCTTTTTAAACGCGCGTCAGTTCTTCCTCTATGTTTTGATCTAACCGCCGTTTGTGTTTATGTGGGTAGCAAAAGTGCTAAGCGTCGCAATTATGCAACCTCCTCCAAATTGCTCCTTCTTGAAGTTGTGTCAATGAGTGTGGCTTCCGATAAAGAACCAGTACCGGTTGAATTTATACTAGTTCCTTTGTACGTGGGGTACTCACTTGCCATCAACATCAAAAATGGACCGACCATTGGAAAAATGGCTTCCTACGACCCTCAATAACACAGTAACTAGAAGGATTTTGAACTTCCTTGCAGTGGTAATCTTCATCCCTTGGCCATTAGGATCTTATCGATACCTTACTTGCCACCAACAGCCTGATATTGAAAAAAACTTGCAAGCTGAACTCAATAGTACAGTACTTAGGAGCTCAAATTCAACATAAAATCGCGAGCGAAGCACAGAGAGCGTTGAATCAGCGTGACCTTCACACTTATATTGAGGTTGGGGGGAGTTGGGGAAATCATTGCTGAGCAGTTGTTATTACGGGTCTATCGGTAGAATCTTCATCCGAAGGTGGGGTTGAAGTTGCAAAACTGTTTATGAGGCAAAGACGCATTAACATTAAAATGACAACGCCTTACACACCATTCCACAGCCTGCCGCCACTAACAACTGATGACACATCCATCAAGATGATAAAATGGTCGGGAAAGAATAAAAAATCGTCGTCGACGACCTCTGCAAATGCGTTACTCAAGATTTTTCGGAGTCGCCGGGACAATTTAGCCCAACGTATCAGGCATAGCAACAAAACAATGGTACCAACACCAACACCTCAGCCGCTGCTGCTGCCTGTCCAGAGCAAATCTTCTCCAGACATGTCACCATTAAGGATTGGCAAGAACAATATCGATCAGACATCAAATCAATGTAACACCTTATTATTCTCATCTCCTGATAGGTCACACATGTCAGATACAGCTGAGTTATCCCTTTCCTCAACTGACTCCACTCTAGTTACGTCCAATCACAACAAGGAGATCCATACCGCCTCTCTTCGAGCCAATATATACGCCGGATCCGAGCTCCTTATCGAGGAAAATGATGATACCGAGGGGGATGCCTGGGTGGAATTTCCCACTCAATCATTCATTTATGATTCAGAGGTACAAGCATCCGATGAGTTTGGTAGCATCCTCTCATCTGAATTGTTTGGGGATGACACCACTACTAACGACAGCAATGATGATGTTGATGCAAGGAAACGCCTCTTTGATAATAGCAGCATTGATCTTGATGGGTTCATCGATGACTCCTCTGCCTCAACATCCATCATTGAAACTCTCCAAAATGAAGTGAATGAACTGAAAGAAGAATTGACACAAACCAAGAAACGTCTCGACACCGCAAATTCCACCAATGAAGCCCTAAACGACGCACATGATGAAAAGCATCAAGAGTTGGAACAACTCAATGCAGACATGGATAGATTCTCCGATGTCATCATGCTTTGTATGCAGCAATTACGAGAGCGGAATGTAGCCCTTGCAAATGAGAATGAAGAGCTAAAGTCTTCGACTGAGGATATGAGGCAGAGAATGGATTTTTTGACGAGGTCTACAGAAGCTTTGAATGATGCGCACGATCGTAAGAGTGAGGAGTGTGAGGTGCTGAAACGGGAGAAGGATGCTTTTGCGGAGACTGTTGCAAAACAGCATAATGACATGCAAGAGTTGGAGGGGCGCCTTCGTAATGTTATGGCAGAAAATGAAGATTTGAAAAAGAAGTGTACGAATGAGGATTTGGGATTGAGAGTATAGGGTGGCAAGAGCTCTCACAAAAGAAGGAATAGGATAGAGCGGGTCGGGTTGTCGAAACAGTCTGAACATCCTACATCGTAGTGTTATTATTATTATTTACCCGTGTCACACACACACACACACACACACACACACACACACACACACACACACACACAGGATAGGAGTACAACATCACAGGTAGACTTGACCTCGTCACACTTGTCTTTCTCCTCTTTCTTCCGGCTTCTGCATCGCTCGGGAAACCCACCCGACCCGGCTGACACTGCCGAATTTACTTGGGCTTTCGAGGCTGGGTCCAAACTTAGAGTAGTTTGTACCTGATACTCTACAGAGAGACATCTTTGCATACATACATACACTTAAGTAGTCTGCAATAAGCGCAGCTCTCTACATAGTACCTCTTTTCCTCTCTATGTAGCTACGTGGCAGACCACCTATCAGCCCACTCTAGGACTCTTCGGACCTACAATAAATTACTTCCTTACGACACACCTCCAAACGGCGACTTCCTCCACAACATCGACAAGTCCAAATTTCCCAACGCCTCCAACATGGCTCACCAAGCATTCACTAGAACCCCATCAAACATTGTCCTAGAACGAGCTGATTCAATTTGGAAATCGAAACAACGAAACTATCCCTACGGGGGATCCTACAAAAGCCCAGACCCAAGCAAACGGTTTGTAAGGCAAACGGCTCAGCAGGACTAGCTGCCATTCAAGCACTCTATGAGAGCAACAATGGCCCGATAACAGCGTCGTCACTTAATGATGAACAAATTTCATATGTATTGTACAGTACAGGTGGTAGATCTATGTACTTCACAAAGAAGTACTTAGCTCTCAGTCTCAGTCGACTCAAGAGTCTTCTCAGCCATTCACAGATGCTTTTCTTGTTCAAAAACCAGTGATACGATACGTAGTTTACCGTAGCACAGAAATAACCTAAAGCCCCACCCACAACCCGGCGCGGCAGAGGACCAAGGCGCGACGCCGGTTTTCCGCAGGAAAACACACACACACACATCGGTCATTATTCTCCATAAAGTAAGACGCATTAACATTACATAGAATGACAACGCCTTACACACCATTCCACAGCCTGCCGCCACTAACAACTGATGACACACCCATCAAGATGATAAAAAAATGGTCCGGAAAGAATAAAAAATCGTCGTCGACGACCTCCGCAAATGCGTTACTTAAGATTTTTCGGAGGCGCCGGGACAATTTAGCCCAACGTATCAAGCGTAGCAACAAAACAATGGTACCAACACCTCAGCCGCTGCTGCTGCCTGTCCAGAGCAAATCTTCTCCAGACATGTCACCATTAAGGATTGGCAAGAACAATATCGATCAGACATCAAATCAATTTAACACCTTATTCTCGTCTCCTGATGGGTCACACGTGTCAGATACAGCTGAATTATCCTTTTCCTCGACTGACTCAACTCCAGTTACGTCCAATCACAACAAGGAGATCCATACCACCCCTCTTCGAGCCAATATATACGCCGGATCCGAGCTCCTTATCGAGGACAATGATGATACCGAGGAGGATGCCTGGGTGGAATTTCCCACTCAATCATTCATTTACGATTCAGAGGCACAAACATCCGGTGAGTTTGGAAGCATCGTCTCATCTGCATTGTTTGGGGATGACACCACTAGCAATGATGATGCTGATGCAAGGAAACGCCTCTTTGATAATAGCAGCATTGGTCTTGATGGGTTCATCGGTGACTTCTCTGCCTCAACAATTGAAACTCTCCAAAATGAAGTGAATCAACTGAAAGAAGAATTGACACAAACCAAGAAACGTCTCGACACCGCAAATTCCACCAATGAAGCCCTAAACGACGCACATGATGAAAAGCATCAGGAGTTGGAACAACTCAATGCAGACATGGTTAGATTCTCCGATGTCATCATGCTTTGTATGCAGCAATTACGAGAGCGGAATGTAGCCCTTGCAAATGAGAATGAAGATCTAAAGTCTTCTACTGAGGATATGAGGCAGAGAATGGATTTTTTGACGAGGTCTACCGAAGCGTTGAATGATGAGCACGATCGTAAGAGTGAGGAGTGTGAGGTGCTGAAACGGGAGAAGGATGCTTTTGCGGAGACTATTGCAAAACAGAATGATGATATTCAAGAGTTGCAGGGACGCCTTCGTAATGTTATGGCAGAAAATGAGGATTTGAAAAAGGAGTGTACGAATGAGGATTTGGGATTGAGATTATAGGGTGGCAAGAGCTCTAGCAAAAGAAGGAATACATATATGTAGGATAGAGCGGGTTGAGGAAACATCCCTCAACCAAACTGTAAATATATGTTGTGCAACTAACAGGTGTAATGATACTTAATAAATCATTCCTAAAATACAACGAATGCGCTCAATCACAATCCGATTGAAGGCCACGAGCCCAAGAACGCAAACTCTCTGTAATCAATTAACAACTCATCTCCCTTCTTGATATCTCTGAAAGCATAGTAGTCCGAATCACAGCGCGTTGCATCCGGCTTCCCGCATTGCACGTTGGGAGGATCCCAACCCGCTTCATCTCGTCCCTCGTTCAACAAAGAGCCACTATCCAAATCCATAAACACCTTTATTGGGCCACCGTCATACAAATCTTGTACCCAAGACCACACATGCATATCGCACGTCATACCAGGATCATTGAAGTGTTCATTGATAGCAAAGAGAAGCTTCCTCCAAGTATGCCCATAGTTAAACACAATAGTATTGTTGGTGGCCTTGAACACCAACTCTCCCGCCTGGATATCTCTGACGGCTTGCAGGCCACGTCCCTTCTCACCAGCTTGAAACGGGATGAAAGTTTTCGAAAAGTCAACCTCATCCTTCGAGAATTGGTAGGATCGAACCTTCCCAGGGGGACCAATCTTCTTATCCTCCTCGATGAATTCATGGTATAAATCACGTACCTCGCGCCATTGTTGTTCAGTCCAAAGCGGACGAGGCGAGTCGAACGCCATTTCACAGCCAAAGTAGGCATAAATATCCCAATATGAGAAATGTTCCCACATATCTGGATCTAGCCTTCGGCGCAACATTGCCTCATTCCGGATGTCCTCATCATCTGATTTAAGACCAGCCTTGATGTCCTCTGGCAAGTCTTTATCGGCAATGAAGTAACTTGGCATATCTTCCAATTCGATTTTTTGGAGGTTATATCCATCATCATCCACTTCTTCAACTTGAACATCTTTGTTGTTGTTACCTGTCTTTACCCAGTAATTCTCCCGCCTCTCCTTCTCCTCCTCAACAACATCACTAATATCTCGTTCTAACCACTCTTCCGCAATCTCCCAAAACACTAGAAATTGTTCATAATTCATGACACCCTTTGCAGCAGCGTCTGCCCCCACCGCGTTCTTCCACAATTCATTAAATTCATCATCTGACAAGTCCTCTGATAAGGCTGACCACTTGCGTAGTCTATCATAGGGTATCTCTGGTTTACCCATGCGTTTTGTCAAAGCTTTGAAATCAACCTTTGCCATTACCAAATTATCCAATAGATCATTGAATGTGAAAAATTGATAAAAGTTCATTTCACCTTCCTCCGATTCTAATCCTGTAGCTTTGTACCATAGATCGAAGAATTCTTCATCTTCTAATTTGTCAACGACGGGAGCTATATCATCCCATTCCTCGAGGTCGTCATAAGTGATTGTCGTACTACTATCTTCGCCATTATAACTTTCTGCCGCTAATTCCTCAAAGGCTTGCAAGTACTCTTCGTACATTTCATGTTCCTCCATCAATTTTTCGTTAATTTTGTTCAGTTCTGTATTGACAGCTTTCAGCCCAAAATCTGCATATAATTCCGCTGAAGACGAAGATGAAGATAGGATATCTCCATTGGCATCAATACCCACGGTGTCAATGGCAGCAGCGCCGCCGCCACTGCCCTCTTTCATTGCACGCTTTAAGATTTCATCCGAGTGGGCAGCGAAGTTATCCAACGCCGCTTGTATTTTTGATTCATTGCTGGCTGATGCACTGGCAGCAGCGACAGCAGTGCAGACCACTAGAAGAAGAGTGGTAAGTATCTTGTTCATCATCTTCATTACAGGTTCCTCTTCATTGTTATCTGCCAAGTAAGTAGCCGCTGCGGAAAGGACTGCATATCATGATTTTTTGCCATTGAACGGTTGTGCTCGTCGCTGATTTTCATTTTTTTGCACCTCTCGCGGGTTTGGATTTCCCATTCCCGTCATCAAATTTTGGCGCCACCTTCCGATGAGTAGGAATGCGATGACGGCTATCTATCTGACTGAGTTGATTCTTGCTTGTCGAGGGCCATTGACTGATGATCTATCGTGGCTACAAACCTACTTTCATGTAGTGCTCTTGTAGAGCATCCGGCGACGATAATCAAAAGCAGAACTCGAGAGGTCCAAGCAAAACAGTGCTGCTGCTGCTGCAGAAGCGCGCGCGGTCACTTGGGACGTACGAAACAATGACAACGAAACAATGCAGGTCGTCGATAAAGGGCGACTGGCATTGGCCTTTTAGATTGCTCCTTACTTGCCTGCATTAATTATAGAGATGATGGTGACGAATAAAGCACCGACACCATTGGCTACCACAACGTTGATACCATCGACACTCAAGGGCAAAAGTCCACTTATATTACTCATCATCGTACATATATTATGTTACGCCCACTTCGCTCGACCTCAAATGTATATGAACGCATGCAATGCATTCTCGTTTTTGACCAAAACGCGAATGCCTTTGAGCTGTGGAACCCAAATGCATTTGTTGCGATTCACCAAATCTCGAATGCATTTCAAGGTTCAAAGGAATGGTGAACACAAAAATGCATTTGCGTGCCACGTGCCACTGAGTGGAATGCAAATGCATTCAAGTGCATTTGGAAGTGGGAGACGATTTCCGTTTGAGATTTGCCAACGACGTACCCAACTACTCAAACCAAAACTCATTTGCATTTGAGCATTGCAGAGGACACCCCAAGTGCACAGCAGCAAGAACAACCTGCCAACTACTTTCGAAGATAGTAATGGCAATGTCAATGGTATTCAACTATTATGTACATTTGTGCAGGCATAAGATTTAGTAGAGCAGCAGTTGCTGCAGCGGGTTCCACGCATTTGCATACTTTCAAATACATACATCATTTGAGGTCGAAATTCATTTATTTTTTAGGCATAATGTAATAGAAAGCATAACTCGTGTCTGCATCATGAATAACATAGACAAACAAGGACGCAAAGCAAGCGAGGCAGGTAGGAGCGGAGGAACGTCTTAGGAGTAGTCATTTTAGTCGTCACATGTGGTCACAACTTAGAACCCGCGTCACAACTGAGTCACATGTCCGAAAAGCCTCCTTCTTTCAACGCAACATCAACATGTTTATTCATTATCACGGCGAAGATGGACCAACATAATAATAATATAACAGAAATTTTAAAGTACGTCGACCAACATAGCCAGTGTACCTATGTCCGTGTCCAGCAAGTGCCAGAAGCAAAGCAGAAGCAAGCAGTAGATAGCTGTTCTGTGGCAAGCCGTCCTCTACTACGCTCTTACATCTCCAAACTATAATACCTTCTACTATCTAATGGTCGTGTAGAAAAAAATAATAATAGTCATAATGGCTCTCGAGTTCCTAGCCGAGAGCATCGGCCTTCTCGACATGGATGGCAGCAGCAGCAGCGTTGGCGGCGGTCTCACTACTCCCAAAAACAAACCGGCCCACATTAGCATTACCGCCAACAATACTTCATTTTCGAGCATGAACAGTAGTATAGGCGATGAAGAGCGGAGGCAACAAAAACAAGACGGTGCTGCTGGGCGGCGGGTCATCAAGTCGTCGTCTTCACAACAACACACGGAAGAATGCGATCGATGCTCCAAAAAGACATTTAATTTGGCCCTTGAAAATTTGACGGATAGGGAGAGCTGCTGTCGGTGTGATTGTCAGAGAAATGATTATTCAAGATTAGAGTATGAGGAGGATTTTGATGAGGAGGAAAATAGTAGCAATTTTGGTGATGCCTCGCATGCGAATGAAACGATGTTCAGTATCGAAGAAGAATTAATTTCAATCGATTCAAACTCAAACTCTCCGTCAACACCAAATAATCATACCATCAACACGACAAATGACACACAATTAACGAGACTGGTGACCCAACGAATCGATGCACGAACCAACTACAATTGCTTCACGGGGATTGTTGATGCTGTCACTGGTGAAATAGTACATGGGACCTTGGTTTATCGCACAACGGGGGAGGTTTATGAAGGGCCATTTGTGAGTGGTCCAAGACAAAATCAGAATCAATCATTATTTTCTCCTCATGACTACAACAACAACAACAACAATTTCGAGAGCGGTAGTAGCGCTGACACTTTCGGAAGAAGAAAGTTTGAGACCGTATCACTTCGTCATGGTCCCAATGCCACATCCCATTTCACGAATGGGATGACGTTCACTGGAACGTATGAATTAGATCGGCCCAAGTTTGGTAAATGGATCATGAAGGACAATGACGGCATTGAGGAGTGGATGTATGAAGGTCCCTTGATAGCCGTTGGATTAGATGACACATCCTCATCACTACTACCAGGAGGTACAGCAGTAGCACTACTGAGTCCTACACCTCATCATAGGAAATCACCAAGTGCATCATCTATCAATACGACTCCCATTAACTCTGCACCGTCCTCGGGAAATACAATTACCACAGCGTCACTATTATCCACCAATAGAGTCATTGGTATGTCAATTCCATTGCCTGGATCGGTACTGTTTCATGGAAATGGAACGTTTGTGCGCTACTCGGATGGAATGAGATACAAGGGTGAATTCGATCGGGGCCTGGCTCACGGTGTGGGGAAGGAGATCATTCCCAATTTTGGAGGTGATGGGGAGAGTGTTTATCAAGGTGAATTTATGAATGGTTTGAGGCATGGGGTCGGTACACTGATTGAGGATGTTATCAATGATGATGATGTAGGTGATTGTGATGAGGGAGATGGATATTGTGAGCAGTGCCAATATGAACTTCTCGCAGCGGACGAAGAGTACGATGACACAGATACAGATAACGGACCTGATTTTGCTGCTGGCGGTGGCAATCAGCAAGATGAGGATTATCAACTAGATGACGAACACAATGCACAAAGCGTTGATGACAATACCATGCGAAGGAGTCAATCTGCTTCTGTGCCATTGCAACCAGTCTCCAAACCATGCAGCGGATGCATTGGATGTAAGTCATCCCTACAACCTAGAAGACAGCAGCGCTACTCGTCTGGTGTATGGTGTGCCGGTCAATTCGAAGTACAGGATGTTGTTGGTATAGTTCGTCACTCGTCTGATGGAAGCACAGAGTTTGTGGAGGATAGTACACCTTCTATCATATCGGCTGGGACGACATGGGATTTATTGCCAGAAAAATGGCTGGGCTTGGGATGAGAGGAAGGAGGGAGGCAAAATTTGAAGACATGGTTGGTTATCTTCCCCTGAACAGTAGCAACTCTAATAACAATGCCCGATCATGAAAATAGACTTTTCTCAACTCGCGACGACCATAAGGAACCCCACGTGGAAGAGTAGAAGCGCATGGAATAAGTAGGAGCTCTGCCTGTCTCTCTTTCTCTTCTCTGATCAAAGACACACACCAAAACACCGCCCAACATACTCCAACACAAGCAAATGACATCTCTGTAAGTCTTATTAACGGGCATTCTTCACGGAGAACACTAAAAGCCCACAGTCCGAGCCATCATCCAGCACAAGTTGCCACAAGGAATTCGCTTCAATCGCTCGGCTCATTATGTCTTGCCACCGACGCAACTCTTACTGGCACAACTTATGACGGGTGAAGCTATACTAATTATGAAAAAATACAAAACGTAATCTGAAAAGCAGGGAATCGGTACTTGTTATGTCCGTGCTCTCATCAGGGCAGCGCAGAGTCATACTTATGTAGGTACACGCTGTTTTTCTCGTACCTAAATGAGCTACATAAATAAATACAAAGTTAATGAGCTACATAATGAGCCCTTTACTATGATATTTGAATGTTATGACCAGTCTCTATAGGCATAGTTGTAAACTGGGCTGTAGGCTGTAACTTTAGCAAGTGAAGTGGCAATTGGACTTGGACAGAGTTGGACAGCACACTTACATACATAGATCCTAAGCCTAAGGAGTATTAGTGTGTAAGTTGTATCGGTCTACCCAAGAAAACCAGCTTTCTCTGATTCAGAGTACTGTTGAAGCTGAACGACATTCTCGCACCTTGACCCTGCGAAGTGGCATCAATAGAAGTTTTGTAGGTGCCGTCACTGCCAACTGTGTTGGAAAGACTACTACGTGTTTTCTTACTCTCCGCTTTCTTCAAGAACTCGTGATCTTTACTCAACTGCAACGCCTTTGCATGTGCACCCCAATCCTGATACAAAAAGTACGCATTAGCTATGTACTCGTTAAAGGCCGCCTCATCCTTCTCTTCTCTCAAATATGCAGCGTATCGCTCATTTACCATTGCCTCCAGGTTCACAAAGTTCCCTTCTGCACATGCCTCGATCGCTTTGCGGAATGCAGCTCGACTGGGACTTTTCATGGCCTTCAAGAACAAATACACAGGCCGAGCATTCACAGAGCCATTCTTCGACAAAAGCTTGAAACGACCCAAGCACTTCTCTCCCAACGCTTTGTATGACGCACAGCCCTTCTTATGACACACAGCAAAGGCCGCCAAACCGGTAAAGGCTAAGCGGTTGTGCAATCGGAAGACTAACTCATCTTGCAAATCATAAGTCTCAAGAACCTTCAACAAGTCAATCATGTCTGCCTCATTCCAAAACACAAATGCCAGCTGCACTCGTAGACTACAAGAGTCACGAAGCGTCACAAAATGAGCGTTGCCCTCCAGCTCACTCAATGCTTGTTCTTCGTTGAATGCCTCGCCTACAAATTTGGAAGGGTAATCACTGGGCTTGCGTAGATTCAGTGCGAATTGCCTGAACATGGAGAAGAGTAAAAGGTAAGTCTTTCGTTCAAGATTCCTTGAGTACTCCTCTATCAATGAAAGCTTGGACTCGAAGATAGGCCCGAGTTCGCAGCCTCCACCGAAGAAGCAATGAACATAGCCAATGAATCCGCCGAGACACATCTCGACCTCTCCCATGAGCTTGATTGTAGTGACATGAAAGTGAGGGCGCGTGGGGTCGATGAGCACAAAAGAGGTGGTATCATCAATCACAACTTACCTTCAAATCTTTATAAACTTGCAGAAAAGGACCCGTCAAACTTCTGAAGGGCCGCGATAAACACATGGCAGAATAAACGGCCAATACAGCCTCAACACAGGCCTTTTTGTCGTGATGAATTCGTGGAAATAAAGCTTGAGCAGTCGTAGCAAACTCATTGGCCTTCTTAACGTCATTCATACTAGCATGCGCTACAGCACATGACCCCAAAACAAATACCAAATTCGAGCTGATACTCCCCCTTTTTAGGGAATACAGGATTATCTTCCAGTTCAATAGCATTAAGACGTCCAGCTTTCCAGAATCTATTATGATAAAATAAGATGAGAATGCTAGACAAACACATAAGCAATTCAAATAGACATTGAAAGGACTTACACAAGGCACAAACGTTCAACTCTTTACACAATGCAAGTAGAGGATCATCTTTGATTGGAAATGTTGTCAGACAAGATATAGAACGGTTGCGTAATGCTAGTTTGTATTGCAGCAAACCCTTTGCCATCACTGCCTTAGTCGGACTAAGAGGGACATCAATGCCATACTTGCTCAGTATTTCTAAGCCTACCTCCAACCCCTTGCCGTACTCGCTTGTCTCGTTCGTTAGACACATGATGCGATGTGTGTATGCATTCAGCTTTTCCTCCGGTGTCTTGACATTATCAATAACTTCATCAATAACAGCCCTAGCTGCATCAAATGCGCCTGTCAATAGAAAAAATGTTTGTGAGTTCAGCCGTGCGGTTGGGATAGAAAACAACATTAGACGTGGGGTATTGTGGTTCACTCACCAGATGAATACTCTGATACCAACAACGCATCATAGAGCTGTCGTGTTAGCTCGTAGTATCCATTCTTCCATGTCATACCCGAAGATTTCAGCCTCTCCAACCCTTTGTGCAGCAATGCATTCTCCTTCCCCAGTGCTCCACTATTCCTTGCAAGATGTGAGACCTCCAAGTTCAGCTTCACGAGCTCTTTGCAATCCGTCTTTTCTACTGGCAGTGAGTTGAGAATATCGACCGCAACATATTGACACCATGCTCTATCAGCACCTTCTGCCAACAGCACCGACGAAATGTGCTGCAACGTCTCTTCCGAACAAGACTTTTCAGATGCAAATTTGAGGGATGCCTGGCGAATCCGATCATGAGCGAATATCCAGTTAGGACTCACCAGCAGCAGCATCCCCTCATCAGACGATTGCTGCAGAAGATCCTTCACCTCACTCTCTTCATATGAAGCACCATCGCGACACATAAGCGCCTTCAAAGTGGGCACATCCAGTGGGTTGGGAATGTACGCCATTAGAGAGAGCAGATCTTGCATCTCTTCCGGTAAGTCCCTGATTTTGCCAAGTACCGATTCCACTACATCGGCTGAAATGTTATTGGTCAGCTCAACTTTCGTGACCACCCATCGCCATTCAAAGCACATAATGTCATAAAACAATATATTCTTACGCACGAGCTCCTCAAGTGCCTGTTTCGTGAAGAAGATATTCCCCATCGTAATTTGATAGACAGCACTCGACAGCTCCTGCACTTCCGCATCTTCTTCACCCTTCTTCACTGAGTCTGCAATGAATGATGTAATTGACGTCGGGGAGAGACTGAACAGCTCCATCTTTTCCACACTCTCGTCTCCCTTCGCAACATCATCCATCAACTTGCTAAATGAATGCTCCATATCCACTTCATTCGATCGATATGCACAAATGATCATGATATTCTTCAATTCAGAACTCGTCAGCAACACATTCAGCATGTCCATTGATGCTTCGTCCGCCCACTGCAGATCGTCCAGGAAGATTATCAACGGATTGTCCAACGCTCTGCAAATGGCACACAACAGCTGTAACGTGCATTCCTTGATCGCTGACATGATCGAGTGCACAGTAGTCAAGTCCTCTTTTGCTTCCTTCTCATCATCTGCAACGACACAGCTATCAAGAAGCGATGTAAGCACTGAGAATGTCGCACGCAATATCAAATCACCCTCCTTCCCCGGTCCAATTAAGTCCGATTGCCTGATGCTCTCCCACACTTTTTGTCGCTGCTCATTCGCTGTGGTGTCACTATCATCATCCTTTGCATCGCATAGATCATTCGCAAGCGTGTTCAGCACCTCAATGATTGCAAAGAACGGGGAAGATGCGCTGTTTTGCTCACTGTATTTGCCTGCCCCATAAATTATTGGGGTGTTACGTTTGGAGCTGCGTAGTTGCTTGACGAACTCTTTGATCAGATATGATTTCCCCACACCACTGGAAATGATACATGAGATATTATCAAATGACGATTTGAGATATTATAATTGTGTTGGATATTGTTGAGCGTGTATCACAGAGAGGTGGAGACACAAAATATAAGTTCGGGTCTATCTCGGCATCTTCACTAGCGGCCAGAAGATAGAAGTATGTAAAAATGTATTGCATCAATAAAATCATCTTACCTGTAACCCGAAAGAAAGGCCACTTGAGAGCTTGATATTTCATCCTCTTCACCGGCCAGTAGCCCATAATATAGCCTCTCCAAATTATCCAACTCTTTCTCCCTCCCGTAGAGCCTCGTAGGGAACTTGATTTTGCCCTTCTCTTCATCGTCACTTGCATCCGATCGGTCGTCGTAGAATGCCTCATCTTTTTGTTCGGCGATCGTGCCGTGGCAGCCTTCGATACGGAACTCGTCGGCCATTATTAATTTCCCCCTTCTAACAATTCAATTGCAGATGTGTTTATGATGTTGTAGGTCGTGTAGGTAGTAGGAGTATGTTGTAAGATAGAAGTGTGTGGGGGGCTTTAGGTTATTTGTCATATTGTTTCCATGTAAGAAATAACCTGAAATAACTCATCATGAGATACGGTTTCCGATGCGGGGCAATCATACTAGAAATTCCTTTCGGAGATCGGAGACCGTCGAAGAGAAGCACCAGCATTGAAGATTTTAAGGTAAAATTGGTTCTCGTGGTAAAATGGTTACCGGTGAGATGGTTTCGAAGGTACTTACTACCAGTCAGGGGAAATAAATACCATGATCATAAGTGTCCTGCGTGTTCCACATACATTTGAGTTTTGGGTTCACCGGTACTAAAAACAACAGTATTACTCCTAGTAAAGTAGGAGTAACACATAAAACAACAAGTGAGGGCTACTCTAAATAATGATTTTATGTGAACCTGAGGTTCGATAAATAAGTACAACTACAATACTGGAGCGAGAGGAAAATACTACATACTACTTACCTACAATATGTACCTACACGAACTACATCGAAAACACCTCTGCAATTGAAGTAGTTAGAAAGGGGGAAATTAATAATGGCCGACGAGTTCCGTATCGAAGGCTGCCACGGCACAATCGCCGAACAAAAAGATGAGGCATTCTACGACGACCGATCGGATGCAAGTGACGATGAAGAGAAGGGCAAAATCAAGTTCCCTACGAGGCTCTACGGGAGGGAGAAGGAGTTGGATAATTTGGAGAGGCTGTATGATAGGCTAATGGAGAATCGCGACGATCGAGCATTAAACTCTCAAGTGGTCTTTCTTTCGGGTTACAGGTAAGATGATTTTATTGATGCATTACATTTCTACATATCATAAGAGATGCCAAGACACTGCTCAATACTTATATGTTACATCTGCCTACTTTTCATCATTGCTCATCAATGTCTATCACGATGATGATACATCAAATCATCCATTTCAGTGGTGTGGGGAAATCATCTCTGATCAAAGAGTTCGTCAAGCAACTACGCAGCTCCACACGCAAGTCCTATAATAATAGCAATAATAACAAGCCAATATTTCACGGGGCAGGCAAATACAGTGAGCAAAACAGCGCATCTTCCCCGTTCTTTGCAATCATTGAGGTGCTGAACACGCTCGCTAACGAGCTATGCAATGCAAAGGATGGTAGTGACATCTCAGCGAATGAGCAGCGACAAAAAGTGTGGGAGAGCATCCGGCAATCGGACTTAATTGGACCGGGGAAGGAGGGTGATTTGATATTGCGTGCGACGTTCCCAGTGCTTACACCTCTTCTTGATAGCTGTGTCGTTGCAGATGATGAGAAGGAAGCAAAAGAGGGCTTGAGTCTGCACTTGATCATGTCAGCGATCAAGGAATGCACGTTACAGCTGTTGTGTGCCATTTGCAGAGCTTTGGACAATCCGTTGATAATCTTCCTGGACGATCTGCAGTGGGCGGACGAAGCATCAATGGACATGCTGAATGTGTTGCTGACGAGTTCTGAACTGAAGAATATCATGTTCATTTGTGCATATCGATCGAATGAAGTGGATATGGAGCATTCATTTAGCAAGTTGATGGATGATGTTGCCAAGGGAGACGAGAGTGTGGAAAAGATGGAGCTGTTCAGTCTCTCCCCGACGTCAATTACATCATTCATTGCAGACTCAGTGAAGAAGGGTGAAGAAGATGCGGAAGTGCAGGAGCTGTCGAGTGCTGTCTATCAAATTACGATGGGGAATATCTTCTTCACGAAACAGGCACTTGAGGAGCTCGTGCGTAAGAATATATTGTTTTATGACATTATGTGCTTTGAATGGCGATGGGTGGTCACGAAAGTTGAGCTGACCAATAACATTTCAGCCGATGTAGTGGAATCGGTACTTGGCAAAATCTCTCTCTAATGGCGTACATTCCCAACGCACTAGATGTGCCCACTTTGAAGGCGCTTATGTGTCGCGATGGTGCATCATATGAAGAGAGTGAGGTGAAGGATCTTCTTCAGCAATCGTCTGATGAGGGGTTGCTGCTGCTGGTGAGTCCGAACTGGATATTCGCTCATGATCGGATTCGCCAGGCATCCCTCAAATTTGCATCTGAAAAGTCTAGTTCGGAGGAGACGTTGCAGCACATTTCGTCGGTGCTGTTGGCAGAAGGTGCTGGTAGAGCATGGTGTCAATATGTTGCGGTCGATATTCTCTACTCACAACCGGATGAAAAGACGGATTGCAAAGAGCTGGTGAAGCTGAACTTGGAGGTCTCACATCTTGCAAGGAATAGTGGAGCACTGGGGAAGGAGAATTCATTGCTGCACAAAGGGTTGGAGAGGCTGAAATCTTCGGGTATGACATGGAAGAATGGATACTACGAGCTAACACGACAGCTCTACGATGCGTTGTTGGTATCAGAGTATTCATCTGGTGAGTGAACCACAATCTACTACTTGATGAATGTCTTTTGTTGTTTTCTATCCCAACCGTGCTGAATCTCACAAACATTTTTTTCTATTGACAGGCGCATTTGATGCAGCTAGGGCTGCTATTGATGAAGTTATTGATAATGTCAAGACACCGGAGGAAAAGCTGAATGCATACACGCATCGCATCATGTGTCTAACGAACGAGACAAGCGAGTACGGCAAAGGGTTGGAGGTAGGCTTAGAAATTCTGAGCCAGTATGGCATTGATGTCCCTCTTAGTTCGACTAATGCAGTGATGGCAAAGGGGTTGCTGCAATACAAACTGGCATTACGCAACCGTTCAATATCTTGTCTGACAACATTTCCAATCAAAGATGATCCTCTACTTGCATTGTGTCAGCAGATGAATACTTGCGCCATGTGTAAGTCCTTTTATTGTCTTCTCGAATTCACACATTTTTGTCTCTCTAATATTTTTATCATAATCTTGAAACACCATGGTACAGATTCTGGAAAGCTGGACGTCGTGAAGCTTTTGCACTGGAAGATAATACAATATGTTCTCAAGAGGGGGAGTATCAGCTCTAATTTGGCTCCAATTTTTGCAAGATGCGCAACTATGTATGCGAGAGTGAATGACGTTAAGAAGGCCAATGAGTTTGCTACGACTGCTCAAGCTTTATTTCCACGAATTCGTGACGACAAAAAGAATTTTGTGCAGTCTATGGTTGTCCTTTGTAATGCCATGTGTCTATTGAAGCCTTTGAGAAGTTTGACGGGTCCTTTTTTGCAAAGCTACAAAGACTGCAAGGTAAGTTGGTGTCGTACCTTGTTATCGTTATCATTGATGGTGAAACTTACTTTGTATGTCTTTGCAATCAAGCTCATGGGAGAGGTCGAGATGTGTCTCATCGGACTCTTGGGCTATGCCCAATGCTTCTTCGGTGCAGGCTGCGAACTCGGGCCTATCTTCGAGTCCAAGCTTTTAGTGGTAGAGGAGTACTGCAGAAATTTAGGACGAACGTCCAGCCTTGTACTCTTCTCCATGTTCAGGCAATTCGCTCTGAATCTACGCAAGCCCAGTGATCACCCTTCCAAATTTGTAGGTGAGGCATTCAACGAAGAACAAGCATTGAGTGAGCTGGAGGGCAACGCTCATTTTGTGACGCTTCGTGACTCTAGTAGTCTACGAGTGCAGTTGGCATTTGTGTTTTGGAATGAGGCAGACATGATCGACTTGTTGAAGACTCTTGAGAGTTACCCCTTACAAAATCAGCTCATCGCACGATTGCACAACCGCTTAGCCTTTACCGGTTTGGCGGCCTTTGCTGTGTGTCATAAGAAGGGCTGTGCGTCATACAAAGCGTTGGGAGAGAAGTGCTTGGGTCATTTCAAGCGTTTATCGAAGAGTGGCTCTGTGAATGCTCGGCCTGTGTATTTGTTCTTGAAGGCCATGAAAAGTCCCAGTCGGGATGCTTTTCGAAAAGCAATCGAGGCATGTGCAGAAGGGAACTTTGTGAACCTGGAGGCAATGGTAAATGAGCGATACGCTGCATTTTTGAGAGAAGAGAAGGATGTGGCGGCCTTTAACGAGTGCATAGCTAATGCGTACTTTTTGTATCAGGATTGGGGTGCACATGCAAAGGCGTTGCAGTTGAGTAAAGATCACGAGTTCTTGAAGAAAGCGAAGAGGAAGAATGCAGTTAATAGTAGAGTAGTGAGCAATCCATCTTATGATGCTACTTCGCAGCAGGGTCAGGGCGTGAGAATGTCGTTCAGCTTCAACAGTACTCTGAAGCAGAGAAAGATGATTGCTTTGCCTTGATGAAGAAGCATTAATATACTACATAAGTGCATGTCAAAAAGTATAAGCCAATCACCTCAATTTATCGTGTCAGCCAACGAGCCATCTCTATCTGTCGAATGAACCAATCATCTTCCAAACTCGGTCGTATTGTAGGGACACGTATCAAATGCCTTCCATGCAAATCAAGTGCCTCCTGCCCATGAAGAGATTCATAGCGGTTGTAGTAGTTGTTACTACCATTCTTCTCAGCTACTATTGGGACACGAATGCCACCAGCTCCATCTGTTGGATCATTATGAATATTATCATCCAGTAGAACATGATGATGATCATATCCGTGCACATTTGTATTCGTCCAAACGGGTTTACCAGCCCATGGAGCATGGTTGTTGTCCCTCCAGAACGGATAATTATCTTGAATACCAACAATACTTTTCGACTGTAAAAATTTGAGAATGTCATCATCTCCAGAGTAGACAGGTGAACCTTTCTCTTTTCCATTATTGGCACGATGTAGAGAATACACGAGCTCCTCCTTGTCATCATTTCCATCCTTATTGTGATAACTCCACCCGGAACAATACAAATCACCCTCTGCAAAGATCAAATCTTCATTGCTGTAGGTGGGATAATCTGGATGATTCCCTTTTGCAAATTCTGTAATGGCTGCTGCAACTCTTGGCAAATCTAACCCAAATGTTCGTAGGACAAGTGTTACTTTTGGTGGAGGTGGCAGTCTTCTATACTCTGTTCCTATTAATACCGAGGTCGATGAATCGGATTTATTAGTTGACACCTCCTCTGATTTGATGGCTGTAGATGGAAAATAATACATCAAAGTTTGCCAAAATGCTGGTAAGAAATTTTGGAACACACTCATTGTTTGCTGCTCCTGCTGCGCATTACTCATTTCGCCCCCACCATCATCACCAACAGGAGCAGAATCCAAACCCATCTTCAAACAAAGTTTATCATACAACGGACGATACACTTGCCCATGTAATGACGAAGTAAACTTCTTGGCATGCACTTTATACCCCGTACGATAATACGGGCATGTATTTGGAGGATAGGTCCACCCAGTATACAGTGGCGGTGGTGGCGGTGGAGTGGAAGAACCATCACAATAATTATTATCAATTGACACACCATTCCACCAATGAGTGGGTTCAAATTGATGTGTATCACATATATTCCCTGACGATGGTGATCGTTTCATCCTTGGAGGCTCCTGCGTCGGATCATCCTCCTCCACCAGTAGGTTGTCGTTATTACCGTCGTGCATGATTCCACTCGTGCTCACAAAGGCAGATTTGGCAATAATTTTATTGACACATTCATGAACTGAGTCGCCACCTGCTGGATCACCGAGGAGTATGGTTTCGTTGACATCAAAGTGGAGAAAGAGATGTGGCGTAGTTTTTGCCATGTCGTGCTTCATGTTGGTGCAGCTGCTCGTGCTGCTGTTGTCTTGGGCAGAACATGCAGGTATTGTAGAGTCAGTGTTGAGATGATGGCGCAAATGCCTGTTGATCTCCTCGATTGTTGAATACATTTTTGGGAGGAAGGCATCGTCATCATTGTCGTGGCCTTTTCCTTCGGCGTTGCTTTTTGAGAGGCAATCATTATTTTTGGATGCCATCATCCCCGTCACCCTGAGGAGGTTCGATTGGTGATAAAAGTATTCAGTTGTTCAATACTCCTCTAGCAAGTAGGTAGCAAGAGCATGCAGGTGGAGTGCAAAGAGGGTGCCTTTCCTAACCTGGAGGATTATGGATCGGGGGCACAATGCCCCCTTTTTGCCCCCTTTTTAGACGGGCGACAAATCGCCCGCGGGTGAATCTTCGGCGGGTTGTTTGGGTTGTCACTATGTAACTACCCGCGTTGTGACTATGTAACTACGTAGTGACAATGTAACTACCCGCGTTGTTACATTGTCACAACGCGGGTAGTTACATAGTGACAAGGCGGGTGGTTTGATAAGCGATAAAACGCTGCATACTTATTACCATATCATCGATTCGAAAGGGCAGCATACAATACTAAGTATCGTTCGCCGTCCTCTCCTCCTACTGTTGGTTGTGCTTCTGTGGTCAGGCTGGCATTGAGGCGGCGCCGCTTCTCCATTTGGCCAGCGCCAGTTTTTTGGCGATTCCTGCACATCAACAACTAACTTGACGCCGACATAAATAATATCCACCTATCGTTCAATTATTCCTACTTATAAAGCACCAATATGTCCTTCATTGCAGACGATGGCTTTTCTTTTCTTGAGGCGATCTGTAGTGTTACCCTATCCAATATATTGCCAATTATTGCTTCTCAGCCGCCACGGGGGTAAACTACCCTGTAAAGGTGCTTAAAATGCTGCTCTCGGTGAGCTGAGTTCAAATCCGTGTTGTATCTTATTTTTTATAAAAATAATTTGTTAGCCCCACTTCTAGCTTGCCTTAAGGGTTAACCCCCCCAAAGGTCCCCTTATCCAGTTTCCTTGGGTCTTTGGCTCCATATCACAAATTCATCGCACCATGATTCGAAACTACCTCAGATACACCCCGGGTTTGAACTCAGCTCACTGAGAGGATTTCAGAACTGTGCTCACCTTTATCATAGCAACAATATTCGCTGAGAAGCAACCTACTGGATAGGCTAACACTACAGATCGCCTTGACACCTACCGAGATAGGAGCAATGGTGGGGATGAGAGCGAAAATGAACGGTCTCATATCATGTGAGCTCAAAGAAGGACTTTGACTTTTCTTTCATTGGCTACCGAGATAGGATCGATGATGAGGATGAGAGTGACAGTGACCATTCTCATTTGATCCCCTCTTCTTCGATGTCCGAGGAAGAAGGCAACGATGAACAAGAGTGCATGTGTCATACTGGTGCTGATAGTTTCGAGCTACCTCAAAGTCCTGCCGCTGCTGAAACTCCGGTGGAGGGCCTAGAAGATAGTGATGATGAGGATGAAGGTGTAGAAGGAGGGTGGGGTGAACTAATTGCCTCATTCGGAGAACTGGATAAGTGTGATGAAGGGACAAGTGGAGAGGGGAGTGGCTGTCATTTTTATTTTAGTGTCTCCTTCGGCGAATCAAAATCCACAGAGGAGGAGGGTGATGATGACGAAGAAGAGATTTCGTCGGAGGGTGACGTTTTTCCACAGACCAATACCACCGATGTCATGATCACATATGATCAAGAGGAGAGTCGGAATCATAGGTCCGGGAGCGGGTCAATACTGGTCGATTAGAGGAGAGATAACAGCTTTGGGTTCAAAAAAAGCTGTCGCAAAAATCTACCTTCTTGGACGAAGATGAAGATGAAGTGGAAGAGGTGGACATAAATTTTTTTTCACGCTGCAAAACTGACACTACTCTTCTCCTCTTTTGCTCTTTAAGTACTTCAGACCCACCAACTACACCTTCGCACAGCTGAAATAGCTCGATAAGTGATACAACGTAGTCCGAACCTGAAGACCAAACGATGTCGTAACATACCAACCTCCCCAGAGCAGAGGCCCAGCGGTTTGGGTTCCGCACGAGAGCACGTAGTCAAAGGATGAAGCTCTCAAAACAAAGCTGTTACATACATCAGCCTGCAAAGCAATCGAATCAAGAGTATGGTTGTCCTCTGTAACTACACGGCAACTCATTGCTTACTTTACTGCTTTGCAAAGGCATAGAAGACAGAGACTCCTAGAAGTTACGTCCGCATTAATGAAGGGTTGACTGCAGCCGCATGGCCGCAGGCGCAGCCCCCCCCCCCAACCCCCCAAGGGGGGAGCTCATTTTTACTCGCTTCGCGGTGAGGCGGGCTCCATGAAGGGTTTGATTGCAAGTGACTTTCCTCTGGTAGTTACGTCCAAATCAATGAAGGATAGATCTCGGCACTGCAAGCAAAAGCACGTAATCAAAAACGACGAAGCTATTGCACAAAAAGCTGTCGCAAAAATCTACCTTCTTGGACGAAGATGAAGATGAAGTGGAAGAGGTGGACATAAATTTTTTTTCACGCTGCAAAACTGACACTACTCTTCTCCTCTTTTGCTCTTTAAGTACTTCAGACCCACCAACTACACCTTCGCACAGCTGAAATAGCTCGATAAGTGATACAACGTAGTCCGAACCTGAAGACCAAACGATGTCGTAACATACCAACCTCCCCAGAGCAGAGGCCCAGCGGTTTGGGTTCCGCACGAGAGCACGTAGTCAAAGGATGAAGCTCTCAAAACAAAGCTGTTACATACATCAGCCTGCAAAGCAATCGAATCAAGAGTATGGTTGTCCTCTGTAACTACACGGCAACTCATTGCTTACTTTACTGCTTTGCAAAGGCATAGAAGACAGAGACTCCTAGAAGTTACGTCCGCATTAATGAAGGGTTGACTGCAGCCGCATGGCCGCAGGCGCAGCCCCCCCCCCAACCCCCCAAGGGGGGAGCTCATTTTTACTCGCTTCGCGGTGAGGCGGGCTCCATGAAGGGTTGATTGCAAGTGACTTTCCTCTGGTAGTTACGTCCAAATCAATGATTGGTTGACCACAGCCGCTTGCAAGCAAAAGCATGTAATCAAAAACGACGAAGCTATTGCACAAAAAGCTGTCGCAAACGTCAACCTTCTAACCTATGCGATCAGGGCTGAGAGAGCCGGTTGTCCTGACTTAGGATGATCTTGACTCTGACGCCCTTTTTATTTCTTGGAGACGCATCGAAGCTTGACTTCGTCAGCTTCTCTGCTTGTCTCCAAGAAATAAAGTGTCCTTTCAGACACAATCGTAAACTCAACAAATTGAAGAAACAAACAATTTAAGAAATGTAAATCAAATCTGTGAAAGGGAAATTCACTTGACAACATTGGGATTGTCACAAATGCTTCTGCGAACCGTGGAATCGTGGAACTGCTTAGCAACCTCCGACGATGGCGGCCTTGAGACCGCTGAAATTATAAGCTCCATAATTAGGCTCTGCAAGCACACTAGTGTATCAAACTACTGGATAATTTATCGATTAGTAGACGTAAGTTTAATACTTCTTCCTACTTCTGACACATCTCTCCCCCCACTTTAACAACTACGAGGGATGATTGCGACAACAACAACAACTGTTCTTGGAGTTGGAATTCCAATTCATGCCGTGTCCTTACGCCCACTCCTCCTCCAACTCCTCGTCCTCCCACTCCCACTCCTCCCACCTCCTGCAGCGGCTACTACAACTCCTGGACGTGCCAAAACAGGTGGAATCAGGGCTGTTCATGGGAAGGGAGCAGATGCATCACGAGGTGCAGCAATATGGTGAACTCAAAAAACACTTGCGATAGAAGTGAATTCTGTTTTTGGGACCATTGGAAAAGACAATGTAAGATCAAAGACTGCAGGCCCTTGACTTCGTACGAAGAGTGTGTGGCCAATTCTTGCCGTTGGAACAGCCTCACTGGACGTGGAATTTGCCGTTACCCTTAAGCTGAATTCAAAAGAAGTGGAATAAAGTCGGTGGCGCCGCAAGCGAATCAAGAGCTTCTTGATGATCTTTCGTGAAACATGTAATTTACACAGACTATGATCATCATCTACGACTATACGAAATGGAAGTCATGCGGGTCGGGCAAAGAAAAAAAAACTAAAAATATTGTGTGTGAGAGAGTAAGATCTCGATCATTGGTAGTGCGTGGTGTTTTTTCTATAAAATGGATAAAGTTATTGAATTCTGAAAAACCTGTAGACGAACTGGAACTGGCGCCTAAAGTCAGGATCCATAGATTACTTGATTGAAGATAACATTACAGTAATGATTTTGCTTATCTTCTTGTTGTCTGGAATTGACAGGAATACATCGAACTGAATGAAAAGATCCTTCAAGCGGCTCTACAAGTGTATGCCTTACCAATAAGTACTGTTACAGGTACAAGCTTGAGTTTATCGATATTTGAGATAGAGCACCTACCTTTTGACGAAAAGATGTCACTTGTACTCTCTAACGCACAGCCGAACCGATGAGGAGAGGACGCAGCTGTGCCTGTGCCATGTGCATGCCTACCAGCTACCATCAACGAATTGCCATTTAAATCGGTCCGATGCATTGTTACATGCTTTCATTGTGCAAAACCACGATGTGTCTATTCTCCCGATTGTCGTGGCTATCGTGCAGCAGCGGCCGCACTGAAGCAGAAGCTTGAATCAGTTTCAGAGCGTTATTCTTGTGGTGATTTGCTCTTCGACTACAGCGATCCTTTGAGTAAAGTTCTTGTTCAAAAGATGAACCTGACATATAAATCTGATATTGAAAATGGTTACTATAACGAAACTGGCAGGGCCTTGAGTTTGCAAGATATTTGCGTCCACTGTGGAGAAAAAGAGGCAGAGGATACTGGATCCGCTGGAACTTTCCTTCTAGGACAAAATCAGTTAGAGGAGCGTTGTTTGACAGAAGCATATCAATGTAGGCCTATCTGCATCGAATGCCTTAAAATGAAGCGCAAAGTTGTCACTTCTGGGAGGAAGAATGAATTGAAGGCGAGGGAAGATGAGAGGAGGGCGAAAAGCTGGTTGACTAGCTAGAATAAGTAGTAGTGACACCCACTGGGGAAAAATTACGGGCGAATTAATTAGTGGGGTAGCCAACCGTACGTAATAGGAAATTTAAGATTAACTTGTCCCCGCCTAAGACGCCTGAGTAAACCTGAATGAGACCCCAGGGGGGTTTGACGTCATCGGAGTAGATGACATAAATTCTATATCTATTTGCTACAATGACCGGGCCTTCCCCCCTAAAAAGACTTCATTTGCTGAGATATTTGTATCAAAATCGCTTATACCTTCTGGAGGGCGCCCCGATCAATCCATGCTCACATTGACATAAAGAAATCATATCTGTAACAAAGTCTTACATATCCATGTATTGAATTCCAACGTGAGCTCCATCCTGGCTGATCAAAAATAATAAAATGCGTTGCTAGATAGATACCTCTTCTCATAATTTGCATTTCGTGTCATCCACACCATCGTCCAACACATCGCCACCGCATCTTTCTATCACCATGAAGCTATCTTCCGTTGCCGTCCTCCTCAGTGCCGCCGCCGCCGCCTTGCCTGGCGCCTCTGCCGCTACTGTGGTGAGTAATATTTCTGTTTTGTCGGATAGTGTTTGAGGTTGATAGATTGTGTTTTGCGCCTGCATGCTGCATGTCTGCATGATCGTGATGACAAGGAGTGTCGCTGGATGCTAGACTTCACTATCGGCGATATGCTAAATAACTCCTTGATTTCGTCTCTTGCCTTTCTAACATGCAGTTCTCTATGGTTCTCCTCCTATTCCTCTTTCCTCTTCTCACCCATTCCGTCATAATCTATGGTATGCATCGTGCGTCGACCACGCCTGTCTCGTATCGCCCCACCCTACCATCACTGTCTCCATTCTCATGGACAGTCTCTCCGAGGAATCCTTCCCGAAGCTGAAGAGTTGGCTGCCTTTGCCAACTGTCACGCCAAAACAAATTGTGGAACTTATGGCCAAAACAGTTGTGATCGCATTGAAAGAGACTGTGATGGTCAATGTTTCTGGAATGGCAATACATGCACTAAACGTGACGACAGACAGTGCAAGAATTTCAATAATCGCAGCAGTTGCGAGAGGAACGATTGCGAATGGAACAATAGCCGGTTGGAATGCCGCATCCCCACTAACGGCTCCTGCTTTAATTACGACAATCGCAGCAGTTGCGAGAGGAACAATTGCGAATGGGACAGTAGCCGTTGGGAATGCCGCACCCCCACTGACACCTCTTTCAGGTGCAGCGATTACAACAGAAATAGCAACCAGTGCGAATATGAGGGCTGCTCGTGGGTCAACAGTCGCTGCGTTTTGATTTGCAGCGATTTTGACAATAGACTCGACGATTGCGAGCAGAGTGGACTCTGTACTTATAACAGTAGAAGAGGCCTTTGTGATATTAGGTCATGCAACGACTTGGACGATACTTCACGAACGGAATGCGAGGATAATACTGATGATATCTGCCGCTGGAACCAGAACAGGAATGAATGTGATTCTAACAACGCTGAAGAAGAGAAAGACTTTGAAGAAGAAGACGTTGAAGCAGAGACTTAAAGTCCTCACGGGCGGTGGTAACTCGAGAGAGAATGGAGAGAAAGACGCATCTTCTTCTTGATGATCTTTCGTGCAACAGTTGTACACACTATATGATCACCATCTATGATGTTATGTGCCTGTGCCATGTGCATGCCTACCAGCTACCTCGAAACGTCCTTCGGCAACTTAATCAAAATAAGAATAAGTCGCTGATTCGAAGACAATGTACAAACAAACTTATAGTTATAATACATTTAGTGCAACACAGTGGATAAGAGCTTGATGGCTTTGAATGTGGTGGGTGATGATAGAAGTACATAGATAAGATGGTGATGGAAGGAGGATTCCTACCTGTATTAGCGAACGTCAGGCCTGGATACTTCCAACTAATTTAACCCCTCATGCGCTCAACAAATATGATTCGAATGCATTGAAAGAGACTGTGATGGTCAATGTTTCTGGAATGGCAATTCATGCACTTCCGGTGGCAACAGAAACTGCAAGAATTTCAATAATCGCAGCAGTTGCGAGAGGGCCAACGAATGGAACAATAGCAGTTGGTAATGCCGCACCCCCTGCAGTTCTCACAATAATCGCAGCAGTTGCGAGAGGGCCGATTGCGAATGGGACAGTAGCCGTTGGGAATGCCGCACCCCCACTGACACCTCTTTCAGGTGCAGCGATTACAACAGAAATAGCAACCAGTGCGAAAATGAGGGCTGCTCGTGGGTCAACAGTCGCTGCGTTTTGAGATGCAGCGATTTTGACAATCGATTCGACGATTGCGAGCAGAGTGGACTCTGTACTTACAGTAGAAATGGCCTTTGTGATATTAGTTCATGCGAAGTCTTGGACGATACTTCACGAAAGGAATGTGAGGAGTATACTGGTAATATGTGAGAACAGGAATGAATGTGATTCTAGAAACGCTGAAGAAGAGAAAGACTTTGAAGAAGAGGAAGACGTTGAAGCAGAGACTTAAAGTCCTAACGGTGGTACCTCGAGAGAGAATGGAGATAAAGACACATCTTCTTCTTGATGATCTTTCGTGAAATAGTTGTACAAACCATTTGATCACCATCTACGACTATAATTTCCATGCGGGTCGGGCAGCCTGTTTATGTGCCTGTGCCATGTGCATTCCTATGAGCTACCTCGAAACGTCCTTTGGCAACTTAATCAAAATAATATGAAGTTGATGATTCGAAGACAATCTACAAACATACATAGATATAATACTTTTAGTGCAACACAGTGGACAAGAGCTATGATGGCTTTGGATTGGTGGGTGATGTGACAACGCCTAGAGCCACATGAATGGCTATTGAAAGAAAAGGATTCTTAGACAAATTGTGAGCCTATTTTAGACTAAAGAATGATGAAGACGAAAGTGGAAAAATCCGCCAACTGATTCTCACACTCCCTCGTGCACTGAAGTCTGGTATCTGATCAGAGTCTAAATCTAAATCGGAGATAGAAGTACCGAATATGAAACTTGGCTAAGTTTTTGTGCTAACTTGAGCATTTCAACTTGTTGTTTGTAGTACTGAAAGATAAAAAGCTTGCATTGTTGAGAGCTGAGGATATGTTGTGTTTCATTGTGACCAAAAAGTTGCATCTGGTAGTATTTGGAATATGCAATGAGAGATCCATCAGAGAATCTGTTGCTTGTGCGCCTGAAGCTGAAGAGCAAGCGAGTGATTCCTGCTAGTAGTGTGAAGTGGTTGACATACCCCAGTAAAAGTCTTCTGATTGTAAAGACAGTGATTGCCACTGAAAGCATAAGTGATTTTGTATCGCTGGTTGAAGCGTTTGTTGTTCTCGCACTTGCTTCTTCGTAATTGAAGTAATGCTCAGATGGAGGTAGAATCTGCATACCTAGATCTCCCTCGTTTACTGTTAAGTGACTCTTGAATTCTTGACCAAGAGCTCCCTCGTTTGCCGATGATTGAATCGTGAAGTTTGTAGAAAGATTGTTCCCTTGATCTTGAGCAAATGTAGCGTCGCATCGAATGTTGTTGCACTCGCTAAAGGCGGCATCGCATAGAGCGCTGTCGACGAAGGTGGACGCACCGCGTAGAGTGCTGCAAGAATTGGGGACATCGCATGGAGCGCTGCCAGGAATGGTGGCATCGCATATAGCGCTGCCAAGATTAGAGACATCCCGTAGGGCGCTGTCGGGTTGGGTCGGGATAGTGGCAATTCCAATGCCTGAATCGCTCGTAATACTTGTTGAAGAATATGTCAGCAAGCTTGCAGTTAAGTTTGCAGTCGCGCTTGTCTCTAATACTAATACTAATACCTGCAATGATGCAGATGATAACTGCGACTGCGGCTGCAGCAGCTGCTTCTGCTGCTTCTGTGTGTCTTGCTGACTAACTTCCTCGCTTGATAATGATCGACTCTTGGAGTCAAGGACTCTCTCGTACGTGTAGAGCCGGCTTGAGCTGCAGTACATGCTGCATCTACACGCCCGAGTGTATATACACCTCTCTCCCTCGCGAAATGAAGGGCATTTTATGTGATTACACAAAAATGTCGAAATTTGGAAGTCACTAGAATTAGCATCCAAGTCACTTTCCTCGCTTACGGATAGTCGGCTTGACCTCGAGCTTGGACTTGAGTTTGAGGTTAGCGTGTCATATATCACGACAATAAAGTCGCTATTGCGTTGGACCCTTGCAAAAGGAAGCGAATGAAAGCTGCAAATAGTCGATTCATTGCTGAGTGAAATGGCATCACATTGAAAGCTGCCGATAAAGCTGGCATCGATATTGAACTGAGTGCTGTCGAAAAGGGCTGTGTTGCAGTGGGCGTTACCAAAGAGAATTGCTTCACAATGAGGTGAACTGGCATCATGTTGAGTGCCGCCAGAAGAGACAGATTGAGTTCTACAGAAAAGAGAGGCATTGCGTTGAGCACTGCCAATTTGCACACCATGAGTATGCTTTACGAACCGGTCAATCAAGATGTTGTCTTGACCGAAGCCGAAGTCCAAACTGTCGTTCGCGTAGGTCGCTATCACATTAGAGTTTAGAGCCACATTTCTGAAACGGGCGATAGCATGATTCACAGCTTGCCACGGTGGGTTGTAACTGTGAGAAGGATTCACAGCTTGCCACGGTGGGTTGTAACTGTGAGAAGTGTTCACAGCTTGCCACGGAGGGTTGTAACTGTGAGAAATGTTCACAGCTTGCCACGGAGGGTTGTAACTGTGAGAATTGTTCACAGCTTGCCACGGAGGGTTGTAACTGTGAGAAGTGTTCACAGCTTGCCACGGTGGGTTGTAACTGTGAGAAGGGTTCACAGCTTGCCACGGAGGGTTGTAACTGTGAGAAATGTTCACAGCTTGCCACGGAGGGTTGTAACTGTGAGAAGTGTTCACAGCTTGCCGCGGTGGGTTGTAACTGTGAGAAGTGTTCACAGCTTGCCACGGAGGGTTGTAACTGTGAGAAGGGTTCACAGCTTGCCACGGAGGGTTGTGACTGTGAGAAATGTTCACAGCTTGCCACGATGGGTTGTAACTGTGAGAAGTGCTCACGGCTTGCCCGGATGGGTTACCGTGAGTATGTTTATTCAAAGCTTGCCCGAATAGGTTGCAATGAGAATGTCTATTCTTGTAGTCAAGAGTGAGGGCGTTCAAGACATTTGCTTGTAGTATGCCAAGAGTTGGAACGATTCGAGTTCCGTATAGATTGTTTGGAGCGACAGTGGGGCGATGAATATTGTCTCCCTCGGACTCGGAAGCTTGAGCTTGAGTCAAAAGAAGTCTGCTTTCTCCCTCGGAGTCCTGAGGTACAAAATGAGTAGCTCCCTCGTTAGCAATGGTGAGATTCGTTTCACCAGCGTACATGTCAGAAGTGAACTGAGATCGAGTCTCTGGAGCTGGAGGATTGTTTGTGATTTGGCCATTCGAAGCATTGCAATTAATAGGAAAAAGAATATCCATCCTACTTTTTGCCAACCCTTATGCTTCGGGCCCTCTCTTTTCCCGAGTCATTAGCTTCCTTGACAATCTTGTTGTTGTTGTTGTCCTCTGGGTCTGGGCTCAGGTTTAGGTAACAAAGACGAGCCTTGTATTTGTTGAAAGTCCCATTGGCAGAATATTTGCATTTGATTGAACGAACAGATGTTTTGAACCTTGCTCCTGCTAGTGGAGCAGAATGAGTAGTAACTGTCGTCATTTTAATGGCTTGATTTGCAACAAAGATGTGAATCCTTAGGAAGGTCCGAAATTGACTCAAAGACGAGACGGGTTCGAATCACGATTCGAAAGAACGAAACGATTTGAATTCTCACGTTCAAGAGTGAACGTTCGAATTAGATCGAAACGTCAAGGATGCAAAGTGATAAAGTATTCGTATACTCAATGGAGAGCTAAAAGTCTGATAAACTGTGACAATGCCTAGAGCCACATGAATGGCTATTGAAAGAAAAGGATTCTTAGACAAATTGTGAGCCTATTGTAGACTAAAGAATGATGAAGACGAAAGTGGAAAAATCCGCCAACTGAATATTCTCACAGGTGATGATAGAAGTACTTAGATAAGATGATGATGGATGGAGGGGCTGGCTGGGGCTGGAGATAGATTGGAGATTGGATACTGTAATAGTTCACTTAGTTGATGAGGGAGACGTTAGCGTATCCGTCGATGGAGGTGTCTGAGTGGTTGTAGAACTCAAACACCAATAGATAAAAGGAGATGTAGGGCGTTGAATCAATTCGATTGGACTGTAGACTTCTGTTTTACTTGATGGATTATTTTCTATTATATAACTACTTGCTCCACATGAGGATGCTCTGCCAAGCAAAGCTTCACGAGAGCCTTGACACCTGGGAAGACCCGGATGTCAATCCTAAGATTAGATGTGTCAGATGACTGATTCTGACATCCTAACATCATTCACAAGCGGTATTCCTTGACGTGGAACTACCTAAACTAAACCTAAACTAAAGTTCTTTTCCATACAATTGGGGATTGCCATCTAAGACGGCTATCCATCACACTCCTTCTCAGAGATCCTCATGTGTTCTACCAACCCATGAGCTTCCTCCTCAAGATCTGGAACACATCCTTGGAAAGACCTTTCGTAAAAATGTCTCCAAGTTGTTCCGTCGTACAGATCTTCATCAACTTGATCTGTCTCTTAACAATCTCCTCACGAAACCAAACTGTCTCGATGTGATACCACTTCGAACGGGGAGTAAACTGAGGCGGAAGAGTCTGTGCCAGAAGCAAAGCTCCAGCGTTATCTTCGTGAATAGAGACTTTCATCTCCGCAGCTTGCTCCTCAAGACCGTAGACCTTGCTGAGACTCTTAACCATGTCAATGAGAGGAAAGAGTTCTCTACAACAATGAGCAAGAGCTGTAATCTCTGCTTCCATAGTGCTGAGGGCTGTCTTCGAGGACTGCAATTGAGACTTCCACAAGACAGGACAATTAGCAACCTTGATGACGAATCCTGTTCTACTCTTGACACAGGCAGGGTCACTGGGATGTTCGTGTCCGTACAAACCACCAAAATCTGCGTCAGGATAAGCTTCGACATTGAGAACATTCGAAGTAGGGGTGAGAATCAATCCCTTATCACGTGTACCCTTGAGATACAAACCGATCCTGATGAGAGCTTCTTCGTGAGACTTGCGTGGAGAGAACATGTACCTCGCACAACAGTTCACAGCATAGGCAATATCGGGACGAGAGTGACCAGAGAGATAGAGCAACATTCCAACAACACTTGAATAGGAGAACGCTCCTTCTGCAGCAGCGCCGTCAGTATCACGAACCAAAGGCTTGGAACTTGCCGGAGTTAGCTTTGGATGGTGTTGTCCTCCTTCTAGACCGAGAGCAGTGATGATGCGGTCGATGAGACCAGTTTGAGTCATTTCAACCTGACCATTCTTCTTCTTCAAATCAACACCCAAGAAACCAGCAGCATCACCTTCCTTCTCTAGAAGCAAACCATGCTCTTCATCGCTGCGAAGACGAACCAAAAGTGTATTGATATCTTTCTCATCTTTGGCCCAAAACAAACAGTCGTCAACAAAAGTAACGGCGACAACTTTATCTCCAATAAAGAGACAGGGATCCAAATGAGACTGACGCAAACCTTGCTTCTCCAAAGCTTTGACCAAATAGGTGTGAAATGCACGTGGAGCTTGCTTGAGTCCGTACAATGACCTCTTCAAGCGGAGACATTTACCTTCCTGCTTGAAACCGCGCGGCATGTGCATGTAGATTTCTTCGCCTTCTTCCAAATGACCGTGCAAGAAAGCACATTCAACATCGGCCTGACAAGACTTGAGTCCAAGCATAGACTCCAAGATGAGCATCAAACGAACTGTCGCCCACGACACCACAGGAGCATAAGTTTCCTTGTACTCCACATCCTTGATCTGCTGATCGCCACGAGCAACAAAACGAGCTTTGTACTTCTTAGGTCTACCATCTGGATAACGCTTGAGACGAAATGCCCAAGTGCTACCAAGAATATGCTTCCCAGGAGGAATATCAACAACTTCCCAAGATTCCATTTTCTCCAACGTCGCAATCTCAACCTTGCAAGCTTCCCAATACTCGGCTGCAGCATCACCATACATAGCTTGGTTCCAATTAGGGTTGTCCTCGGAAGATGCTTGAGCTTTCGCTTTCAGGAACAGTGGATGGACGTAGTTTGCAATCAATTCCTTGGTACTTCCACTGTAGTTTGTGTTGTTGACTGCGAGATGAATAAACTTTGCCAAAGGACTAGCCATGAGATCTTCGACTGTAGGGACCTCGAGTTCCATCTGCATGAGAAGATTATCGGCTGACTCAATCATAGCTGCCATACGCTGCCTATACTGCTGCTTCTTCGCCGACAATCGGGCCACTCTAGGTGGGACAGTTTGTTTACCGAGAGTGACGGCATAATGAGCAAAGAACCGACGATATTCAGACTTAGTCAAATAACTGCGTTGAGCGACAGAAAGGTGTGCCATATCACGCGGAGAGTAATTGAGAGCATCTTGCCAAGTAGTAGAGTTCAGCGTACGGAGTTTTTCAGGTTTTTGCAACTTTGAACGATCACGGAGTTTCCTGCTCCAATTATTGTCAACAGACTTAAGAGCATCTTCTTCATTGAAGGGAACATCTTCGTCGAATACTTCATCATCCGCATCAGGAGACTCTACATCACCTCCTTCTGATTCAGGCACTGAAGCTCCTTCTGGAACTGAATTACCAACTGTGGAGGCTTCATTAGAAGTAGGCGGCAAGGGAGCAGACGGAGCAACATTGATCTCTTCGACAACAGGATTAGGGGGGAGCAAGCCCAGAATGATGAATTTTCAAATAGGTTTTATACCAAATACTATTGCATACATGAATTCATATATATACAATGTAGATATATCCAAAGTTTCGTGCTATTTGTTCCATTTCTTCATACCCATTTTGGCACTACATAGGAGCACATTTTTGGCCATTGAGTCATGAATTGAAAGTGATGGATGGCGCCAAATTTCGCTCCCGCAATTTATTCTATGTAGGAATTGGTACTCAAGGTTGCGCACTCCATCTCCACCTCCTCTTTTAATCTCTATTTAGGCTCTGCAAGCTACGTGTATCGAACTACTGGATTAATTATCACTTAGTAGAACTTGAGTTACACACTTCTTTCTACTACGAATACATTACTCCCCCCCTACTTTAACATTGGTACTCAAGGTTGCGCACGCTCCATCTCCACCTCCTCTTTAGCTAATCTCCATCCGCCTTGCTTAGCCTTGATCCAAAAGCTTGGCAGCAGCTTAACTTCTTGCAAACGAGGTTCGTCATCATCTACAACATCTTCATCGTATAGCATTTCGAAAGTTTTCTTTCTTCTCTTTATCCCAACCACCTTCCCACTATGCCACATTAGCTGCTCACCACGCGTCAAACAGATTTCAATGCGACGATCAATCAAGCTTTCATCCAATGCAGGGTGGAGCCTAGGTTGCATTTCACCGTATCTGTCTCCAACTCCTTCCAACTCCCGCTCGTCACGCATTTTGGTTGCCTTGTCCCTAATTTCTTGCTCTTTCTCCTCTGACATGACGTTAAGTGTAGCAACATCGGCAGACAATGTTCCTAGCACTGGCAAAGCCTTCCGCTCAAGTGTTTTGACAGGAGGCTTTTCCGGAATTGTCCTTTTGCCCTCTTCAGGTATAATTTTGTTCTTCAACCAGTTGGCAAGGATATCTACCGAATACTCCTTACCATCTTTACTCCATGGATGATGTAAGTCTTCCCAGCCAAGTCCAAGTACTCTGATACGGATCTGTTCTTTGATCTCATCCAACTTTGCTGTCTTACTTTTCAGTTGGCCAAGCATCTCATCTACAGCTGCCGCACTTCTCAGCCGCCTTTCAGAATAGTACATATCATGGTAGTACAGACAATCAATGAGAAGCTGGGTGGCCTTCTCGTATCCTGCCTTTTTCATCAGCTCTAATCTTTGCGCCCTCTTTTCTTGCTGATTGCGGAGAGCTACTTGCTCCTTCTTTCGCACCTGCTTTGTTTTAGATAGTGCAAATTCAATCACTGACTCGAGTAATTCACGAGGCAGGTCAATGACAGTACCGTTTTGAGGCGGATGCGTTTCATCTGCATCTTCTTTCTTCTTCTTTTCAAGCTCTGTCTCGACATACTCCTTCTTCGTCTCTTTTGCGTCAGTAGCTGCTTTTGTTGCGGTGGCCATTTTGGTATGAGCTGTAGTTGTCGCCTCTGCTGCACGCTTCATCTTCTTTTCAGCCCTCTCTTGCATTTTCTCTGCCCCCTTCTCAATGGCGTTCACTTTCATTGCAGCCTCACGTTCAACCGATCGCATTTCTCTTGCAGCAGTCTCGACTGCACTTTTCAGTTGTTGGTTATGAGCAGACAATACTTCTATTTGCTTATCTCGCCTTTGCGTTGCCCTCTTCAGATTGAATATTCTTGGATCTGCCGTATTATTATCTGACGTCGGCGCCTGTGTTGGCTGTGATGGGTTTCGAGGGACGTTCGGGGCATGTGGTGCGTTGGATTTCTTCTGCTCACCACCCCTTTGATTGCGGCTAAAAGTACTCTTCTTCCTCTTTCTCTTTTTTGGCTTTGGCGCTGCCTCGGCACCGGCCGCCATTGCGGTATCATCATTACTCTCTTCCATTGTCGCTTTTGTGCACCACTGAGTTCTCTGCTTGTTGCTTTCGGAGCATCGGCGAGCTCTCCGATGCGTTGAGTCTTTTGAAGATTGGAGTTTTGTCGACAAGATTGGCTGGTTTTGCAACAAAATCTCCACCGGGTCAGCACTTGAGATCACCAAACTTTTTGGCCGCATAGACCATACCCCCGTCTATGCGGCCAAACAGTATCAAAGTATGAAAACAAGTAATAACAGAGTAAAAGCTGCAAAAGGGTCCTATTTCTTACTCCAATCAGGCGATGGCCAATTTTGGCCATGGTCAAAAAAATTCTTGGCGCGCACCACTCGTGACTCCCCAAAAAACACAGGGCTTGCTCCCCCCTAACAGGATCAAACTCGACAACTTGGGAGATGGAATCCTTCTCTGAAGCAAATGACTCTTCATGAGCACAGCGTTCGGCCTTCAGACGATCTTTCCATTCCTGAACACGGACTTTCATCTCGCGACGTTCCTCTTCGCTCAGCCAAATGTCATCAAGGGGAGGGGGATAGTACACATAATTTCCATCCTCATCAACATCAGAAGGCGGAACGTAATGATCTCGGCTAGTGTCGTACAGCAAAGAACAGAGTTCATCAAAATCTTCGTCGGACATAGCACCATTGCTGAAGACACTCTGGAACTTGTCATCAAAAACAACGTGCCACTGAGGGCTGACGTGACCAGAACCAAGATGACGGACCAAAGCAACCAGTGTAGAGTGCTCGGGAGAGAAACCAAGGTACTGACCAAGACGGGCACGCTTATCGAACTTAGCAAGTTTCTTTCCACTCTGAAGCTTAGGATCCAGGACATAGCAGGGAGATCCCCACACATGAACACGACGTAAATCACGATGATCATCCTTAACACCGGAAAGACGTTCTAACGGAGTAAGACCAGTCACTCTGTTGGGCAAACGATTGTAGAGCCAAACTGCGTGTTGAACAGCAAAGGGCCAAAGGCGGGGGCTATCAACTTCGTGCTCGTTCCAACGCAACGCGACGTGAAGCATCATGGAACGTGCCATCCAAAAGATAGTTTGAATAGCTCTCTCAGCGGCACCATTTTCAAATTGAGATCCAACACCAGAGAACGTCTGCTTTTGTCCTTTACTGGAACAATCATCACGAAAATCCTTCGAAACATAGATACCATTGTCAGAGTGAAGATGCTTGATAGTAACACCGAATTCTTCCAAGAATTGCTCATAGTGAATCTTGCCCTTGAGGGTCTCCGAAGCAGTGCCATCAGACTGGAACTCCATGTGTATATAGGAAGTAGCCATGTCATGATACACAGTACCACAATTGTAGAGATCTTCATCGAATCCAGAAAGGGCGCGACCAGTAACGGGAACCTTGAACTGATCAGAACTGACGAAATCACCAGGCAAATATCTGTCACGGGCAAGCACATCCACCTTCTCGGGATCCTTCTTAGAGACAGATGGAGACGGAGGTTTCGATCGTTTCGCACTTGCCAGCTTGCAAGTAGGACAGACCGGCAACGGACAGTTAGCTGCTTCTGGAGGATCTGCGTTCAACACTGCCGGAAAGATTTGGGACGTTCCATCCTCCTGCATCGCACGATGAGGCTTCATCAATTGTTGAACGTCCTTGACAGAGATACCAAGCTTGAAATGCCACAACAAGAGCGCCTTCTGAGCCGCGGAAATATTCAAGTTGTCGACATTGGTAACGCAGGGGTACAGGTGCAGGAAATCATCGAATTCGTATTCATCCTCTGCTTCAGTAACACTCCACTTTCCAAGGAAGAAACCTCGAGCGTGACGAAGATGCGCAACCGCTTTGGTAAAGCGTGGACCGATAGTAGTGCGTTCCTCCTCAGTGCAAGTCACATTGAACAACATTGGCAAATTTGTGTCTTTATTCATCGGAATCTCAATGTGATGCACGGTAGACATTTCGAACTGCTTGGGCAATCTCCAATCAACTTTATCACCATCAACAATACTGCATCCTCCATATAGTTTGTGGTAAACTTGCGGACTCATTAGCCGAATATCACACTCAGGAAGATGGTAGCTGATTCCAGGGACAAGAAGTTCGTCGCCGTTCGTTGCTCTCAACTTGTACATGACTGTACCAATCCCAATCACCATATTTGTTTTGGAGATATCTTTCACAGGAATACTAACTTCTTCATAGTCAATGAAGTCAGCACGAAAGGGAGAAAGACCCCACGAGGCGCCAGTGTCCCAAATCAACGGGGTATTGTAGAAGTTGGGATTATCTGGATCTGCAATAGACGAACTTTCCATCTGAGCAAACCGAATAGGACCACATAAGAGTGCAACTCTACCCAAGAGAGCCTTCACATTGGCGATATGATCTTCAACTCTGAGACCATTGATAGAAACCATCACGTCGAGCACTCGCTTGCTCTCAAGAAAAGCATCGACAACACCTGGAGAGAACGGTGAGCGTGGATGTGAAAAGGATTGAGGAGCATCGGACATGTATTCCTTTGACTCCTCCTTCTCTTTCTTCCGTGCTTCCTTCTTCTTAATCCGTTCCTCCTTCATACGCTTCAGCACCTTCTCCGTCAAACGCTTCAAAGCATCCTTCTTCTCACGCTGCAATTCATCCTCATGATCCTTCAGTAACTTTCGGGCGCAATAGAGAACATCAACACCGTCAAGAAAGGCACCAATATCATCAGACCAAGTCGGCTGGGTGAATCGTCCATCGGTGACCTTAGAGAAGAACTCATTCCGAGTGTGGTTCTTTCGGTAACGACGACGTGCACGCAGATTCCTCCTCCTCCAGCGACGATGAGCTTTATCTCGAGACGATGGAAAAGAAGTGCCGTCCAAACGACAAGGACTATTACCTAGGCGACGTCGGCAACGTAGGACTAAATGGTAAGGCAAGGCACGCCGATGAAAACGCTTGAACCTGGACCGATGAGAACGAGGCCTTTTCTTGCGAGTAGTACCAGATGAAGTTGAAGGTGAACCTTGAGTACCAGACACGATCAACTGAAACAAGACCATGATGAGAAGGCCCAACACGAAATCAGGAAGACATGGAGCGTTGGCAAAGAGAATCAGACGGTAGATCATCAACTGAACGATGTGTAGCAAGAAGCTACGGGCGCCAGGGTTAAAAGGGAAGATAGTGGAAAGACCTAGCAAAACAATCCACCCTACCGAAAACCCTGCGCAGCATTGGCACGTGCAGCATTGACGAGATTCACTGAGTGTTCATCCGAAACCCTCTTCTCAAGTTCAGAGAGGATGGAGTTCAAGTTTGCCATACGTTGAGCTTGTCCACCGTCGTCACCAGGAGGGACAGTAAGAGCGGACACGCTATCACTACCAGAACGCCGGGAGGCAACAAGGGCAGCAAAGTGTTCCTTGTTCTTGTTCCTGACCACCAAAGGATGACTAGGGTTCACATCAAACATATTGAATCCGGACTTGTCAGCGCTCCATTTGTCGTGGTACTTGGTTGAGTGATCCTTGACGTAGCACTGACAATGCTTACAATAGGCCATGCAGAAACCGTCGACCATCTTCTGTTGGGGCTGAGTAGCAGCGGCACGTTCGGGGATCTCGACCCCAAATTCACCCCTCTTCGCCAGCTCGATATTACGATCGATACGTTCCTGATTGAGCGTCTTCTTGCATTTCTTTACCGAACAACCAGGCTGCTCACAATTATAGCAAGGCCTTGAACGCCTATTTCCACCACCGCGGGGAGGTCCACCACCACCAGGTACACCACTCCTAGGTACACCGCTCCTTCTACCAGACAAATTATTGAAACGATTGTCCTGAGTAGCAGGGACATCAGCAAACCGCTTTCCACCTGCTGTCTGATCGGCATAAGCATCCATAATTGTGTCCACGATAGCAACAGATTTGTCGTAGATGGACTGCTGAGACTGATTAAGAGCATCGTAAATTTTCAAACTAAGGCGAGCTTCATCAGCTTCAACGCAGTTCTTCTCAGCGATTTTGCTAAGGAATTTATTTCTGCTCAAGCTGGCTCCTTTCCATAAGTTATTTGGGGTGTCCTGCTCAAGCCTGCCTGCGCCATAAAGAAGACTAAGTGCATTCTTCAACTGTTTACCACCGATAAAGAGATTTCCATTTACCAGAGCAGGGCCTTTAGTAGACCACAACTTGATGAACTGAACAAGGGACGTAGAAACTCCAGGAGTCTGCCGAAGTACGGTGTGCAGGAGAAGCCACAAATAAGTAAGACCACCTTTCTTGGAAGCGGGCAGCTCTTTGAATTCCTTGTCGATGAGTTGCTTGAGCGAGCTGGTACAGGAATTGTAGAGAAACCGATACATCAAGTTACTGCTCTGATTGTCAGCAGCACAGACGAAGACTGAGGTGTTAATAAGTGCTTGCGTAACACACACATCCTCAAACCGAAGCCATTGCCACTCCCACAGAAGATTTTGCGATTTCTGTAGGTCCAGAATCTCACTAATTGGTTTGGACAGATCTGGGTCGCTTGATTTGGAGGGGCTGATGTCCAGAATCTCTAGCATATCGTACTTAGTGAAGTGCGTGAAGGTTTGGGCGATCAGGTCGAAGTATTTGGTGGCAGAGACCTGCACGTGAACATTCTTAACGTTGTCACCAGCTTCTGACTTGTCGGACAAGAGCGAATCCTTACTGCTAACACCGAACTTGTCGTCCAACCCACCACGGATTTTCTCCAGAATCTTCAGTTGGTCGTAGTTCGTGACATCAAGCTTGAGACGTTCTTCTTTAGATATGACAACCTCGACGTCAGTGGCACTTGGACCGGGAGCACTCCTCACAGGGGTATCATAAAATATAGCACTTCTTTCTCCTTCTGGAGGGTTCACTGGGACTGGAACCGGAGCTGGCGCAGCAGTTACATTTGTATCACTGTGCGAAGCAGCAGAAGGGCCAACGGGTACAGAACCAGACGGGATAGTATGTCCAGCGGTAGATACCGGTAGGCAAGTACCAACAAAACCCGCAGAGGTAGAGCTCGATGTAACAGGCACAGCCACAGGTCCTGAAGATAAGACTGGAGGCACATAAGTCGATGGTGGTCCACCAAAACCTGGAAGGGTAGCCGTCGAAGCGAAAGAGGTGGGATCATAGTGTATGACCGAAGGATAGGAACACGGCTGAACCACATCATTGTAGCTACTTGCCACAGGAACAGCCACAGAGGTACCATGTCCTCCGCCAGACACAGAAACACCATCTCCTCCTCCAGACACAGGGGAACCATCCACAGCAGCAGCCGGGGAAACTTCAGAAACACCAGAGGCAGAGCCATCCAACAATGAGAGCCTGAGATCAGCAATCTTAACCACGGCCTTATCACGCGCATCTTTAGTCATCGGAGTATTATTGATTTCCAACTCGACCTTGTCGAGTAGAGCAGCAAGACCCGCCGCAGCCGCACCATCATCGAAAGTAGTGGGCGCAGCAGAGGTCGAGTGACTACCGAAGGCAACAGGGGACAGAATGTCTCTGAGGTCTCCGAGATGTCTAGCCTCTAGGCTAGACGGGCTGCTGGCAACAACACCAGCAGGGGCTTCATTGAGCCACGAGGGGTTACTGGCTTCGTCGCCAGTAGGGCCAGCAATACTGCCAGCAGAGCTTCCAGGAGGATTACCATCTCGAAGCCACAACAGATCACCGTACCAATCTCGAGAAGCCTGAACAGACAAGGGCACTTGAGCACGAGGAGGGGCGGTGGTCTCCTCACTGCGAGGAGTTACGGACTCCACACTTGAGACATCACTCACGATAGTTGTCGCCAACGGAGGGTCTAAGGGAGTCATAAAAGGCGACTGCATTGTTAACGGTGCAGAGGCGAATCTACTTACTTATATGCTTTTGACACAAAGGAATCTAGCGGGTGGCTTTTGACGCAATGGAATCTAGCCGGCACAACTGAACTTGACGATGATGAATCCTTCAGGGGCCAATGTACTCCGAACGAGGTGTAGCTAGCACGCAAACTTCGGAGGAATGTTCAAAACTTAACTGGGTGAAAACTTAGGGTGACTACCAACGAAGGAGGCGGGTGATCAAGCCGACCAAACAACGGAGAGAAGTCGATGGAGGGTGTTGCCGTTGAGGCAACAAAGAACTTTAAAACGAGGAAAGACCGCTACGCAGAGAAACGTTGGGTCATGACCTGTAATAGTTCACTTAGTTGATGAGGGAGACGTTAGCGTATCCGTCGATGGAGGTGTCTGAGTGGTTGTAGAACTCAAACACCAATAGATAAAAGGAGATGTAGGGCGTTGAATCAATTCGATTGGACTGTAGACTTCTGTTTTACTTGATGGATTATTTTCTATTATATAACTACTTGCTCCACATGAGGATGCTCTGCCAAGCAAAGCTTCACGAGAGCCTTGACACCTGGGAAGACCCGGATGTCAATCCTAAGATTAGATGTGTCAGATGACTGATTCTGACATCCTAACATCATTCACAAGCGGTATTCCTTGACGTGGAACTACCTAAACTAAACCTAAACTAAAGTTCTTTTCCATACAATTGGGGATTGCCATCTAAGACGGCTATCCATCACAGATACCAGCCGGACCTTAACCCATCCCTGCCGCGCGCGCGCCTCATTTTTTTTCGTCCATCACCATGGTGCACCTCCACCCAGTACATGCCGACACCATAATACACTACGTAAACATAAATTTAGACGGTCCCGCTGCAGCAACTCACTCTCCAATAGCATTTCTATGAAGTGGTGCCCTTGATTCTTTTTCGGCCGACGCCATCGCTACATATCATAGCACCAAAGTAGAGGTGCCGGAAAATGGCATGTTGACATCGGTGTGATGATGCACTTCCGTCATGGTCTTCATGTGAATAGTAGGAGTTGCTCCGCCACCGAACTGGTTTGCAGACGCCAACATCATACTATTAGGCGGCGATCTACCCCTTTGATAACATGTGAAGGCGTTCTCTGAAGCATGCAGTGGCATGGTGAATAACGGTGGTGCAAATGGATATTTTCCACAAAATACATCAAAAAGGAGAATGCATATATCTGACAGAAAATGAAATGAAATGGTGCCAAAAGTCAGTGAGGTGATGACTATAATATAACAATCAACGATCTTGGTCTAGATATCTCCATTTCATTGCGGCTACAACAATATTTGACTAGTGGTGGTATAGCATTTTTTTGGGGGAAATGAGGAGCCCAATGCCATCACATACACGAGTATTTGAAGTCATATTCAGCGTATTTACCCTGCAAGTTGGGGACCCTTTCACCACACAACACCAATAGCTATCTGTTTTGAGCGTTATAGAGTGGATTCAGGTCATTATATGACTGCTGACAACACCATTCCTACCGGATGGCATCAAAACAACAGCGGATGATTCGGCCTACTACTCCATTATTAAGTGCAATTGGCATGTAATTAATAAAACTGATAATAAATATCCATTATCATAATGTATAGATGGAGTGTGTAATGCAACATGGCTATTAAATTACCGAATTCTATTAAATATGAGTATATTATGATGTTTCCCGGCATGTGCGGATTTCATGTCTGCGTAGGTTAGAGCCGTATACCATCACAACGACTTCGAATCGGTCGCCGCCGCTTACAGAATCAGAATCAGCATAAAAAATGGGGTTAGACAGGTTGTTGTTTATCGTGTTCATTGGGGTGTCGGTCCAATAGTACCATGGTTTGCCGTCGGATACGTCATGGTGGAGATGTTTTTTTGTTAGTGTGTGATGCGTGATGGCCGAGCGCCGCCGCCGGCCGATGTCAGTGATACTGAATTAGGACCCCCAACATCTCAGGGAATGGTCGGAATACCACCATGAAACGTTGCAGAGGCGTTCTAAACTCACTGAATGGAAAGTTGTTGGTCTTTGAACCATAAGAATCGGCCTATTATTGACGAAGTTATGGTAGGAAGTCAAAAGGGGGTACAAAGGGGGTACGCGGCAGGGATGGGTTAACGATGCGCAACTGAATGCGCAACTGATTCGCAAAATTATACTAATTCCTACCTTATATTAGCGAACGTCGGGTCGGATCAACTTAGCAATTAAACCCCTTAACCAGAAGATGCCCACACCCCGGATCCACCCCGGGTGGCGTCTTTACCACGTAACTGTGTCAATAATAGGTCGATTCTTTTGGTTCAAAGACCAACAACCTTCCATTTAGTTAGTTTAGAACGCCTCTGCAACGTGACATGGTGGTATTCCGACCATTCTCCAAGATATTGGGGGTACTAATTCAGTAGCACTGGCATCGTCGGCCCGGGGTGCTCGGCCATCACGCATCACACACTAACAAAAAACATCTCCTCCATGACGAATCCGACGGCAAACCATGGTACTATTGGGCCAATATTCCCAAAATCAACATAAACAACATAGTCCCTGACCCCATTTTTTATGCAGATTCCGATTCTGTAAGCGGTGGCGGCCGAATCGGCGTCGTTGTGATGGTATACGGCTCTAACCGCCAGAGACACAAAATCTGCACATGCCGGGCAACATCATGACATACTCATATTTAATAGATTTCGGCTATTTAATAGCCATGGTGCATTGCAGACACCTTCTGAATACTATGATGATTGATTATTATTATCAGTTTTATTGATTACATACAAATTAGACGTAATAATTGAGTAGTAGGTCAAATCATCCGCTGTTGCTTTGATCCCATCGGGTAGGAATGGTGCTGTTAGGAGTCATATGATACCCTCAAACCACTGTATAATGCTCGCAACAGATGGCTATTGGTGTTGTGTGGTGAAAAGGCCCCCAACTTGCAGGATGAATACACTCAATATCACTTCAAATACTCGTGTATGTAATTGCATTCGGCTCTTCATTTTCCACCAAAATATGCTACATATCAACCAGTCCAATAATGTCGTAGCCGCAATGAAATAGAGATATCTACACCAACCACGTTGATTGTTATATTATAGTCATCACCTCACAGACTTTTGGCACCCTCTCATTTCATTTTCTGTCAGATATATGCATTCTCCTTTTTGATGTATTTTGTGGAAATTATCAATTTTCAACTACTGTATTCACCATGCCACTACATGCGCCATAGAACACCCCGACACACTCTAGAGGGGATCGATCGCCGCTTAATAGAATATAGATGGCGTCTGCAAACCAGTTCAGTGGCAGAGCAGCTCCAACTATTCATCTGAAGACCATATTGGAAGTGCATCATCACACCGATGTCAAAGCGCAATTTTCCGGCACCTCTACTTTGGTGTCATGATAAGTAGCGATGGCGTGGATCGATGTCCACCTGACGACACCACTTCATAGAAAGGCTATTGGAGAGGGAGTTGCTGCAGTTGGGCTGTCTAATTTTATGTGTAGCTAGTGTTGTTGATGTCGGCACGTACGGGGTCGAGGTGCGCCATGGTGATCGCTGGTGATTTTTTTCATTATCCCCTGGGCATCTTCTGGTTAACAAATAAGTAGATTCGAAGTTGTATTTACTCCTATTTAAAAATTACTATACTTAGTTCTATTTGCTAAAAGAGAACTAAATTATTCTTACCCCCTTTTGCGCTCAGCCTGAGTAAACCTGAATGAGACCCCAGGGGGATTTGACGTCATCGGAGTAGATGACATAAACCTTCCGTACGAGTACATTTTCTATATCTATTTGCTACAATGACCGGGCCTTCCCCCCTAAAAGACTCCATTTGCTGAGATATTTGTGTCCAAATCGCTTACCTTCTGGAGGGCGCCCCGATCAATCCATGCTCACATTGACATAAAGAAATCATATCTGTAACAAAGTCTTACATATCCATGTATTGAATTCCAACGTGAGCTCCGGATCAAAAATAAACGCGTTGCTATCTCCTCTTCTCATAATATGCATTTTGTATCATCCACACCATCGTCCAACACATCGCCACCACATCTGTTTATCACTATGAAGCTATCTTCCGTTGCCGTCCTCCTCAGTACCGCCGCCGCCGCCTTGCCTGGCGCCTCTGCCGCTACTGTGGTGAGTAACATTTCTGTTTTATCGGGTAGTGTTTGAGGTTGATAGATTGTGTTTTGCGCCTGCATGACAATGTCTGCATGATTGTGATGACAAGGAGTGTCGCTGGATGCTAGACTTCACTATCGACGATATACTAAATAATTCCTTGATTTCGTCTCTTGCCTTTCTAACATGCGCCTCTATGGTTCTCCTCTTCTCCCTCTTCTCACCCATTCCGTCATAATCTATGGTATGCATCGTGCATCGACCACGCCTGTCTCGGTCTCGTCCCACCCTACCATCACCGTTTATATTCTTATGGACAGTCTCTCCGAGGAATCCTTCCCGAAGCTGAAGAGTTGGCTGCCTTTGCCAACTGTGACACCAAAACGGATTGTGGAAGTTATGGCCCAAACAGTTGCGACAACATTGAAAGAGACTGTGATGGTCAATGTTTCTGGAATGGCAATACATGCACTTCCGGTGGCAACAGAAACTGCAGGAATTTCAATAATCGCAGCAGTTGCGAGAGGAACAATTGCGAATGGGACAGTAGCCGTTGGGAATGCCGCACCCCCACTAACACCTCTTTCAGGTGCAGCGATTACGACAATAATAGCAACCGGTGCGAAAATGAGGGCTGCTCGTGGGTCAACAGTCGCTGCGTTTTGATTTGCAGCGATTTTGACTTCACTAGCTACGACGAATGCGAGCAGAGTGGACTCTGTACTTACAGTAGAAGTGGCCATTGCGATATTAGGTCATGCAACGACTTGGACAATACTTCACGAAAGGAATGTGAGGATAATACTAGTAATATCTGCCGCTGGAACCAGAACAGGAATGAATGTGATTCTAACAACGCTGAACAAGAGAAAGACTTTGAAGAAGAGGAAGACGTTGAAGCAGAGACTTAAAAGTTCTCACGGGCGGTGGTACCGCGAGAGAGAATACACAACAACTCCTTCTTGATGATCTTTCGTGAAATAGTTGTACACACCATATGATCACCATCTACGACTATAATTTCCATGCGGGTTGGGCAAAGTAAAAAAGGGACTAAAAATATTGATATTGTGTGAGAGTAAGATCTCGATCATTGGTAGTGCTTGGGGTAGAAGATAGATAGTAACACTTAATAATAGAATGTATTGAATTGATTGGTTTAGATGATAATCATGCCGTACTCTGCCCACTCAAGGAGATAGGGATATGTAATCGATGAGTACATGTACGAATCTGACAAAGATCAGACGGCTAAGCCTAAAAGCTTGATTGTAGAGGGATGGAACGGATTGAAAAAATGGTGTATATACACTCAGATAGACGATGAAGAACAGAACTGGCCAAGGCCAAACCAGTCGCTCGTCTGTAGGGAATCATTCGGATCAATAGTTTTCTATCTATTCAGATTTCAGATTCACTTGTCGTCAACATCAAGTCTGCAAGAAACTGGAGTCATTATTCTTCAGTCGTTCAGTCCTCATGCCGACCATGGACAATGCCAGGTTTGCAAAGAATGATTAATTGAAGTCTCAATAACGTCAGCAGTTGTTTTGTTGAATCAATTCAAAGTAATCAGGCAGATGTCATGCCGATAAGAACTGGATACCATACTGTCTACATCAGTTCATCTTCCAACCTTCATTGAGCTGCATCGGCTGGAAGCAAGGACGGGAAGCAAGCAGAAAGCAACGGGGCGGGTGGAAACAAATGTGTTCAGGCCAGAGGCGGGTGTTTTTTCAATCTCACTATTTTTTTGACCCGCCAACATCGAAGCGGCCAAAACAACATCGTACATACATACATAGAAGTAATGATCATGAGCGACATCTTGTGTTTGTGTTTGTGTATCAACTATCAACACATCTTCTGCCTCTACTCTCTCCTTAACAAACCATCACAGTAATAACGACATCATAGCCCACCACCAAAATGGCAGCCGCAACCAATAAAACTACAGCAGGCAAAGCAGCCACCACACCAGCAAATCCTCCCCCCACCACAACCATCTCCCCCATAAAAAAGACCAAATCAACTTCCTCCTCCAACAAATCACCCTCCAAACAATCCAACACCAAATCCAGCGAAAATTCCAAATCATCCACCTCCAAAAAGTCTCCCACCACCAAAAAATCCTCCTCATCCACCACCTCGTCAGCCGCAATTGAAAAACAACTCAAAATTCAAAAAGCCGAAATTGCCAAACGTGAACTCAAAGAATTGGAAGCGATGGAACGTGCCTTTCGACAGGATATGGAGGTTTGGAATGGGCCGGGGAATGTGGTGTTTCCGAGACGGTATCATTCGATTGTGCAGTTGCGGCATAATGGTGGAAGTGGTGGGGGTACGGGAAGTAGTAGTGTTGGGGGGAATAATGGTAAGAGTAAGAAAAGGGGGGAGAAGGATACCAGCAAGGGCAATGCTACAACTAATAGTAATGCCGTGTATTATGGGAGTCAATCACAGGGATGGATGTATGGAGATGGATTGGCACGTATGGGTGGATTGAGTTGGATGGATGTTACAACTCCCCCTGTGTCTGCCTCTCAAAGTAATTCCAAACGAAAAAAGAGTGATGCCTCTTCAACTACAAAACAACAACAATCATCATCCGGGTTCTTGGTGGACGATGTATCCATAATTGACAAATCACTGTCCGCAGCAGGACTTACCCGTTCCCACCTCACACCCCGCGCATACGCTTGTTTACTCGAACAAGCACGACGGTACACACTTGAATTACTCGCCGATGCACAAGATTATGCGTTGCATGCAAACCGTGATTCCATTGCGGCATTGTTACCATCCGATGTACTATTGGCAGTGGAGATGAGAGAGGATACCAATGGTGTGTCATCGACATTACCACGGGTGGAAGATGTGCAGTGTGTGGCCGAGGAGGTGAATCGGGTACCTTTGCCGGCGATACCACGAGATTGTTATGGGGGTGTGGTATTACCACCGGTGGAGGAACAGTTGACGGCACGGACGTTTGATGTTGTGAATGGAGCGAGAGTGGTGCAGAGAATGATGAGGGGTGGGGATTATCCGATGGGGTTGAGTGATGTTGGGAGTTTGAGTAAGAAGGGTGGTGGGGGTGGAGGTGGTGGTGGGGGGAGGAAGACGGGGAGTTATGGTGCTGCGATGGGACGACAGATTTCGGTGAATTTGAAGAGTGGTGGTAGCAAGGGTGGTGAGGATAAGAGTAAGGGTGGTGATGCTGCATCGACACCTACTGCTTCGAAGGCATCGTCTGGGAGCAAGGGACAAAAGCGTAGATTGACAGAGCTGTAATATATAGTACTTATTTTCATATCCAATACATGTTTTTGTTCATGATCGATGTGGGTTGAACACTTATTCCCACATTGTTGTCTGTTGTCTCACTAATAATCATCGCTGCCGCTGCCGCTGCTGCTGCACTGCTGGCGTGGTCGTCATCTTCACCAGCATTTGCTTCGAGAGCTCTAATCATGACTTCACGTGAGCCATCCACAACCAATCCTTTCTCATCCAGCTTCCTCCTCAATTCGCTCACACTCATGTTGTTGAAAACTTGATTGCGCTCACCCACTTTGCATTTCTTGCTCCGATTGATCGCAAAAAGAAGATCTTTCATTATGAATCCAGAGGCACATTGACAAAGGATAGTTTTTCGGTGGCTTCTTCGCTATTCTCCATGATGTAATCCACGACTACTTCCTTGAGAAATGCGCAGTTTCGTGAATCAGCGTAGAGGAGATTGTCAATGGCATTCTCCATCGTGATTTCAGTTGATTCCACAAATGCTGCTTCCGCCTCCAACTTGAGATTGACGATGGAATACTTAACTGCAGCATTGATGATGGCTTTGGCATGAGTCTTCATCTCTTCATCACATACGCTACCTCCGTACACATAATGCAACAAGTGACGAAAGATAGCTGGCTTGACACCAGTGATTGATACTGTCGCAATCTTCACCTTCACATCATGTGAGTCGAACAGAGAAGAAAGCATCGGTGCACATGCTTTGAGAATGAAGCTGTGAGCATGGAATGTGACAGGCGAGGACATTACTTCATCTCCAATATCATGCACATCACCAATCACCACTGCTGACTTGACAGCAGACGTCGGCTGTCTCCTCATCGAGGAACATGCCTGTAATCATACTGCTCATGGGGTTGCTTGGAACGAAAGGAGAAGCCGAGTCGGTCTTCATGGCAACAACGATTGCCAAGGTGCCGTCGTCATCGAGACAATTATCCAAGATGTTAGACCGATCACAGAAATCCTTCCAACCCCACAACTCATCGTCTGAAAATTTGTGGTCTGCATCCACCATCGCAAAATGGAGCTCTTCGGATTTGTCTAGCACACGCGCTTCAAACGAAGCCGTGGTTCGCACCCCTGAGCAATATTTCAAGTAAAGTGATAGCTTTCCCGCTCTTGTTTGAGTACTAATACCACCAGGATACATAACGAGACGCCAAGGATGACCGTTACATGTAAATTCTGGCGACTGAGTCCTTTGACCAACTGCGGAGGGAAGGTCGGCGAACCGATGAAAAAGAATCTTGATTAACTTCCATCTTTCGCCATACGATGAGGGGCGTCCCACGTCTAATGTTGTTTCGTACTGACGATCAGCGTTGGACATAGTTTCAATGGTTTCAGTGTAATGGTTCTTCCTCGCTCTCTCAATGATGAAATAGCCGTTGCTCTGTGAGCGACTTCTTCGTTTTAGTTGAGCGAAGAGGGCAATTGAGCCAAACCCGACTCAAACTTTACCCTTGCGCACTTGCATGCTTTTTACCTCGAGTCTCCATTTTTTTCGATTTTTAAAAATGTTCGTTTCTTGTAAAGTTTAACACGGTAGCCCCCATACTAAATGGGACCCCTCTGCCATCAAGGCCGAGTTGGAGAAGGGTCGGATCTGACGCCGCAACTCGATGCCACTATGCCATACGAGGTTGGGAGACCCTTCAGGACCGGGCTGTGCGACCTTGGTCACCGAGATATCGTCATTTGAATTTATGAATTTCCCCCATTTCTTGTCGGCTGGACATCTCTTGTGTATGTGTTCGTAGGTGTCCTTTGTGTGGCCTACGAAGCCAAAATATGAGTAGTAAATGCTTGTTGAATTGGGAGCGGTAGTTCTCAAAGAAGACTTCTTCGGCTCTACGAAAGAACGCTTTTCCGCCATCTTTGATTTCGTCTCTGAAGCCGTCACACGCATCTGGAAACTTATTGAGTACCTCCTGGTACTCTGCAAATGCTGGATCGTTTTTCCAACCGCCTTCCTCCTCCAACTGCTTGAGATCCCTGTGCATAGCATATACTCTCTCCGGATACAGACGAGCCACGTGGCCGAAGCTATCCTTGCCAAACTTTGAATCATGGTGCATCATGAAAGCAAAATGTCTTTCAAAGAATGACTTGCCAAATGCCAGAATCCAGAGACCTTGGGCATAGAGGGTCGGAGGAATGTCACTTTGCTCGGTGTTGTCTCCATCCAGGAGAATGTCGTATCCATCCTGTGATGGCCTGGTATTCATATGCCCAAGAAGAGATTCTGCGTACGATGCGAGAAGTGAGCTCTTTTGTTTGAGTGTACTTTGTTTAACTGCCTTGCTCTCTTCCGCCGAGACGATGTTGATGTACCCGATTCAGCTGTCTTCGCGGTGTCAGCCGTGGGAGGTCGGTTGCGTTTGGCTTTCTCCTTTTCCTTCTCTATTTGGACTTTGACAGATTTCTCCTTTTGCTTCTTGTCTTCCAGATTACTCCGCTCTCTCAAGAACGTCTCAAGGTCAACCCCCACTTCATTAAAATCCTTATCTCCTGTGAGTGTAAAATTTCTCCTTCCCGATCCACTGTTGAGCGGGTGGTTCTTTTTATCATGAATTGTTTCTGGTTCATAATCACCTTTTGTGCAACCGATCATGTAAATTCGCACCTTTTTCTTATCAACAGTTATGCGGCGCCCGTTTTTGACGTGTATCAAATAACCCTCAAACTTGGGGTCGGTCTCTCCTCCTCCAACCACCTGCCAAAATGGAAGGGTGTACTCCTTTTCACCCCCTTGAACAGTAAAAGCAGCTGTTATCATTTTTTCATCTACCTTCTTCATATCATCTTGACCTCTCCAGCGGCACATGATTGTGCTTATTGGTACATGCAATTGCTCATAACTACAATATTTACCGAGAAGACTATCATCTTTTAAGAAGTGAGCGATCGCTTTACGTAGAGCGGAATGACTGCTATTGTTGAATTGAATGCCACTCATAATACACACCCCACACCGCCCTAAAATAAATAATGCCAACTGCTTTGAAAATAATAGATTATGAGGGCGGATACGGCACGGACGCCCCCTTCCGTATGTTGACAACAGAGGACAAAACCCCCCACGTCTCTATCTGGGCCAAAGGACACCTACGAACACATACACAAGAGATGTCCAGCCGACAAGAAATGGGGGAAATTCATATATTCAAATGACGATATCTCGGTGACCAAGGTCGCACAGCCCGGTCCTGAAGGGTCTCCCAACCTCGTATGGCATAGTGGCATCGAGTTGCGGCGTCAGATCCGACCCTTCTCCAACTCGGCCTTGATGGCAGAGGGGTCCCATTTACTACAGAGTAATTAACAATTGTCGTTTTTCGAAAATTCAAAAATAATAAGCGAAAATAAGGCCAAAAAAATATTTTTCGCTTAACTCTAAACTCACTTCATCATCCGATACAACTCAATGGCGTTATGGCCGTAGGTGCCTACTATACGCCGCCCCCTGCACCGCTAGCGACAGCAACCACCTCGGCACTATCATAGGCAGCTGCCATGGTAAAAGAGAAGCCGGGGGGGGCGCCTAAGCCTTCCAATAAGAGGAAAACCACGTCTGAAAAGGCGGCGAAGCCATCAAATAATAATAAATCGGCTGCGAAGCTGGATGCCAACGAACGTGTCGATCGAGAAGAAGATCCCCCCTGCGTATGGGGCGAAAAAATCGAAGGGGGTTGCGTAGAGCAACTTAGGGGCCCCCTCATGTATTGCTATGGTGCTGTTGCATGCAATAACACGATGCACTTGGGTTGTTACATCGAAGCTTTGAAAATCACAACAAATAAAACGCCCTTGGAAGTTCTTGGTATTGATAAATCATTATTATCGTCAGCAGATTCTAAACATTTTCATTGGTTGAGATGCCATGAACACTGCAATCATTACAAAGAATGGCGTCGATGTTTGTCATCGAAGGAAGGTGAGATGGGGACGAATCAACCGGAAACGTATGTGCAAGCTTCGGCGTATCATAGTAGGGCCGATAGTAGTAGTGACGAAGACGATCGAAAACAACCTGCTAAGAAGAGGGGTAGGGATGATTACCTGTCGGACGATGATACTTCTAGTGATGATGATGGTGGGGGCAAGCAACCCAGTCGAAAGAAGTGGAATTGTGTCAATGACGATCTAATGCCATACGATGGTAGTCGCAGCAATAGCGAAGAAGGATCTTGCAGCTCTATGGACTCTAACAATGACGATACAAGTGATGATGACAATGACGATGATGACAATGACGATGATGACCATGGTGATGATGATGATGATGGTAATAATAAAGGCGGGGGAGCATTGACGGCAACGACAACGAAAAATAAGGCTGCTAGGGTAGGCAATGGGACAGCAGCAGCGGAAAGGATGGGAGCAACAGCGACAACAGAAACAGCAGCAGCAGCAGCAGCTGGAGCAACAACATCTATTGAAGATGCTGCCGCCGCATTCGCCCGAAGGAAATTCACGGTGGATGGCATTGAGTTGCAAGCAGAAGATAAGAAGAAAATAGTTGGAGATGTTGTTTGTCGGCTTCTGCGTGATCATCCCAACCCAGACGGGGAAAATCAGTCGATAGATCCTAAGGATTACCCCCAAATGTTTGACGGATGGGTTAATCCAGCATGGTGGGAAATTGTGTTTGAGACATGGCAGGGGTTGTACGCAATGCTGGATGGGAAAAAGAAAATCAAAGCAAATGTTGGGGGCCCATTTTCAGAGCTTGCATGCAAGTTGGGTTGCATCTTTCACACTGAACTATGTGAGGATGAAACTTGTGACCTCTGTGATCGCAGTTTGCCTCCTAGATTGCCGTTTAGAGGAATGGTACGTCGTAGTGTGTGATTTTGTGTATGTGTTGTATTCGACCATCTAACATTTCTTTTCGCTTCTGCTTTACACAGCCCCTTGCAATGAGGAGGGTAGTCCAAAAGTTGGTGGATTGCTACAAGAAGGCAGCTCAAGATGCAAAGTGCACCAAGTCTACGGCAACTGCCAAAAAGGCTCAACAACAGAAGAAAGCCAAAAAGTACCTGCAGGGGAAGAATGTCCCTAGCTTTAAATTCTCTCCTACAAAAGTGGCGGATCATAAATGCCCATGCTGCGGTCACAAGTACCTCCAAAAGTTGAAGACAGACGAAGACATGGCCAATGCAAACAAGGAGAGACGTAAGGAGTATCAAGCTAAGATGAGGAAGTTCAAGAAGAAGCCCGTGGCACAGCGGAAACCAGCTAACAAACCTCGTCTCAGAGAGGAACCTACGACATATAAATGCCCTTGTCTCTTTTTGAAAGGTAGTAAATGTCCTCTTTGCAAGGGTTCAAACATGGATAAGTGCGAAATTTGCAATTGTGTATGCCAAGTTGGGCCATGCGAATATAAAGATTTTGAGGCTATATCTCGCGCAGCTCAGTCACGTGCCCGTGGATTGGAAGAGAATACTGCCCCTGGAACTGTTTCTGATAATGTTGAATCATTTGTCTCTTTGTTGTCTAACTCCTTACTGAACGGACAACGTGATTTACGGGCAAACAATATCGAAGAGACAACGAATAACATTGCAGGAGCTGGGGCAGCGTACGTATCCAGAGCCCAAATTACTGATGATCAGCGACATTCCATTTCACAACAAATGGGTGAACCCACTTCAGTTTTGCGCGACAAAACCCACATCAGCGAACTTCAGAGAGCAGGAGCTGACAATCGATACTACAATAATAGGCTCCACCGTCCATCTTACTCACGCTTTCTCAAGCGGACCATGAAGGAAGGAACATCCCCTGGGCACTGAATTGAAACAAACTCCACATAAAAAGCCAAGACACTCCCAATTGAATGAGAAAGGCACTTTTGCTCCTGTGCCATGGTCTCGCCAATTCGTGAGACAACGAGACAACTTGGCCAATTCGTGAGACAACTTGTCCGCTAACTGCTCGGCATCGTAGCGAGGAGAGTCGTCGTCCTCTATCACAAATTCGTCATCTATACGCAGAGTCGGCGACGGACATGAGTTTGTGGCGCCCTCCCCATTGTTGCCCTCGTTGTTCATCCTATTCTTATATCCGCACATCTGAAACAGCGCATAGAACCCACCCAGGCCATCTCTGCTTTCAATTATACTGATAATCGTATTAATCAAATCACTCTCGTTTTTAATCTCTTTCCATCTCTTCCGGACAGCACATGCTAGCTGATTGAAGACCCACTCAATCGGTGCTTCGTATGGCCGATAAGGCGGGCGGCAAATAACTCTATGACCAGCACCATAGATGGCATCATAAATTTCGCTTGCTTTGTGGGACGAAAGATTATCATGCATCAGGGTCCGTTCTGGCTCGTCGTCCTTGAAACGCGGAAACACTTCATCTTCCAGAAAGGATTTGTATCCTTCAATTGTCGTCCCACTATCCGTGGAGACTCTGTACCAAATCCGAGGATTCTCTTTTGAACCCCGTACATGTGGAGGGAGGGAGGGATCTCCAGGCTCTATGAACATGATCACAACGACCTTCTGTTTACCGCGTGAGTAGTTGCCAGCCTTACGTACACGGAGACCTCTGACTGCGTGTCCATAACCTTGTGATGCGTCACCAAGATGGAACGCCATTTCATCTCCATCCATCAACCGTTCCATCGGCACATCCTTTATCCCCCCTGGGAAATTGTAGTTCCAGAAGCAATAGTGGAGGAACGTATTCTTTGGCGTGAATGCCTGATACGCAGTTGTGCTCCCCTTCTTTACTGTCAAATCAAGACGTTGGTAGCCTCTGGTTATCTCTGTATTTGTTAGTACTCTCCCCTCCGCGGAGTACTGTGCCACAAACACAGCACACTCCTCCCGAGTTGCCTCCGGCCAAATCAATTTGAAAAAGGCTAACAGAAATAGATGTTCCCCCGTCATGACAGTCTTCGGTTTGTTACCGGTCTGTCTCTTTGGTTCGACCCCATCCTTTATCCACCGCTGAATGGAGCGCTTCATAGTCGGGGGGACATGTTTTTTATCTTTGTAAAGATCCACTAAGATTTCCCGCAAAGGCACAGGGTACCCAGCAGAGCCTCCCTTGCTCGGATGAGGAGCACTGCCTGCTTTTGATCGGGATGATTGATGCTCACGTGAAACGCATATTGTTTGTAAATAATCCGCCCGTTCACCGGGAGACAGTGCCGCATCGTCTAATGCAGCCAATTGCGATTGCTGAGTATGTGAGCCCTTGCGACGCTTCTTTCTATTGGGCTCTTCTCGATCGACACGTTCGTTGGCATCCAGCTTCGCAGCCGATTTATTATTATTTGATGGCTTCGCCGCCTTTTCAGACGTGGTTTTCCTCTTATTGGAAGGCTTAGGCGCCCCCCCCGGCTTCTCTTTTACCATGGCAGCTGCCTATGATAGTGCCGAGGTGGTTGCTGTCGCTAGCGGTGCAGGGGGCGGCGTATAGTAGGCACCTACGGCCATAACGCCATTGAGTTGTATCGGATGATGAAGTGAGTTTAGAGTTAAGCGAAAAATATTTTTTTGGCCTTATTTTCGCTTATTATTTTTGAATTTTCGAAAAACGACAATTGTTAATTACTCTGTAGTAAATGGGACCCCTCTGCCATCAAGGCCGAGTTGGAGAAGGGTCGGATCTGACGCCGCAACTCGATGCCACTATGCCATACGAGGTTGGGAGACCCTTCAGGACCGGGCTGTGCGACCTTGGTCACCGAGATATCGTCATTTGAATTTATGAATTTCCCCCATTTCTTGTCGGCTGGACATCTCTTGTGTATGTGTTCGTAGGTGTCCTTTGGCCCAGATAGAGACGTGGGGGGTTTTGTCCTCTGTTGTCAACATACGGAAGGGGGCGTCCGTGCCGTATCCGCCCTCATAATCTATTATTTTCAAAGCAGTTGGCATTATTTATTTTAGGGCGGTGTGGGGTGTGTATTATGAGTGGCATTCAATTCAACAATAGCAGTCATTCCGCTCTACGTAAAGCGATCGCTCACTTCTTAAAAGATGATAGTCTTCTCGGTAAATATTGTAGTTATGAGCAATTGCATGTACCAATAAGCACAATCATGTGCCGCTGGAGAGGTCAAGATGATATGAAGAAGGTAGATGAAAAAATGATAACAGCTGCTTTTACTGTTCAAGGGGGTGAAAAGGAGTACACCCTTCCATTTTGGCAGGTGGTTGGAGGAGGAGAGACCGACCCCAAGTTTGAGGGTTATTTGATACACGTCAAAAACGGGCGCCGCATAACTGTGATAAGAAAAAGGTGCGAATTTACATGATCGGTTGCACAAAAGGTGATTATGAACCAGAAACAATTCATGATAAAAAGAACCACCCGCTCAACAGTGGATCGGGAAGGAGAAATTTTACACTCACAGGAGATAAGGATTTTAATGAAGTGGGGGTTGACCTTGAGACGTTCTTGAGAGAGCGGAGTAATCTGGAAGACAAGAAGCAAAAGGAGAAATCTGTCAAAGTCCAAATAGAGAAGGAAAAGGAGAAAGCCAAACGCAACCGACCTCCCACGGCTGACACCGCGAAGACAGCTGAATCGGGTACATCAACATCGTCTCGGCGGAAGAGAGCAAGGCAGTTAAACAAAGTACACTCAAACAAAAGAGCTCACTTCTCGCATCGTACGCAGAATCTCTTCTTGGGCATATGAATACCAGGCCATCACAGGATGGATACGACATTCTCCTGGATGGAGACAACACCGAGCAAAGTGACATTCCTCCGACCCTCTATGCCCAAGGTCTCTGGATTCTGGCATTTGGCAAGTCATTCTTTGAAAGACATTTTGCTTTCATGATGCACCATGATTCAAAGTTTGGCAAGGATAGCTTCGGCCACGTGGCTCGTCTGTATCCGGAGAGAGTATATGCTATGCACAGGGATCTCAAGCAGTTGGAGGAGGAAGGCGGTTGGAAAAACGATCCAGCATTTGCAGAGTACCAGGAGGTACTCAATAAGTTTCCAGATGCGTGTGACGGCTTCAGAGACGAAATCAAAGATGGCGGAAAAGCGTTCTTTCGTAGAGCCGAAGAAGTCTTCTTTGAGAACTACCGCTCCCAATTCAACAAGCATTTACTACTCATATTTTGGCTTCGTAGGCCACACAAAGGACACCTCGAACACATACACAAGAGATGTCCAGCCGACAAGAAATGGGGGAAATTCATAAATTCAAATGACGATATCTCGGTGACCAAGGTCGCACAGCCCGGTCCTGAAGGGTCTCCCAACCTCGTATGGCATAGTGGCATCGAGTTGCGGCGTCAGATCCGACCCTTCTCCAACTCGGCCTTGATGGCAGAGGGGTCCCATTTAGTATGGGGGCTACCGTGTTAAACTTTACAAGAAACGAACATTTTTAAAAATCGAAAAAAATGGAGACTCGAGGTAAAAAGCATGCAAGTGCGCAAGGGTAAAGTTTGAGTCGGGTTTGGCTCAATTGCCCTCTTCGCTCAACTAAAACGAAGAAGTCGCTCACAGAGCAACGGCTATTTCATCATTGAGAGAGCGAGGAAGAACCATTACACTGAAACCATTGAAACTATGTCCAACGCTGATCGTCAGTACGAAACAACATTAGACGTGGGACGCCCCTCATCGTATGGCGAAAGATGGAAGTTAATCAAGATTCTTTTTCATCGGTTCGCCGACCTTCCCTCCGCAGTTGGTCAAAGGACTCAGTCGCCAGAATTTACATGTAACGGTCATCCTTGGCGTCTCGTTATGTATCCTGGTGGTATTAGTACTCAAACAAGAGCGGGAAAGCTATCACTTTACTTGAAATATTGCTCAGGGGTGCGAACCACGGCTTCGTTTGAAGCGCGTGTGCTAGACAAATCCGAAGAGCTCCATTTTGCGATGGTGGATGCAGACCACAAATTTTCAGACGATGAGTTGTGGGGTTGGAAGGATTTCTGTGATCGGTCTAACATCTTGGATAATTGTCTCGATGACGACGGCACCTTGGCAATCGTTGTTGCCATGAAGACCGACTCGGCTTCTCCTTTCGTTCCAAGCAACCCCATGAGCAGTATGATTACAGGCATGTTCCTCGATGAGGAGACAGCCGACGTCTGCTGTCAAGTCAGCAGTGGTGATTGGTGCAAGTGCGCAAGGGTAAACTTACTTATGTACGAGGGTGCGGGCGCGGCGCATGCAGTCCATTCTCGCAACATGCCCGGTGCCGTGAAGAGTGGTGGACGGTTATCGATTACGTCTTTTCACGGTGAACTGAGTGCCTGTACCTGGCTGTTGTACCAGCTATTAATCCCTACAATAAGGCCCCGGCGCCTGTAATGCTGGGCCGGCTCCTGCCGTTAAAGTGGGGGAGAAGCGGCTGGGAAATCATTCGATGGCCGCGCTAATAGCAGCGATTGCAAGAGGAGGGCATAATTTTGATTCGCCCGTATCCGTCATTCACTCCCTCTAGAGAGAGAGCTTGCCAAAGCGGGAGGAACCACGGAGTGTAAGGGCCACTAATTTTCCGATGTACGTAGTTGGTCGTTGGAGGAATGACAGTTAGAATAGGGTGAGTCGGTTACGATCCATACTCTGCGAATGATAGATTGGCATGAAGAAGCCAAGATGGCAGAGGATAGATTGAATTTGGAGAGGGGCAAAAGCAAAGCTATAGCTAGGTACTTAAGAAGAACTTCGATTAGGTTTAACAAATTTGAAGACCCTGTTCTTGCAGATGAACCCTACAACTGCATCTGCATACAATATAGGCAGAGATTTGTATGTTGTATTCACTCTTCTTAATTGCCCTCTCCCGTCTCAATTGTGCTGACCCAACACCCGCTGAAAAGTCTAACCTCTTCGAATTAAGTCACGCAACATCATATCATCATCAACTGATTCATCATCTTCTGTTGAAGCCCCATCAACATTTTTGAGAGCTTGAATCATCACTTCACGGGAGCCATCCACATCCAAGCCAACCTCTGCGAGCTTCCTCCTGAGCTCACTCACACTCATTACAGAGAATTCGTCAACATTTCCATAAATCGCATCTAACATCTTTCTACCGAAGGCAGCAAAAGAAAAGCATCTTTCATGAGATACGACGGTACATCGGCAAAGGATAGTTTTTGAGAGGCAGATAGGCTATTCTCTGCAAGGAAATCCATGACTACTTCCTTGAGAAATGCGCAGTTTCGTGCATCGGCGTAGAGGAGATTGTCAATGGCATTGTCCATCGTGATTTTGGTTGATTCCACATATGCTGCTTCCGCCTCAAGCTTCAGAGAGACGAGGAAATACATATCCCAACCATTTTTTGAAAACTGTACCTCAGTACAGTTTTGCGTACATAGGCCTCTGGTATGTTTCTACGTGAAGGGCAAAACTGTACCTCGCGCTCGGTACAGTTTTCAAAAAATGCAGTAGGCCTCGTGATAGTTGTGTGAATAAAGCATTACAGGTCATGTGGCCTATAGGTCTTATTATTGCGTACAAGGGCTAAAGGTTTTTTGAAAAAATGCCGCTAGGAGCTGCCTAGCTTTGCCCGCTAACAAAGTTGAGTTTGAAAACTGTACCGAGCGAAGTACAGTTTTCAATGCCTACGGGTACTGGGCCCAACACGAAAACTGTACTGAGGTACAGTTTTCAAAATGGTTGGGATATCAGCAGCATTGATGATGGCTTTGGCATGAGCCTTCATCTCCCCGTCAGGCACGATACCCCCGTACACATAATGCAACAAGTGACGAAAGATAAATGGCTCGACATCAGTGATTGATACTGTTGTAATCTTCTCATCATCTGAGTCGAACAGAGAAGCAAGCATCGGTGCACATGCCTTGAGAATGAAGCTGTGAGCATGGAATGTGACAGTCGAGGACGCTGCTTTGTCATGGTCCTCACTGCTGACTTGAAAGCAGACATCGGCTGTCTCCTCATCGAGGAACATTCCCGAAATCATGCCACTGATAGGGTTGCTTGGAACGAAAGGAGAAGCCGAGTCGTTCTTGATGGCAACGACGATTGCCAAGGTGCCGTCGTCATCGAGACAATTATCCAAGATGTTAGACCGATCACAGAAATCCTTCCAGCCCCACGTCTTATCGTCAGAGGCAAAATTGTGGTCATCCACCACCTTCGCAAACTGGATCTCTTGGGATTTGTCTAGCACACGCGCTTCAAACGAAGCAGTGGTACTCTCCTTTGAGCAAAGTTCTAGGTAAAGTGATAGCTTTCCCGTCCTCGCTTCGGAATGACCACCAGGATAGACTTTGAAACGCCACTGGAAGCCGTTGCATGTAAATCTGGATGATCGAGTCCTTTGACCAACTGCAGAGGGGAGGTCGGCGAACCGATGAAATAGAATCTTGGCTGATTTCCATCTTTCGCCAGACGATGAGGGGCGTCCCACATCTACTGTTGTTTCGTACTGACGATCAGCGTTGGACATCGTATCAATATGGATGATTCAGAGTGATACTTCTTCCTCGCTCTCTCAATGATGAAATAGCCGTTGCTCTGTGAGACGACTTTTCGTTTAGAGGAGCGAAGAGGACATTTTTGAACCAAACCCGACTCAAACTTACCGAGGGTGCGGGCGCGGCGCAGCCCTCCATTCTCGCGACATGCCAGATGCCGTGAAGAGTGGTGGACGGTTCTCAACTCTGTCTTTTTATTGTAAGTGAGTGCCTGTACCTGGTTATTGTACCAGCTGTTGGAAGGTTCATTGTGGTTGGACGCAGGAGGAGGGAATGAAGAATGAAGAGATGATGTAAGTACTTACTGCGGTGCTGCCACCTGCCACAATCCCCCACTATGTACAGCCATGACAGCTCTATCAGAGCTTCGTCAACAGCTACGGACGTCGGTCCCAGCCACTCTCTCAATGCTACTCTACCGCCTTCCATGGCTTATATCTCTATCTTTCGTAGGACGAATCGGTTCCAAAGAGCTCGCTGCAGCAGCATTGGCTTCCACATTATGTAACGTGACCGGCCTCAGTTTAAGCGTCGGTCTTAGTTCGGCATTATCCACACTTGCGGCGCAGGCACGGGGCGAGTTGATGTCACTATCGGGTGGATTACGAACGATAAAGCGGAGAGATGAGGCGTGGGGCTCTGTGAGGAAATTGATTGCATGTGATGAGCTGACTCCTCTGTCGGAAAGTGGTGATGGCGGTGCGTGCCATTTTTCGTTTGACGATTCAAATGATGATGCTGCAATACAGCAAAAAGCACAACAACGAGAAGAAGATTTAGAGCCACTATTACCACTTGTCTATCTTTACAGAGGGATATTTATCCAATTGGCATTCGTCATACCAGTGGGATGCTACTGGCTCTACGGAATCAAACCACTACTAATTCATCTCGGCCAGGGAGAAGAGATATCCATCATGACAGAACAATATTTGCGAATACTTACACCGGGATTATGGGGATATTCCATCAATTTCACATTGATGACGTGGCTTCAAATTATGGAATTGGCACATGTTCCTGCATATGCGGCGTTATTGGGATGTTTGCTGCATGTACCAATGAATTTATTCTTTATACATGCAGTTGGATGGGGATGGTTGGGTGTAGCTGCGGCTACAACGACATTTCAAGTGATTCAACCTATTACAATGTTTGTATATCTCAAAGGAACACGACATGGGCAACTAAATCTGTTACAACACATTGGTGCAGCAGGCATTGGAAGAAACACATTATCATTTTGGTGCGAGGCCAAAATTGCTGTATTATCAATCAGTGGCATTTGTCAATATATTAGTCTAGCCATACCTGGAGTTCTGACAATATCCGAATGGTGGGCAAGCGAAATATGCATCTTCTTATCAGGGAGACTCTCTCCACAACCAAACATTGCGCTTGGTAGCATGGCAATATACCAATCATTGAATAGTTCATGCTTCATGTTACCTTTAGGTGTGAGTATAGGTGGTAATGCCCGAATTGGAAATCAGCTAGGATCGGGAGACAGTTTTGGAGCCCGATTTTCCGCACGAGTGTGTGTTGTTGTGGCTGCCGCACTGAGTAGTATCATGGGATCAATTTTGCACTTTACACCTCATTCCTATTTCCCTTCATTCTTCACATCGGATGCTGACCTGATTGAGATGTCAAGTCGGACTATACCCCTTTTATCGATCTATGTTGTGGGCGATGGGATGCAGATAGCATTAAACGCAATCATAAAGGGCTGCGGAAGGCAGATTGTCACTGTCCCAATTGTGATATTTTCGTATTGGGTTGTTGGACTTCCTTTGGCTTGGTTGCTTGCTTTTGCCAAATCGGGAGGAACCACGGAGTGTAATGGCAAATCATTCTGTGGTGTGACTGGGCTCGTTGGGGGGATGACAGTCGGGACATGGTGTCATTGTGGTCTACTTGCGATGTATTGTCTGCGAATAATAGATTGGCATGAAGAATCAAAGATGGCAAAGGATCGGTTGAATTTGGAAAGGGGCAAGAGCAAATCTACAGTTATGGTCAACAATGGCGATGTTGAATAACAAATATTTAAATAAAGCCCGTGCACCATAAGTAATTCAAGATGATAAGGCCTAAATACATCCCCTGATCTTGCAGATGAACCCTACGACTGCAGCAATATAGGCAGGGAGCTGTATGTAAGTGTGCCAACTAATTATAACCCCATCTTGACCCAGCCCCAACCCCAGCTGAAAAGTCTAACCACTTCGATTCATATCAATCAGTTTCAACATCTTCAGTCGAGTCCCCATAAACAATTTGGAGCGCTTGAATCATGGCTTCACGGGAGCCATCCACAACCAAGCCAACCTCTGCGAGCTTCCTCCTGAGCTCACTCACACGCATTACAGAGAGGTCGTCATCATGTCCATCTTTCGCATCTTTCGTCTTTCTACCGACGGTAACGAGAACATCTTTCATAAGATATCCAGGTACATCGTTAAAGGACAGTTTTTGAGAAGCAGATAGGCTGTTCTCTGCAAGGAAGTCCATGACTACTTCCTTGAGTAATGCGCAGTTCATTGAATCAGCATAGAGGAGAAATTCAATGGCATTCTCCATCGTGATCTCGGTTGAAGCTGCATAAGCAACTTCAGCCTCGAGCTTCAGAGAGACGATGGAATACTTATCAGCAGCATTGATAATGTCTTTGGCATGAGCCTTCATCTCTTTGCTAGGTACACTGCCCCCGTACACATAATGCAATAAGTGACGAAAGATAGCTGGCTCAACATCGGTGATTGACACAGTTGTAATCTTCACCTTCACATCATGTGAGTCGAATAGAGAAGCAAGCATCGGTGCACATGTCTTGAGAATCAGACTGTGCGCATGGAATGTAACAGGCGAGGACATTACTTCATCTCCAGCATCATCATGCACGTCACCACTGCTGACTTGAAAGCAGACGTCGGCTGTCTCCTCATCGAGGAACATGCCTGTAATCATACTGCTCATAGGGTTGCTTGGAACGAAAGGAGAAACTGATTCGGTCTTGATGGCAACAACGATTGCCAAGGTGCCGTCATCATCGAGACAATTATCCAAGATGTTAGACCGATCACAGAAATCCTTCCAGCCCCACGTTTTGTTTTCAGAATCAAATTTGTGGTCAGTCAACATCTTTGTGTGACGGTCCTCATCGGATTTGTCTAGCACACTGACTTGATATGAAGCTTTGGCTTGCGCCCCTGAGCAATGTTTTAGGTAAAGTGATAGCTTTCCCGTCGTCGCTTCGGCACGACCACGAGGATAGATACAGATACACCAACGATGACCGTTACATGTAAATTCTGGCGATAGAGTGCGTTGACCAGCTTCAGAAGGAAGGTCGATAAACCGATGAAATAGAATTTTGAATGATTGCCATCTTACGCCAGACGATGAGGGGCGTCCGGCTTCTACTGTTGTTACACGCCGATGATAATCGTTGGTCATCATATCAATATGGATGGTCATCATATCAATATGGATTCAATGTGATGGTTCTACCTGCTCTCACAATGTGTGATGACATAACACCGTCGATGCCTGTGAAAAATTCAAATGTCCATGAAGCATGCCCCGACTGAATGGAATGAGAAGCAAGAAACATGAACCTATTCGACACATGACTAGATACCCCTTTCCTCATCATCAGAAGCAAGCCTCCATTTAGATTACTTCAAGATATATACCTATTCTGGATCCAACCCCCCAATACCATGAAAATACGGAACTTCATCTGCATTGCTTGCCCATACCTCCTTCAAATTATCGCAGAAATCTTTCGGTGGATGAAATCTATTAATATTCTTCAAACTCACACGATTGTGTTTGGGAGAGCTCAACGTGACATTGGTATACCTCTCAAGAGTATCAATATAACTCGGAACTTCCGATAGTTCCGGCACATCCTCCACACCCCGATCCTTCAACTGCAAATAACTCAATATACGAGCATAGTCATACAACTCAAAACTAGGCCGAAGTCGTTCTATCCAAGCACCAACAAAATGTGCATCAGTATCACTAAAAGGGTTTGCTTTGTTGGATTTGTATTCTCCTCTTTCTTTTGCCTTGTCTGAATTACAGACGTTACTTCCTTCCCAATTGTTCAGTGGACACACCACCTCATTCACCGCAATATCATATGTAGTATCCACAATGACCAAATCAAACAATTGCAGTCGACACTTGGCAATATTCACATGATCCTCCGTAATTTCCTCCATCGCACCCGATAACCATCTCACATTCAAATTCTCACGTTTGTAAATTGCCGAGACACCCTCAACATCTTGCCAAAAGTTTTCGGGTGGAGCACCGTGTGTTCGTGGTGTATATCTATCACTTCTTGCTGCAGTGATTAATCGTTTGATAGGATTTCTCATGATTGTTGTAAAGAATAGCCCCTCTCGTGCGGAGTTACTGACAAATGGTAGGGGGAAACGAGGGTGTAGTAGGAATTCATACGAGACATATTGAAGTCCATGCTGTTTGTAATTGTTTCGTAGATTCTCCGCCTCTACTTGTTCATTGTAGGACACAGCACAATGTTTCGAAGTTTGCCAACACGCACGTGTCGCAATTGTGAATTGATGGGCAATTTTGTAAAAGTTGGTGCCGGCATTGTGTTGCATGTGGTGATGAACAATAATTTTACTGGTTGGATCGGGGATAAAGTCGTTTGGTGGTGGTTTGGTAAATTTGGGTTTGATGTAGGTCCAATTGGATGGTATTTTGGGCTTTTTTGTGGTCCATATGTGGTCTAGGTAGGCTGGTAATGGCGGCGGCGTGATATCGTCAACGTCGCCGCTTCTGTTGCTGTTTTCAATGGTGTCGGTTTCTTCATCGTCTGTTTGAGATGAGTATGGGCAGTCAACACATGTTGTGTCTAACTCATAACGATTGCTGCCATTGCCGGCAGAGCCTGGACCAAAGAATTTAGGGTTGAATTGTAGACCTACAAGAAAACCAACTGCAACTAGGATCGAGACGGTAAATGCTTTTGATGCTATCATATTTACGTCAGCTAGTAATATCACCGCCTGGTCTCTGATGCAGTCGATATGCTTAATGTTACTGCCATGCCATCGCTGTAGGAGGCTTTTCTCCTTCAAAAAGCTTCTGTTTTTCTCCAGATGCACGTAGGAATTGGTACAAAATAAAGCGGCATCGCTGAGTGCAAAAACACCTGATCCTCGAAAGAGGAAGGAAGGAGGAAAGCTTTGTTTGCTCCCCTCACGTGGACTCAGGCGTAGGAATTCGCTAGTGCAGAAAAATCTAATCCTCCTCAATAACTCTAACTCAATAGCCATAGATTGATTCTTGAATCGGGTGAAGGAGGACGGAAAGAGTATTATCTTCTGTCTCCATAGCTTGAGACCACCCCATATTCCTCTTATTACGTACAGTATCGGATTGGATACAGCTGTAATTCTTCTGGGGGGCGAATAGACATCTTCCTTCTGTAGAGAGAGCACAAAAATGATGTATACGTAAAGGCGATGTTCAATAACGAATATTTAGATAAGTACTGTCCGTGTAGTAATAACTTGGAGAGAAGACGCGGTCTAAACAAAACCCCTTTTCTTGCATGCAGATGAACGTTTCAACTGCATACAATAAAAGGCAATGTATGCCATCTTTCACCCAACCCCCGCTAAACTGCCTAACCTCTGCGATTTAAGTTCTCATAACTTGAGTCAATCTGATTCATCATCTTCAGTTGACTCCTCCTCAATATTTTGGATAGCTTGAATCATGGTTTCACGGGAGCCATCCACAGCCAAGCCCATCTCTGCGAGCTTCCTCCTCAGCTCACTCACACTCATTACAAAGAGTTCGTCATCATTTCCATCTTTCGCACCCAACATCTTTCTACTTCTACCGAAGGCAGAGAAAATATCATTCATGAGATACGAAGGTACATCGGTAAAGGATAGCGTTTGAGAGGCAGATACGCTATTCTCTGCAAGGAAATCCATGACTACTTCCTTGAGAAATGCGCAGTTCTTCGAATCAGCGTAGAGGAGATTGTCAATGGCATTCCCCATCGTGATTTCGGTTGCGTTCACATATGCTGCTTCCGCCTCCAACTTGAGATTGACGATGGAATATTTATCTGCTGCGTCAATGATGTCTTTGGCATGAGTCTCTATCACTTCATCGGGTACGCTACCTCCGTACACATAATGCAATAAGTGACGAAAGATAGTTGGCTCTACATCGGTGATTGAGACTGTCGCAATCTTTCCATTCTCATCATCTGAGCCGAATAGAGAAGCAAGCATCGGTGCACACGCCTTGAGAATGAAGCTGTTTGCATAGAATGCATGCACTTCCTTACTGCTGACTTCAAAGCAGACGTCGGCTGTCTCCTCGTCGAGGAACATGCCGGTAATCATGCCGGCCATAGGGTTGCTTGGAACGAAAGAAGAAGCTGAGTCGGTCTTGATGGAAATTTTTACAGCCAAGGTGCCGTCGTCATCAAGACATTTATTATAAATGTAATACCCGTCGCCGTAGTCAGACCAACCCCACGTCTTCTTGTCGGAGACAAAATTGCGGTCAGTCAACATATGGATATCTTGGGATTTGCCTAGCACACTGACTTCAAAGGAAGCTTTGGCTGGTGCCCCTGAGCAATGTCCTAGGTGAATTGATAGATTCCCCCTCCTCGCTTGACTATCACCACCAGGATACATAATGAGACGCCAACGATGGCCGTTGCATGTGAATTCTGGCGATAGAGTGCTTTGATCAACTGCGGAGGGAAGGTCGGCGAATCGATGAAAAAGAATCAAGAAAGATTCCTTTCTTTCGCCAGACGATGAAGGGCGTCCCACATCTACTGTTGTTACGCACTGATGATAAGCGTTGGTCATCTTCTCGTTAGGATTGAGTGTTATATTCATAGTTCTTCTTGCTCTCGCAATGCGTGATGATATCACAACCGTTGCTTGTGAAAAATTCACATGTCGATGAAACATGCCCGACTGAATTGAAGGAGAAACAAGAAACATCATGAACATTATTTGACACATGACTAATGACTAGACGCACTTTCGTCATCTTGAGAAGCAAGCCTCTGATTCAGTTAAATCTATTTGGAGCTATTCTGGATCCAACCCCCCAATAGCCCCCAATACCATGAAAGTACGGCACTTCATCCGCATTGCTTGCCCATACGATAGTGTACCTCCTTCAAATCATGCAAAAATCTTTCTGGATAAATCTATTTCCTACTCACGTGGACGGAAACGTAGGAATTACTACCAAATTATGCGGCATCGCTGAGTGCAGAAAAATCTATCCTCCTCAACTCTCTCCACTCTCAACTCCATAGATTGGATTGCTTGAATCGGGTGAAGGAGGACGGAAAGAGTATTTCTTCTGTCTCCATAGCTGAGACCATCCCATATTCCTCTTATTACTACTACGGGCAGTATCTGATTGGATGCATGCAGCAATTCTGGGGCGAATAGACTTCTTCCTTCTCTAGAGAGCGAGCACAAAAATGATGTACAAATCCTGACAAAAAACTTTTCTAATACATGAAAATGGCAGCGGCAGCAGCAAACAAACCACTACGGTCCAAAGTGTCCATCTCCATAGTCTCGATAATCATTGGTATCTGCCTCGGTTCTCAATTCAATATCCTCGGCTCGTTGGTCAATGTCAACTTTGAAGGTAGAGGCGACCCTTACTTGGACGGGGAAAATCCAGATGATATCACGATGGAACAGCATGAGAAACGGATGATCATCAACACCGACGACAATGAACAACCATCGTACCTAAATTGGCAAGACACACCTCCCGAAATACCCTCCAATTGGTCCTTCACTACACCCCAATACTGTAATAACCAAAATAATGCACCCACCAGCAGCAGCAGCATGAAAAACACCTCAGCAAAAATCATCGTTCATTACCACATGCAACACAATGCCGGCACCAACTTCTTCGCCTTAGCCCATCAATTCACCCCCTGTGCCACACGTGCGTGTTGGCAAACTCACAAGCATTGTTTGATATCCTACAATGAACACGTGGAGGCGGACAATATACGGAATAATTACTATCAGCATGGAGTGCAGTATGTCTCGTATGAAACCATGTTGCCACCCCGTTTTCCACTACCGTTTGTCAGCGAGGTGGCACGAGAGGGACTTTTCTTTACAACGATCATGAGAGATCCTATGAAACGATTGATTACTTGGTTACGACATGTTCAGAATCATTCAATCAACAACCAGAAAAATGAAGTTGTGGTGGGAGGAGCACCTCCAAATTTCTTTTGGAGTGAAATGCAAGGGAATCGAGGACCGTATAAACGTGAAAACTTGAATGTACGATGGTTATCGGGGGCTTTGGAAGATGTCACGTCAGATCATGTCAATATTGCCAAATGTCGACTGCAATTGTTCGATTTGGTCATTGTGGATACAACCTATGATGCTGCCATACAAGAAGTGATTTGTCCACTCAACAATTGGCAGAGATTGGATGCTGGTGGAAAATGCAATGCCACAAGCAAATCAGGAACTAGTATGAAGAAGCCAGATCCGTTGGATGGAACTGATTCACATTTTATTGGTGCTTGGATGGAACGACTCCGGCCTAGTTTTGAATTGTATGACTATGCTCGTATATTGAGTTATTTGCAGTTGAAGGATCGGGGTGTGAGGGATGTGCCGGAACTATCGGAAGTTCCGAGTTATATTGATACTCTTGCGAGGTATACCAATGTCACGTTGACCTCTCCCAGGCAATCTCTTGTGACCCTGGAGAATATTGATAGATTTCATCCACCGAAGGATTTCTGCGATAATTTGAAGGAGATATGGGTAAGCAATGCAGATGAAGTGCCCTATGTTAAAGGTATTGGTGCGTTTGGAAAAGAAGGTGTGCATCCCTCACAATTTAGAAAAGGAGGTGTACAACCCTCACAAGGATGAACCTTAGTCTTTCTCTTTTTTGGAAGAACTAATCAATAAATGATCCGGCAATTTACCCTCATCATAAATTTGATGCAGTAGTTGTTGCTTCTCTTCCCAACTCATACCACCACTCTCTGATTCTTCTTCATCTTCTTCCGAAAAATGTTTGCTTGGATCAAACCCTGCTGGTATTGGAATACTCTTTACGTAATCAGGTTGCAAATGCTTTGCTGCAAAGATTGAGGGGCCCGTCCACCAGTCTCCGCTATGAAAAAGGGCAAGAATAGTATGAGCACACTGTAACGTGCAAGAATGTCAGCTCAATCGTCACCAATTGATTTCATACCTACGCTTACCTCGGAGATATGTGAAAGTACACAGTCTCTTCATTCGTTTCACTATCTGTGCTAATAAATGCTCTTCGACAAGTTCTTGCTTTTACCCAACTTCTACCACTTTGCTGGCACGTTCTACGAAGTTGACACCTTAGATAATAATTTGCCGTGGTGAAAACCTTCGTGTTCATTGTGTTGTTCTCTACTACAAAAGTAGCATCACACACCACTCCTATTACTTGACCGCGTCAAGGCAGCCCGACCAGTACAAATAATGCTAACTACATCATACTGTCCTGCCAGTCGGCTGATGAGGGCCAAAATTGGTGATGCATGATCAAAAAGCAAAAAGCCGATCTCATTCACGTTGGTTTATAAAAGTACCATACATCTGTCTGTCGTTTTCATTATTATTAAATCAAACTACAGACAGACTTTCACCTCACTTAACACAAAAATCAGATTAGTAGTGTGAGAAGGCAAGAGCAACAAAGTGCCGAAGCAACACAAAAAAGAGGAACGACTTTGGAGTGTGCCAAGAAAGATGCACGTGCCATTCTCTCTTTAGAGCTGTCACCTACCTTGCAGCGGCGACAAAGCAACAAGTATCTCTTTCCTCCTCCTTTAAAGACTTGAACTATCACGACAGATTACTACTTTCAACTGGCCATGGCATATGATCTCCGCAAGATTTCGTCTCTTGGAGATGAGCAATCTTGGACGTCGTCTCTGCAGAACGAGGAGCACAATGGTTCGGTGGAAGTTACACTGAGCTCAACGCCGCCTTCTCAAAAAATATCTGATTTGAGCTTGACGTATTCGTTACGAAAAGTATTGTCTCGTGAGCCTGATGTTGACAACAAGGAAGCGCAGCCATTGTCCTACCAATATGAGAAGTCTGAAATTGATCACGATGATCAAACTGAGAATAGACCAGAAGGTGATGTTAGAGCACTAGCTACTTCTGCAGCAGTCGATGATGGGGGCCAAACTTCATTTGATGGCGCTTACAACATGAGAAAGGCAAAGTCTTGTCCAATTTCACCATTGAACGAGGAACAGAAGAGGAAGAAAAAGACAATGTTTTGGAAAAGACGTGGAAAAACTCCACTATCAGCAGCAAGCAATAACAAAAGTCAACCGAAGGATGGAAAGAAATTGCAAAAGAAAGAGTCAGATGACGATGAAAGTACTGAATGTATTACAACTGCAAATTCATTTGCCGACAATTCTTATTTCTCGCAAGAAGATCTGCAAGAAAAAGCAGAGAAAAGAAGATGCGACCCATGGATAATAACTCTCATTGTCTTGTTTTGTATCATACTGGGTATGGGTGGCTATGCTTGTGCTGCTTTCTTGCCAGATATGTTAGGTAAGGCCGATACTGCTGAGACTGTAAAGATTGAATACACTCCTACCGAAATTTCAGTTTCGCCCTCAAGTGGCGATGGCACTTCCATCACCTTCTATGCCATGGCTGATGTTCCATACACAGAACATGAGCGTAAAACCATCATGCCATACCAGATCAAGAATTTATCGAGTAGTGCTGATTTTCTTGTCCATCTTGGGGATCTACAAGATGCGGCGGATGGCTGCCAAGAGTACGCATACCAGGCTGCGAGAGATATTCTGAAACAGAGCAACATTCCGGTGTTCGTCATACCAGGAGGTGAGGTTTCCGCAATGATCTTTTATTGTTATTGTTCATATCCTTTCCTTGTTACTGACTTCTTGCTACTTTCCTTGTTACTTACTTCTTGCTACTCATAGATAATGACATAAACGACTGCCCTAATTTTGAACACGGAGAAGAACAGTGGTCAAAGCACTTCCATCACCTTGATGAAAACTGGGACCATAACTTTTTGGCATCACGGTGGGGAAATCTTGAAGAATCTTTTGCATTCCTCAAAAACAGAATTTTATTCTTTGGCCTTAATATAGTTGGGGGTTATCCAAAGTCCACAAGTGAATGGAAAAGCCGTCACGCTGAACATTTGCACAGAGTGAAGGAGTTAATGAGGAAATTAGACGATGATTATGATGTTGCGGTGCTGCTAGCTCATGCTTCGCCAAGTTCGTACCATGCGGACTTTTTTGAGGGCGAAAAAGGGATGGCTAGTTTTGTAAAGGATATCCAAAAGCCATTTTTGCATCTACACGGTGACGATCATGTTTGGGCGGAAACAGAAGGAGCATTCGACGTGGATAATTACATGATGGTGAGTCTTGATTGCGGAGAAATCGCCAGTCCGATCAAAGTTGAGATTGATACAAGAAAGGAAAATCCAATCAAGATTAGTAGAGGAGCGGAAGCCAATCTGGAGGTAGATTGCTGCAGTGAAGGATGGCCACAGTTGAATAAGTAAAAATCTCGAGTGTCGCAAGATGAGGGTGGCAGCAAGTTCTGTTTTTCTTGCAAATGAGAAAAGATATTAGATGCAATCTTATTTTTTGGCCTAAATTCCTGTGAAAAATTTGTTCACACATCTTCGTTCGCTCTCTAATAACTGAATGCACAGAAGTCGGCACAAGCGTGAACTCATCTATTTCTGTTCATAGCACCATGTTCAAATCATCAGCCTTCCTGCTCTTCACTCTGCTTGGGAAAGCTCTTGGCCAAGAGCCATCTGTGATCTCTTCCAATTTCCCAACTTCACTGCCTCCACCGCGGCAGACAAATGAACCAACAGCTTCTCCAACAACATTTCCATCGGCGGTACCTTCAATCTCGAGTGCACCTACTGAGACATGTTACAACGTTGAAATTGGTCTCATATTTGATAAGTACCCAGATGAGACGAGTTGGGAAATAGTGACCGGTCGGAGACCATCTTTTCAGAATAACAAGGCTGTAACGGTAAAGGAATCACCATTCTATGACCCAAAACCTCCTGGAAATTACAGAGAAGCATCGGAGAAGCACATAGTCTGTCTACCGGAAGGTAGGTATACATTTACAATCATGGACCGTGAGAAAGATGGGTTGTGCTGCAACGAAGGTGAAGGGCGATACGTTGTTACCTACCAGAGCACTGGGGATATGATCGCACGAGGAGCTGATTTTGGCGAGTTTGAGAGCACAACTTTTGACGTACCCTATAGACAGCCAAACTACAAAGACAATGACGCAGACGGGCGTGATGATACCACGAAGAATGTGTTTCCTCCATTGGTGTATCCGTGTGTTAATAAGCTTGGAATCAATCTGAAGACTGATGATTATGGTGTGGAGACGACTTTTGAACTGTGGACTCGAAGCAACACCCAAGATTATCAGGATGGTACGCTCGTGGCGAGTGGAGGGCCATACACAAGCGACCATGAGTACAATCTCTCATATTGCCTCGATCCGGGCAAATACACCTTCGTGCTTTTGGATTGGGCGTGTGATGGGCTCTCCGGAGTCACAATTGACGGGTCTTACACTCTAGATGTGAATGGAGTCGAAGTCTACGAAGGACCACGGGCATGGGCCGAGGAGCAGTACTACGAGTTGGTCAAACTAGAGTTTACCAATGATATCAATGATCAATTAAAGTCAGGAAGTTTAGAGGTGAGATTGAACAAAGAAATAGGAGTACTTAGTATGGCTTTGGCAGCTTTCTCGGTCATTATCATGGCTTGGATTTAATGAGATTCCTGAGAAGAGCTTTCATAATGTGTGCATTAGACGAGAATAGACGTATCATCGTTATGTGTAAACAGTCATTAAATACGACGCCCATGGAGATAGGATGCAAGTTTTATTGACTTGGAATCCTATTTTAGATACTCAATCAATCAGGTATTCATTCCACTGATTCTAAATATCGTGTATATATCTAACTGTCGTGCATATATCAAACTAAGACGAGACAATGAGTGGTGGCATTGTGTGACTTGTGAATCGAAAGCTACACTATCAAAAAGCAGTCTCTTGCTCTTGCAATGTATCTTCTCTAGAGACATGTGACATCATTTATTCGTACTTCTTATGATATGAAATTACATCAGCATGTAAAACGACCATGCGCTTAGCTTTAGCTGTAGGAATTGACGGACTTATTTTCCTTGGCTTGCATCTTGATATCCTCTCTGTGAGCCTTCGGCCAGATCATAATGACCGCGCGTGAGTAGTACCTTCCCGGGTAGGGCGCTCCGTTCCCAACTGGAATAAGAAATAAACAGAGAAAACAAATGAGATTGTGTCAAGAAGAAAGGGAACATAGCATAATAGTGGAAAAGTACTTACGAAACTCCAATTTCTTGGGGTCATCTCCATATCCTGTTACTACATGCTTCCCATTGCCATCCTTATCCTTGCGGAATTCAGTTGATGCTTCCTCGGAGGCAAAGAGAATCTCGTGCGCGTAGATGGGAAGACTGTGATTGCCTCTTTCACTGGGCCAACATTGCTCACCGTAAATGATGGGGCCATCCATGAAGTAGGCGGGAATAGCTAAGTGCGCAAAATAAATGTTAGAGAGAGGGGCGAGATGAACAGCAAAAAAAGATATCATTCGTAGACTACTCACGGTCCCCATAGTAGTCATCTACTGGACCAAAATACTGGTGCGGAGGACCCAAATCATCTTGTCCTCCAAACCATGACGGATGGTATTCAGCATGAATGTCGCTGGGTTTCTTTGGACCAAGATCAAGAGCGCTATCCTCACCGGTAAGCCAAATCAGAGGGCCGGATGTCCAAGACGTGGTGCTTCCCACTTCTTCAGCATGGGATGGATAATTTGTACCCTCCCCAACATCGGTGATAACAGCAAGAGAAATCGCAGCGTCGAAGAATGGCCCAGCCTCCTTCCCATTGAATTCCTCTGAAACAAGTTGATGTACATGTTGGCAGCCGGGTTGGCTAGCGTATTCTTCACTAACTTCAACTACCTTCTTTGCAGCGAGACGTGCAAGTGATGACAAGTCATCCTTTGGGGACTTGAATGCAGCAGCACGAATAATTTCGGCAATAGAGCGATCAGCTCCTTTCAACGCCTTGATGCTGGTGAGGGAGGCAGGTGTGTAGTGATGAGAGAGTACTAGTACTAGTTTCTTGGGCTTTCCTGGCCAGGTGTATTCTCTCCAATACCCCTTCTCCTCCCATGTGCTGGGATAATGAGAGTCGTCCTCCTTCGCAAATGTCTCCATCATCATGGACAAACGCAAGGCAACATGTTCATCGGCAGGCTGGGGAGGAGACGCGATTGGTGCACGCAGATGACGTAGTAGTGGATGCTGGACTGGAGTAGCAGTGAGATGATAAATCAGAGCACATCTGTTTCCTGACGTCAACTCGCTCACCTCGTGGTAGCAATCCGCATAGAAGGCGGCAAAGTGCATACCGGGCGTGCTAGAACAGCGAGTCCTTCTCTTCTTGGCAGTAGAAGAGTTGTTTCTCCCGTTGAACGTGTAGGTCATTCGTTCATTGGGGGTGAGGGGAGAAAATACCGACAACTGGGCTCCTTCATACTCGGAAGGGAGCTCAAGAACCAGAGTAGCAAACATGCCATCGAGACGCTCATTGTCACGATGACGTGCAAAAAAGCAGCCCTCCTCATATAAAAGGAGCTTGTAGAGCGATGCTTCAATCTTATATTCGGATTCCGTCCCAAGGTCCTTTGCTACAAGATCTAAAGCACTCTGCAGTGCCTGTTCAGCGTTGGAAATATCCAGATTCTTTGGCTTGATCTGCCACCTAAATAAATGAAAAAAAGGGAGTATTCATATGTGTATCGAACAAATCATATCATCGGTTGAGGCACACTAAATTTGAAATAAATATATTAAAGATAAATAATAAATACATATTATACTCACGTCTTGCGTACATCGAGGTTCACAACAGTCCTATCAGGTAGTCCTACGCCAGCTCTCTCCGCATGACTCTTGATATCTTCTACGCCTTTAGCGTCAAGAGGGAAAGACAACTTCTCCCGGCCCGTCTCCTTGCCATCGTCATTTCGTAGGATAATTTGAACAGTTGGGATGGTACATGACAATTCCGATCCTGTGGAATATTCACCCGGACTCGATTGGGTGGTTAACAATCTCTCGATGGCATGTCGAGCATTGTCATCATTGCTTTTCTGTTTGAGAGTAGTCGTCGCCATGTTGTTGCTGCAGGCTTAATTTAATATTTCTGTTGTTGTTGTCAATGAAACAAATGACATGAGAACAAACAACAGTATCGTAGTGTCAGCCTGAGATAAGTGTGGTGGAGAGGTAGGATAGGAGAGCATCGTAAGTTTGCGAGAAGTATCGTTTTGATTAATGGGAGTCCAGACATGAGTTAGATGGATTCTCAGTTGGACGTATCGTCGGAGAGTGCCTCGGCGCATCAAAGGCCCGCGTCCCCGCGCGCAAAGCCTTCTTTTTTGTTCTTCTGAATTCTTGAGTACAAGAAAAGTCTTCTTTACATGCCGTTTGGATGCTGGAGAATGGATGATAAACACTCACTTTTTGTAGCAGCCCGCCCAAAAATACTTAAAAGCGAGCGAATCATTTGATGATAATTTACATACTATTTGTTGGTGCAGAATAAGGACATTGAATGGAAACAGCAATAAGACGACGATGGTGGTGTCCTGGCCAAGAAGAAGAAGAGCAGCTCGTAACAAGTCAGCTGAGGCTGAGGCTGAAGCCTCCGTCACCATGTCATCAATGATTCTGCAAGCGTACAAGTTGGCCATAGCTGAGGCCGACGGAAATGTGGATGCTGCTGCGTTGGGTGATGTGGAGATCAATCTTCGTGGGCTCGGTTCTCAGAATACCGACAGATCAAATACTGATGATGCTGTGCAGACGCCGATGAAGAAGGCAATAAGTGTCGTCAAGATGGAAGGGCAAGATACTGAAAGTACTACTTCCAAAGACTCTGAACGTGACGTCGATAGCCTCCAAGAAAAGAGCTATTCCAACTCAACCTCATCCTCTGAGGAATCTCTCGAAAGCGACAATGAAACATCTGCTGCAATCCAAACATCGACTCTACGATGTTTACGATATTGCCTAGTCTGTACGGCATGCGGATTACGGTATTGCCGAGACTGTATGGCATCTGAAGATGCAGCGTCAACCAGCAGCAACGACAACGACAGCGACAGTGAAGACGAAGAAGACGAAGAATTTCCAAATAATGTGTGTGATAAATTGTCCCCATGTGGGGACAAAAAATTGAGGCTTTTTTGATGAGTTTCACAACTCATCGATCATGACAGATCATGCCCATACGACTACTAATAGAGGCAATTAAACACTGGTAGGGACCAAATATCGACCCAAACATTTGAGGCGATGGTATTAGCTCAGTTTTGATGTGCCAACACTAACTGTAACACCGCTGGAACCCACTCTAAACTAATGTCCTCAAAAGTGGTGTTTTTGTCCCCTTACGCACGAAGTGATCGCCAACTTTGCCCCCTTGCCTCATCGGGAGACTTGACCCGCACGAGCAGGTCCCTCCCGCTTCTCTTTCCCCTCGGCTACCGCATCGCTCTCGTACAGTAGTTGTTAGGAGACACGTACACTGGCTGGAAGACGAAGAGGGAAGAGGTCTGAAGAGCATCCATTGTTCATCGGAGCTCTGAACAATCCTCTCTTGTTGGTGGGAAAGCAGAAATGAAGGACGCCTGTCAGTGCAAGCCGTCGGTCGATAGAGAGAGGTGAGCGTGAAATCGATCTATGAGAGGTTACAGCTACAAATCTACGATTTCCAAGGTGACGCACGACACGTGGCACATATCTGTGCTGTCATCCCCCATCTTTGCCATCGAGAGATATCGGACTTGCCCAGGAACTAGAGACGCCAGCAATACGAGAAGATGCAAAGAACCACTGAGATAGACAATTAATGCGACGATGGTTAGGTGATGATGACGATGACGTACGTGAAATGACCGGAGACATCACACGGCCCGCAACGCAGGAGAGGTTGCTCAGAGCCGACAAAGGTAGCAAGCAGCATCCCAGCATAGTAAGAAAGGGAAGAGCCGATAGCAGCGCCGCTGCCGGTCCGAGCCGTAAAGGGCTCATGAACCTGTCAGTGCAAGCCGTCGGTCGATAGAGAGAGGTGAGCGTGAAATCGATCTATGAGAGGTTACAGCTACAAATCTACGATTTCCAAGGTGACGCACGACATGTCAACGCCCGCGTCCCCGCCTTCTCTTTTGTTCTTCTGAATTCTTGAGTACAAGAAAAGTCTTCTTTACATGCCGTTTGGATGCTGGAGAATGGATGATAAAACACTCACTTTTTGTGGTAGCCCGCCCAAACATAAACGCGAAGCATTTGATGAACTATTTGTTGGTGCAGAATAAGGACATTGAATGGAAACAGCAATAAGACGACGATGGTGGTGTCCTGGCCAAGAAGAAGAAGAGCAGCTCGTAACAAGTCAGCTGAGGCTGAGGCTGAAGCCTCCGTCACCATGTCATCAATGATTCTGCAAGCGTACAAGTTGGCCATAGCTGAGGCCGACGGAAATGTGGGTGCTGCTGCGTTGGGTGGTGTGGAGGTCACTCTTCGTGGGCTCGGTTCTCAGAATACCGACAGATCAAATACTGATGAAGTTGTGCAGACGCCGATGAAGAAGGCAATAAGTGTCGTCAAGATGGAAGGGCAAGATACTGTAAGTAGTGAGATGGTACTTCCATCGCAACGTAGTGCTAGCCCGACATCCCAACTTGAATGCGATGTTTTGAACGCCACTCACTCTGAACGTGACGTCTACAGCCTCCAAAGAAACTGTAGGTTTTCACGTGCTCTCTTCAATGACAATTATGACAAGTCAATCTCATCCTCTGAGGAATCTCTCGAGAACGACAATGAATCATCGGCATCCGAAGATTCAGCATCAGCCAACAACAACAACAACAACAACAACAACAACAACAACAACAACAACAACAACAACAACAACAGCAACAGCAGCAACAGCAACAGCAATGTCGAAGAAGACGAAGAACTGTCAAACTTTGTGGACGATATTCTATCTTTATCTCCAATGGATGATGCTGCAGATTACGCGTTCGATGTTTTGTCAACTTCAATGTGGTTTTCCGGATGGTGTGAAAGATGCCAATGAAATTATGGCTATGGAATTGCATCATCTCATGCTTCCGGTTGAGGAAGAGGAGGAGGAAGGTGGGACGTTGGTTGTACAAAGTGATGATGGTCGAGATGATCAGGAAGAGGGTGATGATCAGGGAGATGAGGCGAAGACACGATAGTACTATTTTTTGACCCGCATCAGACAGAGGATGAACCATGAGGAAGATGACGGTGGCGGGGAAGAAATTGTAGTAGAGGAGCAAAAAGATTCTCCGCAAATAAACGTAGTATTGGGCCGTTGGGTGGATTTATTTCCTGGCACTGATGCTGTCGAGACGCTTATTCATCAGCATCACTTCGAGGAAGCTTGTTATAGCCCAGGAGAAGGATTTGTATTGAGGAAAGATGGCGAAATGTCAGAACTCTCGGAAGATGAAGTCCTGATTCGAGTAGATGCAACTGTAATCTCTACACGAGACTGCCTCGAACGACTCCGACGTGACAACAACGAAGGCTTAAAGGATGACGTGTGGGTGCCAGGACTGTCGTGCGTGCAGGTTCAGGAATGGAGGCAAAGTCCTTATTGGACGAGCGTATTGCTTCCATCCTACCGTATGGAGATGGATGCTCTCAGTAAGTATATTCATGCGAAGGATGCGATTGCTCTGCCTGAAGAGGCAGACAGTAATGATGTGGTTGGACTGCTGTCGATGTACATGATAGCTGACGCTGAAGTACAGGCCAGTCCTTCAAATAATATGGATGATGCTGAGCTAAAAAGGAGTCATCTCTTTGGAAAGAGCGTGTTGATTGTCGACTCCGGCAGTCCAGTTGGGTAGCGTCGGGTAATCTAGCGACGAATGCTGGCGCAACTATCCACGCTGTCACTCATCTCATCTCACCCTTTAATGCCATCCGATGGAGAGGTAAGATTGATTTGATCGTCGATGTAGTTGGAGGCTCTGATAACAATCAATCTTTCTACATGATCATGAAGACTCGTGGACGACTTGTTCGGGTAACAGCATTGCGGGAAAGATCGAGGGGGGGAAAGATACGAGTTACTATGGGAGGGTTATCAACGACAAGCAATTGACTATGATATATTCCACAGCTTCAATGAGGATGAGGAAGTGTTCCCCGAAGATCTAGCTTATTCGACTGACTTGCGTCCGATTAGTATGATTGAACCGATAATCTAATCCCAAGCGGGCTTGGACGAGTTGGAGGGCAAATGGGGGAAACTAATGGCTGGAGGGGGGAATGGTGTCGTGGTAGTATCTCCCTGGAAGTTGGGGTTCACTACGGTCATCGGTGAGGGGAGTCCGTTGCGCAATAGGGGGAAGGGTAGATTCAAAATCATCCCTGCCTACCGTACTTGCCACCCTGTCCCGGCATGTGTGTCTTCTCCTGGGGTACCGAAAGAGAGAGAGAGAGAGAGAGAGAGAGAGAGAGAGAGCAATATGTAATATTTTGAAGCTAATGTAGGGAAGTAACCGCACTTTTAATTCGTGTTCCCTGCTCGTTCCCTGCTCCCTCTACTCCTGGCCTGTTCCCTGTGACTGTGATTTCGAAGTGTACATTGTTTCACTTTAACGCACAAGCGCCAAGCGCAGAAGTCGTAAGAGTTCGCACTGATGCATTCTTCGCATATTTAATATTCTGATATCACTCTCACTATGTGTTCCCAAGGAAGGTCTCCAGCTGATCCTACTCCCCGAAAAGTCAAAGTGAACAATTCTCTCTCCGCACAAGTATCATATCTCTCACAAAGAATGACCCTTTGCTCTACTATTCCATACCCAGTGAGCGTGATGCTACCGTCCGCACGAAACTCGTCGACATGCAACATGCATCATGTAGCTCAAAATGGGTTGAAGGAACACTGCCAATCCTGTCCAGCAAGCATGCAAACTACAAGTGAGTCTGTCGCCTATCGCTAAGGTGAAGCGGTGCACAAGGATGTACTTTGAATGTCACACAAATTTGCTTTTGGACTTGGACGAGCTCTCGAAGGCTTTTGCTGAGATGGGAATGGCATTGAAAGACGTGTCCCCTGTACAAGATCCATCCGATGAAATCCTGTACTTACATTGGGACGTTCCTGAATGACCAAAACTTTAATGTATACAACAGTTATCGTTGCGCTAGAGGCCGCATCTTATCACCATTGAATGCCCGAGACTATACTGTATACAAATTGGCATAGCGTACTAAATCAATTATCGAAGAATCTACGAAGTTTTCTCTCTTGTATTACAAATACACATGTGTATTACAAATACACATGTAAGTATTGATCATATATCATTTACATTCGCCTTTCTACGGAATACCAGCAGCTACCGCAAGTCATTACGTGTATGTCGCCTAATAGTGAAGAATCATCTTAGCTTTAGCTCAATATGACTGACCTAGATCTTGAGGAGAGCGCGTTGCAGCATCAATTGTTTTTGTATCAGGCTGAGTCTGAGTTGCTGTAGCTGAGGCTTAGCCTGGTCAAAGGAGGATGTAAGCAAATACTTCAAAGATGCCCTCGAAACTAAAAAGACTCTTCTTGAATCTGAGGCCGCTTCAAGCCCGCTTGACCTTGACTGAGGTTGTACCGTGTGGAAGTTTCCCATGCATGGTTAACGTAAGAACCACCCAGTAAGTAAGTGTGCCAAAAAAGGAGCAACGAAATAAGTACTGAATAAAATGGGCTGAGACGCCTGGGTGCAAAATATGATTAGCATGATGTAATTTGCACAAAATGATTCCTGTCCCTCTAGAAACCCAAACCAAACAGGTTTGATGAATTTGAAGGAGCATCAGAAGCAAGTTGAAATTGAAGGAGAAACTTTTTTTCAATGACCGAATCAACGATAAGTATGTAAAACGAATCGACATTGGCCCATGGTGAACATTTTACGTACAAAGCAAGTCCGTACAGCGCAGAAGGGTATTCCGACAGGATTGGTTTACCAGCAGAATGAAAAGACGCTTGGTCGCATTGGGATGGAGAAATTGGAAAGGATGTTACGACTGCGCGATTGGAGTGATGTGGAGGGGATGAAGGTTGACAGGAAAGATATGGAGGCTCTCCGCGTCGCGACAGATTTGCAGGTGACAGGAGCTCTGTGAGGGATGAAGATACTTCATTTATGCATGATTCGACTCCTGCTGCGAATAAGGTGGATCGCTCCCAGATTGATGGGGGCAATATGGTAAATGTTATCTGTCAGGCGTTGGAGATGCGTCTGGGAAAAGATGCTGCAAGTAATGGTGAAGCCAAGGAACTTGATGGTTCGATGACAAGTGCTGCCATGATGGCATCCGATTTCCTGTTGGAGGAACTGAGACGTATTGAGACAGACTACCCAGGTGATGCACGAGCTCCAATTTTGGATGACAGAGGTGATGATAATGGAAGGCCTCAATCCGCGATGGCCAAAGGAGGCTATGCCGCTTCTTACGGGTTTGATGCGACAGAGGAGGAAGATTACAATCGACAGGCAGAAAGCGATGAAATGAATGCCCTGTGGGGTGGAGGTGGGATCCCTATGACTAATGATGATGAAAGTATCAGTTCCAAAAATTTAAATCGGGATTGGTAAGAGGGCATGCAGTGCTTTTAATCAAATTATTAGATAGATAGACCATTATTATCGTACGTACGATAATCATTACATTTCATTAGCGTACACATAAATAAGTACCTTGGTTAAATAATACAAAGTTAATCGGATTAGATACTTATTCATGATACTCTAGACATCATGAGGTATGGCGGGAACACATGCCTCCTTCCCCAGAAGTGGCTTACCCCAAACCAAACAGGTTTGTTGAATTTGAAGGAGCATCAGAAGCAAGTTGAAACTGAAGGAGAAACTTTTTTTCAATGACCGAATCAACGATAAGTATGTAACAAATCGACATTGCCTGGTTTGAACACATAATGATACTCCTATCTCCCAGTAAGCTGGAGAGTAAGCTGGAGACACTTACAAAAGAAAGGAGTGAGCCATGGTAGCAGTAACCCAATGCTTCACTTGGACGTAATGATGACCTGTGATCCTGGGTGGGCTGGTAGCTGGTAGGTAGGTACTTCTAGCAAAAGAGTGTAGGTAGGCAGCATGTAGCATGATGAAAAAATGTATCGTAGTCAGGAGAAGCAAAACGATACCTCCGAGACGGGGAATCGAACCCCGGTCTCCCGCGTGACAGGCGGGGATACTAGCCACTATACTATCTCGGATTAGTTGGGAGTGCTCCACAATAAGAGATATATGAACCATTTCTACCTAGGTACCTACTTCTACTTCTATGATGTGTATATAAGTACATAGGTAATTTCATGCCAGCACGCACGCACGGGAACCACATGAGACCTGAGAATCGAGCCGCCAATTTTGTCCCAAAATTTTTTCACTTTGCCGGAGAATCTCCAAACCAGCCTCATTTTTCAAGAAGTCACAAAATAACGACCATGATGGCCACATCTCCCTGATATGCTCCCTCCGCCGCCGATGGTCCTACCACCCCATATCGCCACCTGTAGCCTCATTTAGTCCGTGTCTACCGATGGCAACCGCGGAATAAATTATCTCGTGTGTCTACGCACTTAGTAAGCGCCTTGACATATCTTGTGTCCGTTGGTGGAAATAACGATCTCCACCGCTGCACGACAACATCTTTATTGGCTCTGTGCTCCTCTACAATAATATAAATCAATAGCACTGACGGTTCAACGATAGGATGCGAGTGGGTGGCGTGGTTATAGCTCGTGGTCACCGATATGAGCCATCAATTATTATTACAAATACACGGCGTGATAATTTAACATCGGCACAATTCACGTATGATGGGAGATCACAAAACATCGGCACAAACGAAATGTTGAAGAGGTGGCAAGCAGACTGGGGATGGAGGAAAAGGAGGCACAGGAGGCACAGGATCGCACTCCAGATCAATGGAAAGAAATGTTAGCAGAGCAGAAGTCGGAAATGGAGGAGAAGAATGCACTATCTTGTAGAGATTCTGATGGAACAGCTACATTCGACTCCCCATTTATTTCCTGATACATATCCTTCAACTCCAATCTTGGCATGCCTCGTCTTGTAGTTGTCGACGGAAAAGATTGGCTCATTGCTCCAAATGGAAATGATACCACTATCGAAAAGTGCACCTACTCACCAAAGACAGAGAAGACATCGGCTCGTTCTCTTACATTCTCTACCTGCGATCGAACGAGCATTCTCTACCTGCGATCCTCGTAATGCCAATAACCCTTACATGTAAAGTGTTCTTAATTAAACAAAAACCTAGTTTATTCTCTGCCGTATTCTTTGGGCGTTTTGCTGCTTAAACTTGTCCCCTGATTGCCATGACGTCGATAGTATCAATCTACCCACCTATTCAATCGTCGCCTTTGCACTTTGTCACATAGTGCTTGCAAGGTTGTTAATCATCAAAGAATACCCTTCTTCACTGTCAATACTTCTGGTTGCTATCTCCCTCTTTTCCTCTAACTAATTCTGCCACAAGTAGCACAAATGTATCACTTATTCGTACGATGAACGAGCTTTCCCAGACCAGCACTGCGCCATTAAACAATCAAGAGTTGTTGCATCATTATCATTGGTTGCTCCCATGTGTTACCTCTCAAGCTCACCCCACAGTGATGATTTCAATTGTGTTGGGAGGCTATAAAATCATATGCAGCGACGAAGCTGACGCATTCAAAAACTGACCTACGCCGTATTTACTCCTAAATATATCAGAACAAATCACCTGTGATCACCAATCAACCTCGGACTTCCCTCTGCACTGCTGTAGACTGTTGTAATTATTATTTCTCCTCTCTCACCACGTGAATTGTGCCGATTTTGAATAATCACGCCGTGTATTTGTAATAATAATTGATGGCTCATATCGGTGGTCATGGCCGACAATCACGCTGCCTACTCGCATCCTATCGGTTTCCCGTACATTTTGTTGATTGATATCATTGTAGAGGATCACAGAGCCCATGAAGATGTTGTCGTGTAGCGGGGGAGATCGTTATTTCCACCAACGGACACAAGATATGTCAAGGCGCTAACTAAGAGGATAGACGCACGAGATAGTTTATTCCGCGGTTGACATCGGTAGACACGGACTAAATGAGGCTACAGGTGGCGATATGGGTTGATCGGACCATCGGCGGCGGAGGGGGCATAGGGGGAGATGTGGCCATCATGGTCGTTATTCAGTGATTTTTTGAAAAATGGAGATTCTCCGGCAAAGTGAAAAAATTTTGGGACAGACTTTGTTAGTGGCCAAAGCTAGCGATTCTCAGGTCTCATGCCAGATGCCAAGACGAGTGTTGTAGAAGGGGTGGTGGGTGCGCTCCCAGCTTCAGCGCTCGCAAATAAGCAATAATTTCGGGCAGGTTTTGTTCATATCCTTTCTTCTTCTCACAGAGCGAGAGCGAGCTCAGAGATAGAGAGATAGGGTGATACTCCATCTGACAAACTGGGTACGAGTTCAGGTAGATACGGACTCTATTAGTACGATAGATACGAGTACCTTTGGGGAAATAGGTACATATTCATCACACATCTGGACGATGTTGTGGATAAATTAGATATTGAAACAGATTGTACATCTCAACCTAGTAGTTATTCTACTGACCTCGCTTTGCAAGCAAACAACGTAAGTGACCCGGAGCTTTGCTCCAATCCATTTTGTTGGGTTAACAGTCCCGGCTATTCGAGTTTTTTTTCTCGAAGCTGAGCGCTGCAGTCACTGGTCCAAGGGGGACTTGGGTTGCTGGTAATTGCATGTTAACTGCACACGTCAGATTCATGAGGACACCGGAAACGGAGCGAACACCACGCGTCGGAATACAAGGATACATGAAGTTTGAAGATAGATCTTAGTGAAGGTGATCGTAGTTGTGAACCTAATTAAGATAAGAGTTGGGCACGAAATCCTGGAGTCTAGAGATAGGTCTCCCATAAGAGCGTTTTCCCTCAGCTGTGGCGTGGAACACAACCCCGGCGTTTAGCCCTGTAGGCCGAATACGACTGCACAATGTTACGTATTATCGTACCATCGTTGTCTTTCCTTTCGTTGGGTTTAAATATCCATCCTGCAGACAAACCATTTCTTATCCAGAGCCTTGAAACTCAGAAGGCGAAGGTCGCTCAAATAAATTGTTGTCAGAAAAACAACCTGTTCTTCGATTACCCCAATATAGTGGCGGTGGTTGATGGAATTGCTAGTTGGACTACCATTGTGAAGATGATGGAGACGGATTTGAATAAGGTCAACGCATTGAAGAATAGAGATGGGATGACACCCAATAATGATGCGGATAAATTAGAGCTGCTGAAATCAGACAGCAACAACAACAACAACAAAAATTATCTACAAACTGAGGACATTTTGGCTGATGGCTTCTTTGGTATCGATGGAGTTGGCGTGAATAGTTACAAACACACACTTCATGGGAAGAGTTGGGATAGCCATGCCATGTCCATTCTTGGGGTACATCACCCTACCTCACATGTGAATATGACGGATAACAGAGGAGAATTTTGGGAAATGTCTTCACCGCAGTTGGATGAATATCACTGTCTTATTCCATCGACGCAGAGATCGCATCAACTACACGACAAATTCTTGCTTCGTGTATGGGGAGTGGTTAACGATCTACCTGTCTTGTTTGGGATGAGGGGCTGTGAAGCAATCACTGATGATGTGATGGCTATTCGCGATAATGGACTTGTGCACAACACCACTCACAAGTACTACTCACTCGCTCTTTCTGCGATGTATCGTCAAACCTTCCTTGAACATGATCATTCCGGCGCATATGGATATGTGAAGACAGAGAAGTTTTGTCAGGCTTTATTGCTGCATGCAATGATTCATCTTGAGGGGATCCCTGTTTGGCCCACAAGCAAATTTTCCACGCACAAGATTTCATATACCAATACGTGGTTTATTAATGGGGAGAATTACTCTTTCCCTGCACATCCAGCTGAGTCATTACATGCAGCTAAGCCATTGCATGTCAATACCCATGTATCTCAAGATCGGGGAGTGATACTGTTCTCTTTTATTAGAGTCATCTACGTGCATCACTGTCTCATCCGCTTTTTGACCCAGCGACTTGATCATCATCTTATTAATCTTGTCACTGTGTGGGGAGATGTCTTCGCTACTTCGACGGTTACTTCATTATGGACAAATGAGATATCTTCTAATGTGACGCTCATGCTTGTTTATGGTGTTACTTGCCACAAGTCGACACACCCTGCCCTCCGTGTATGCCACAAGATCTTGACTGCGATTACTCCTACTGCCTTCACAGCATCTATCGCTGACTACTGTACGGGTGTTCAATGTCGCTCCTTAGGTGGCAATTGTCGGAGCATCAAGCGATGACTACATGACTTATCACGGATGGGGCAATATTGTTTGCTACGTTATGAAGTATCACTCTGTCAACGCACCACAAGCTATGTTCTGTAAAGAGATTAGGGAGCGCGTATTTGCCGAGAACAACTCCTACTTCCATCGTCGAGGATATTCTATTGCTGACTATGATTTTACATCTACGGTTCGATTAGGTTTTGATGTGAGTGCTGTCTCTCCACATGATTTCCGTTCTCACATGCTGGGTGTGCTTCCTGAGGTCTCCATCGATAATAATTCTGCGGTCGATCGATGCTATAATTGGTTATGTATTGCTACAACTTCCGATTGCTGCCGGCATCCGTCTATTTGGGACATTACAATGAGTCTTCAAGTGCACATCTACCGCGATCTCTACAAGAAAACACAAGACATCGTTTCTTTTCAGTATGGAGAGGAATTGGCACCAACTCATCGGCCTAATCATGCCATCTTGCTCAGGGGAGATGATTCTTGCATGTCTTGCGCACCGTCTGCTTCAAACGATCTCGTACCATTGGCTAATAATTCTCACGGAACTGGATTCTGGAAATCTTCAACTTGGGTTCCATCAGTTGATTGCTACGTTGAGTTACGCTTTGCGGATGATGCCACTTCATTAGTCATCGGTAATGATGCATAATAATGTTTTCTTACTCTTAAGCAAACTTTTTATCACACGAAGAACAGCACTAAAACAAGCTCTGGATGCAGCTAGAGCTAGAGAAAGAAGGAAGTGCCTTTGATAGTTTCTGAAACAACTTGTGTCATGTCAAGAATACCGGTGTGCCCCAGCTATGCTACGGCAGCCTCTTAAACAAATAGGATGAGGAAAAACAAATGAAGCACAGTTGCGGAGATTGCAGCTGCGGCTGCTTTTGAAAGGACGCAACAGATGCACTAGACGGCTCATCAGATGGATTCGCTGTCATAGTTGTAGGAGGAACCATCTCGTCATCCTGAGAGTGAGATGCCCAGGGCACATAAAAGAATGGGCTGAACCACAAAAAAAGGCCTCTACCACCACGATCGTCATCACAATTCTACTACCCCACGTGCGTAGCAAATAAATCTAAGACCCCAAAAAACATCCCCATCATGATGATTCTGACGGCAAACCATGGTACTATCGGCTCAACACACCCAAAACCATGATAAACAACACCCTGTCTAACCCAATTTTTTGCGTAGATTCCGATTATGTAAGCGGCGGCGGTAGAATCGAAGTTGCTGTGATGGTATACGGCTCCAATCGACGTAGACATAAAATCTGCACCTGCGGGCAACATCATGCCATATGTACTCATATTTAATAAAATTAGTTGTTCAATTGCCATGTTGCATTGCAGACTCCTTCTAATGTTATAATGATTGATTATTATTATCAACTTTCTTCATTATTTGCCAAATGCAGTTATTAATGGAGTAGTAGGTCAAACCACCGGCTGTTGTTCGTATGCCATCCGATATTAATGGTGTTGTTAGCAGTCATATAATACCCTGAATAAATACAAAAATATCCCACCAACGACGACAGCAGCTCTCATTCATCATCAGATGCTATTGTTGATATCAGTTCTGTCATGTTCTTTGTCTTTGTCGGAAATGGTTGTGTCCGTGGATCGGCTCCACAAAAATAAATGTGTTTGTTCAGTGGATCGGCTCCAACAAAATGATGAACAGTGATGATGATAATTTAACATGCCATTACCAACGATGGCGAGGGCTCTTAATTAATTTCCTGAACTGATGTTGATGTTGGGTCGACGGCAGCGCTCGTCCTTGTCGGCAATGGTTTGATGCATCGGTCGGAGGATCATCCGATGATGTGCTGTTGCCATCATCAAATGCACAATAACTGAATGCCCCTTAATTTCTCGAAATGGCGGATTCATAGTCCAATAGCATGATAGGAGGCCACTGCGTCGGATCGAGAAATAAAATGGGCATAGCCATTGACATAATTTTTACTAGCACAGCGCCATGGTGAAGAGGTCATCGAAGTGTTTTGAGGAGGTTTGAGTGCAGAATTTTGATGACAATGGTGGAAGTGCGTGTGGAAAGGGCGCCCCCCTAAACGGTTGCATAAAGTAAGGAAATTTATCTAGATAAAAAAGAGGGCACCTCTTTTTCAATTTTGTGGTTCAGCCCATTCTTTTATGTGTCCTGGAGATGCCTTGGCCAAATCAAGATTATTTCCGATGCAGTTGTGGCAGTTGAACATGAAATTGGGGTCAACAGCCATCTTGATTGCCTCAAGACGGTTGAGTAGTTCTGTTCCTTAGGTTGCTTCCTGAGAAGAGATGCACTTTTTCTTGCATGTGCTCCTGAAATGGCATACTTATCTCATGGAGTAGTTGATACTTTACCATACTTAGTAATAGGTACACTGCAAAGTGGAGGCTGGAGGATGCACCTACTTACCTACTATCAAGCTATTGCTCGGAAAATCGCACAAAAAATATTTTACTAACAAACTACTCACAAAACACATCCTGACTGAAACTATTGCCTCTCTATGCTCAACATCACCCTCTGGCTATGTTCAGGTTCATCCATCAAGCAAGAAGAATACTCTCCTCTTGAATATGAATCGATACACTCATTATGCTCTGGACGGAATCATGGACTGTGACGCAGTCCTCTTGAGTACTGCTGTAGCTGATGATTTTAGTAATCAGGCATGCCTTTTGGCATTGGCGAGGGGCAAGTCCAGTCTAATTCGTGTTGGCGGAGGCAAGAATTTTGGTAAGTTTTGGATTAGTTAATTACTTTGCCATGTGACAATGCCTGAAAAGAGTTCTCATCAGCCTAATCCTCTATTGCTCTTCCTTTTGCTTATGCACTGACCTCAAATGTAATTCTTTCTTAATAAAATAGACAAGGTATACCGCGCGGTGGTAGCCGCTAATCAAGCATTGGATGAGTACAAGTATCACTTAGTAGGTGCTGCAGCTGGTACCGTTTCTCCGAGTAAGCTGTATCTGCAGTTTTGATCTTGATAGATTGATAGATGCCGATCTTCTTCTTCTTAACCATTTTCTTAATACTGCAGTGGGGTGGCATTGGCAAGGTGGCCACGCAGGTACAAACGGAGGCCAATTGTATGGTACGTGTGGCTACGTGTTTCATTCTGCTTCCTACTTCCTGTTCCTTTGATGTATCGTGCAAATCATATACACGTACATTCCTTATTCATATTGATTCATCCTAATACTGTCTCTCTTCTCTCCTTCATCCATTTTGATCGATCAGGTATGGGCGTAGATCAGGTACTGCAAGTGGAGATGGTGCTGCCCAATGGTTATCATGTCAAATTTGGCCCCACAGAATGGGAGGACGCAACTGCAGATGGATTCATTGTCCCTCGCACGACAGTTGTTTCAGGAGTGTGCCGAAGCAACCCTGATGAAGAAGACGAGGAGAAATGGATCTGGGAGACCTGCCCCGAAGACTTTGATATTAATTTTGGTGACCTCTGGTTTGTGTCAGAGGTGGTGGAGGAGGAACTTGGGGTGTGGTGACATCTGCGTCTCTGCAGCTTCACGAGTATCTTCCTTCCAAACAATTCGGATTTAGAGTGGAGGAGTGCTCTCCCCTTCTCCCAAAATTTAATGAGTTTGTGGCACAGTACCTCACGACGCCATCAGTTTTGAATGTGACTAAGGAGAGCAGCCTCGCTTGTGGAGCTCCTGGGAGTCGGGAGAGGACTATTATATGTTGTTATGGCAAAGAAGACGTCGTGGGAGCTTGGGCAAGGTTCCTAGAGCTGAACAACTTGCCCCTAGAATCTTCATCATGTCTTGTCAGGGCCCCTGATGCCAAGAGCTTTGCAGAGACTATGACTATCTTGATGGGAGAAAAAAGCAGATTCCCTGGCAAAGTTCCAGATAATCCTCCTGCTCCATTGATGGTTGATTCTACAATTGGTTTCGTGTTGGTCCCACAATCTTGGATCAATGAAAGCGAAGAAAACATCAAACTTTTCCTCGAGAAAGGGAATTTCCCATACTATTCTCATGGAGTTACTACTGCCAGCTTTTCCGATCAAGCCAATTCACTTTCCCAGTCTCAGCGCGATGCTGCTGCAATGGCATATTTCTTTTTCCCTCACAATGAAACTGGAGAAACCAACTTTTGGGGCAATGTTTTCCCAAAGATGTATGACATTTCCAACAAGACCAAGTTCCCTCCTGCTTTCAGGGCTAACCATGTTGGGCCTTATCTCACCGGGCCCCTCAAGGAAGACTGGACGAAAGCTTGTCCTCGAGAATGGACATTTCAGGAGCGCGAGAAAAAGTGCATCTCTTCTCAGGAAGCAACCTACGGAACATGACGAACGGGAGCTTGGACAAGGCTTGGATATGGATTCTAGTACTTGCTGGTACGGCATTGAGATATGTATCTTTGAGGGTAGGTACGACACGTATGAGGGGCAGAGAAGTTCTCGGCACTTCCGAAGAGGTTTTAGGCAGCAAAAGATATCAGAGAGAGGGATTTTGGAGGGAAAACTCCAACAATGACGATTGTATCCAAGATAAGGATGTTTCTTGGATGATTGTTTTCCAAGATAAGGAAAGCTCATAATTCGAATTCTAAAGTAAACGCAAGTTAACAAACGACCAAGTGTGGTAACACATGAATTAGCTCCTAGCAAGGGCTTTAGCTGGGGTCAGGGTTTGACACCATCTGTCAGATTAACAGTCTCGGATTCTACTTTTATTCCATTACGGAATCGAGTGAGCCGACTGCTGCCTTCGCACCTACGACATCCCTACTCCCATCGATTTGAGGACCCCGTGTGTGTGACTCCGCGTTGCACCCTGTAAGCGATCTATTGGACAAAGTGAGTACATGACCGTAGCAAAGCGGTGAAGTGTGTAAATCAGCTCAAGACTATCTCAATTACTACCGAAGAGCTTCGGTGAGATTTGTTCGGAAATTCCCCAACCTGACTCCGTGTTGGCAATAAGGAATAAAGATTCCTGTACTCTTCATTAGCGAGGAGAGGCAGAATCTGCAGCGTGAACTGTGGGTGACTCCGTGTTGCCCTAAGCACATCAGCAAGTGCAACCCTGTAATTTCCTAATAGTGTATTGAACGGTTGATAAATACTTATTGGGCATATCAAAAATTTATTACAGTTTGATTTCGGCGCAGTTTTGAATCATGAAGAAGGCCACTTTTGAAGAGATACTCAAGTACATCCTCCGAGGTGAGCTAGACAACGATGGGTTTGTAGGAGACGTCATCGCTGATCGTAGCATGAATACGTTCAGAGAATTTCTAGAAACTATTGATGATTTAAACGAGGTAAACAGCGTGAAGAACCGGAGTGGGAAGATGATTCAAATGGATCCAACGCTAAGACACATCCTGCACCAGTGGTTGAACAACAATACTATCGTGCATGAGCACTTGGATTCCAAAGGCATCACAACCTTGGGGCAGTTCAAGCAGTTGATCAGCGATCCCAACATGGTGAATTTGATCAAAGACAAAACAGGAGCAAGTATTTCGGATGAACTTAGGGAGAGGTTGAGCGAAGTCCTATCCTACATGAATCAGCTCCAGATGTTGCATGGACCCATCTCCAAGGTTGGTGTTTACGACTTCATGCAGAAAACCAGCGATGACTTCGATCAGTGGTTCGACGCAGCTGTCCCTTTCGTTACCTACGACGAGGCCAAGGCCAAACTTCACCAACGTAGGCTTATTCAAATTCAGCAACATACGGGATATTTTGGGCAATATCATTCCTACTCTTTGGATGATGATCTGGATGATGATGATGACGTTCCAGGGGTGGAATTATGTAAACCATCTTCTCCTGACGACTACACGGACAATATTTCAACACCTAATCTTGCATCGGACTGCAGCAACCGATTTCCTACGGCAGAAAAGTCCACCTTCTCAACAACTACAACAGACCGCAACTTCGCCTTTATTGATGCACGTTCCAACCACGACAACATGAACTCTTTGTTGTTTTCCTACGCTTCTAACACCACTGATGTGCCTCGCCTGACAATAGCAAAGCAAACATTTGAAGCGCAATCATTTGATAGAGGGATTCCATCTGTAGCCGTAGCTTCTCCAGCGAGCCTGATGGCTGCGAAGCATTTCTTTGATGAGCAGTCGAAGCTCTTCGACAGAGGCAATCCATCCACAGACTTGATTTCGACTGGGTTGGCCGAGGCTGGTTTGGTTCATGAAGAGGCTCGATGCATCTTCAACTGTCGTTGCGGACAAATGCAATGTTGGGTTCGCAAGAATCTGGGAGGTTATCCCTATCTGTGTCAAGATTTAAAGGGCTATCCCTTACTATCTACCAGCTGCTTCCATCCCACTACGATCAGACTTGAGGCGATGTATCCTGATCTTGGTACATCTTATGTTCTAATAGAGGACACCTATTGGGGGACGGCTACTGACGGAGATATTTGCATCCATCGTTGGCAACGACCGCATTGTGCATTTAATTATGAGCCTGCTTGCAAGTGGTACAGCGCCGTCAACTTCCTTCCAACAGCAATTGATCTTCGTCAGCCTCTCCGCCTTCCCTTTGGTGATGACAACGATAAACACAATGATGTTGGTTTTGCAACAAATGAAGTGTTAGAGCACAAGACTGTTCATGAGGTTGGGGAGTGTGTGTACTTGACTGCTGTCAGTTCTTATGTACTTATTTCTTCGGCAAATGTGCAATATTTGAAGAGAGCTGGTAATATTGATGGGGGATGTTTCATAGTGATGATTACTGATGGGGGAAGATTGATCGGATGGAATATCACTGGCTACATATCTGATAGCAACAACGTCAGTGGAAGATTGGAGACGGATGATTTAGTTGGGAAGAAAGATGGGGAGCTAGGACGAAAAGAGGTGGAACTTGGAGATAATGCCATCGATATTGTTGGATACGTTGATGATACTGGTCAGGAGGTGACCTTGATTGATCGTTGCGACGCATGTGCGCCTGTTTCCGTTGAAGACGGTGATTATCTTGCTTCGCAAGTGGAACGGCACTCAGAGTTCGATGACTGCTCTATTCAAGACATCGAGGTGGCACCTACTTTTATGCACGCATGTGGAGAGGATCTCGTGTTGTCATCATTAACGGTTGACAAGGTGGTGATACGCAAGAGTGATAATGATGACAGGAGCATCTTTCGATTGGCGGTTGCAGCATTTGGACAGGATTACTGCTCGTCGGCGCTTGGATTTCGAAAGGGCTATTGCTCCGCAGTGATTGGATTTGGAAAGTACTCTTTGCAGCCACGTAATTTTGGAACCAGTGTGACGTTCATTGAGTTTATTGAAGATCTTGGACGACTTGTGACGGGCGTCGATCCCACTGCTGGAGCCGCATATATGCAGGTCATGCCTCGCATCAACATACATTACTCCAACTGTGTTGCCCGTAATGATGGGGGAGAGATGATGCGGAGACTGTTTGACTCATTTGGCGCGGACATCATGCATGAAAGCCAGCACGACAAGACTTCTGGTTGTGATGGGACTCTGATTGTCAAACTACTTTCACGATGGGGAGCTGCATCTGGTAATATTACGGTACCTTGGATGGGTTCGATGGGATGCAACGATTCTGACTACTCAACGTTGAAGTTTATTAGATTATGGGATAGTAAGATACTATTGGAGGAGGTATTGGCCAAGGAAAAGTTATTGAGAAAGAAAATCGTTGGAGATATCACGTACGATAAGCACTCTTGGGGAGTAGATTTCACGCCGACCGAGATGATGATAAAGCGTATGGTCAACGACAATGATAGAAATATTGTGGGAACCGCTGTAATGACGTTGTCCAGCTTCCGTGCACAACCAAGGAAAGGTCATCTCGATAGGATCAAGAGAGTCTATGGGTATCTCTGCAAGATGAGGAATGGAGACATTCGGTACAAGACTGATATGCCTGTTATCTCAGGTTTCGATTTCCTCAAAAGGGATTGGCCCAGTACGCCCTATGCCAGAACTCGCGAGGAGTACTCCAAGAATCCTCCACCAGCTTGTGGGAAGCCTGTCTTGATGACTAGTTTTGTGGATGCCAACCTAATGCATGATATTCGCAGTGGAAAATCTGTCACAGGCGCACTTCACTTCCTCAATAAGACTCCTTTTGATTGGTTTTCGAAGAAGCAGAATACTGTCGAAACAGCTACGTACAGATCCGAGAACAACGCAGCGGGAACAGCTATCAGGCAAATCAGGGCTAACAAGACCCTCCTTCAGTTCCTCGGAGTACCTTTGCATGGAACCCCGATTCTACTATTGGGTGACAATGAGTCTTTAGTGTCAAGTGGAGTTAATCCTGACTTCAAGAATCGCAAGAGGCATTTGGTATTATCATACCATTACATCCGTGAGAATGTAGCAGTTGGTTGCATCAGGTTTGCGAATTTTGGGTCATCTATCTTGGGATCCATTGCGAAGTTAGTTCAAATCATTGAGGATTCTCAAAGCGGGCTCAAGGCGAAAGTTGGAGATCTTCTTGGACATCAGGTACCTCGGAACTATCAACGAGACGAAGGTATTGATCGAGACAATGGGGAGATCAAATGGCAGGATACGAAGAATCTGAAATGTAACAACTTGGAGACATTTGCTGAAGAGAGAAATTCATTCTACAACATTGCACTCGACGGATACAAGAAGGCTACACTCCACAAACTCAAGTTGGATGCGTTGAGAAGTTCGTCTCTGGATTATTATTGGAATCATTGGATTGAATTACCTTGTGGTGATGGTGACATCGACAACGAAGAACTACGATACGTCAACAACAATAGTCTTAATGAGGTTTGTATGGGAGCGTTGACGTTGAATGTGGAAAACGGTGGACAACTCCAAAGTGATTGGATGATTGGCCGATTAAAGTCAAAGCTAATTGGTATTGGCGGCGCGAGAGTTCAGGAGCTTGCTGAGCGGGATGATTTTCACAACTCGAATGGACCGCGATTGAATGAAAGATATGCCAAGGACGTGACAACCGCTTCTTTGAGGAGAATCAGTGTTTGGTATGAGTATGATCCTACGCAGACGTACAACAGCGCGACACGACTGTTACTATGGGGGACAATACACTCAAGCTCTGTAGGATACACACGTGGAGATACACGCAGCAACGTTGTTGTCAGGGAACCTGGGGGAAGATACTTGAGGAACATCGTTACGTACAACGGCAATGAATTTGAGAGAGATCACAATCCCTGCTGCGTTGCTATGATGACGAGACACATTGCGGATAGCGGCTTTATCCCTGGTAGAATGAGCGGCCCAAATCACCAGCTTACAAACTTCTTTTATGATGATGCATTGCAGACGGAGAACGTTGTTCTTGAGAAGGAAATGATCGCACTCATCCATTCTGTCAGGACCGATCTGGAAAAGGCAATGACCCAACTCATGTCTCAGCAGAACGGAGCGTCATATCAGTGCCAATCGGAAAACATTGGATACGCTGAGTCAGCTGAAACTGGAAGCAACTGTTCCATGGGCTCAAGACACAGAGTTGATCGCCTATCGCAACTGATTAGTTTGAGAACACGCAATTGCAGCAAGACATCATTGATTGCAGACGGATATGATAACCTCCAGAGTGGAAGCTCAGAGTTGATTGTAGGACACGTGACAATGACGGAATGTGTTATTCTTGGACTACTGCAACAAGACACGCCAATCTTGCCCAGCAATATTGAGTCACTCGTGGCTAGTAAGATACAGCCCAGTTTTGGGACCAGCGTGAGACACTCCATACTGACCTACCGCATTCGTGAGATTGCTACAGCTACATCTGAATGTATGAGAGTGACATTCATTAGGAGGGAATTTTATCCATATGATTACAAGGCGATCTATCTTGGAAAGGGAACGCGATGGATTATTGGAGATGTAATAGCAAGGACGTCGAATCATAGGGGGATGACGAACGGGAGCTTGGACAAGGCTTGGATATGGATTCTAGTACTTGCTGGTACGGCATTGAGATATGTATCTTTGAGGGTAGGTACGACACGTATGAGGGGCAGAGAAGTTCTCGGCACTTCCGAAGAGGTTTTAGGCAGCAAAAGATATCAGAGAGAGGGATTTTGGAGGGAAAACTCCAACAATGACGATTGTATCCAAGATAAGGATGTTTCTTGGATGATTGTTTTCCAAGATAAGGAAAGCTCATAATTCGAATTCTAAAGTAAACGCAAGTTAACAAACGACCAAGTGTGGTAACACATGAATTAGCTCCTAGCAAGGGCTTTAGCTGGGGTCAGGGTTTGACACCATCTGTCACCATCTGTCAGAACAGAACTACTCAACCGTCTTGAGGCAATCAAGATGGCTGTTGACCCCAATTTCATGTTCAACTGCCACAACTGCATCGGAAATAATCTTGATTTGGCCAAGGCATCTCACTCTCAGGATGACGAGATGGTTCCTCCTACAACTATGACAGCGAATCCATCTGATGAGCCGTCTAGTGCATCTGTTGCGTCCTTTCAAAAGCAGCCGCAGCTGCAATCTCCGCAACTGTGCTTCATTTGTTTTTCCTCATCCTATTTGTTTAAGAGGCTGCCGTAGCATAGCTGGGGCACACCGGTATTCTTGACATGACACAAGTTGTTTCAGAAACTATCAAAGGCACTTCCTTCTTTCTCTAGCTCTAGCTGCATCCAGAGCTTGTTTTAGTGCTGTTCTTCGTGTGATAAAAAGTTTGCTTAAGAGTAAGAAAACATTATTATGCGAATTTCAATGATGGAGTATCACCCTATCTCTCTCTGAGCTGCTCTCGCTCTGTGAGAAGAAGAAAGGATATGAACAAAACCTGCCCGAAATTATTGCTTATTTGCGAGCGCTGGAACAGAGTGAGTCAAAATCTAAAATATTAGGATTTAGATCTAATTGGCGATGATTACGAGAAAGGGTAAGAATCAGGGTAAGAATCAGTGTAAGAATCAGGGTAAGAATTCTTACCCTGCAGGGTAAGAATCAGGGTAAGAATTCTTACCCTGATTCTTACCCTGATTCTTACCCTCTCTGTCAGGGTAAAATATTTCATCGCCAACTTTTCCAAAAACATTTCAACCCATCACAGCAGCGCATCACAGCCATCATGGTGGGCCGCTATGCCATAGCACAATCAATTAGGACTCCAACGCATTGTAAAGCTATGATCTAGATCAGTTTTTGACGTAGAAAACGTTGATGTACTCGGGAAGTCATGAAATTGAGAGCCTGCAGACGTATCGGCGGCTATATCTAACGCATCGATTTTTGGTCTATTTTGCTGCAGGTGTCAAATAACGTCGACGAGGAAACGCAATAATCGTTCCACAAGGCCCCCGTAGTACTCTCAGTACCATATTAATATAGATGGCTGCTAGGGGTGTTCATAACGCCATGGTATCTGATTTTGATCCACTTAGGCGATGTCTTGCGGGGGTTTTGTGAACAGATTCGTGTGCGGACATAGCATCTCATTAGGATGGTAGTAATATACACAGCAACACATTTTATTGCAATTACTCTCCTAAACTATTAATATATGAACTAGAGTCCACATTATATCTCAAGAGCAAGCCGTCGTGCTGTTTATTTTCCAGTGTTGCAGCCTTGAATTAACAATCAACTTCTGTAATCTCTGTAGAAGACAAGGCAAGTGCTTGTGTGTAGGTTGCGTCTAAGATAATGTTATTATGAATATAAGGATTATTAATCTCTTTATATTATGTGTGTTATTTCTCATTTTAATGTGTATTGTTGCATGGGTCAGCAGGAAGACACATACATGCATCACGGTTGCGTCAAATAGACTATCTTTTCTCTAGCTGACAAGCCTTCTTAGATAATGTTGCCGCATGGACCCTCCAGTGCAGTGCTTCTCAAGAAACATTTGCCAACCCTAGATCCAAATGATTCCGTCTACTGGTGGTTGCATGTATTGTTCGTTGTTTGTTTGTCACCCTATTCATCTCTTACTTCATAGCAGATTCGTTCCTGGTTGATGCTTCATCTCTAATACAGAATGCCGCAAATAGGATGATAACAATGGAAATTACCGAATCCTTCCGAAGAGATGACATAGTTATCGACACTCACGTTGCCTCTGCTACTAAAGCTGAGTAGGAAGTCACCCGATAAATATCTCAGATTTATTGTAAGCTTTTGTGTCCACTGAAGCCGTAGTACGTATTGAGATTGATGATGAAAGGGTGCCAGCAGAAGAAAACAGCAGTGGCAGTCCATTGAAAGTATATCCACTTCAAAATTATATTGTTGCATGCAATAGCCTCTAGATCAGCATCCCCCTTCAAGGGGTAATGCCTCCCACGACGTCAACGTGATTATTAACTGACACAAGCCACTCATGATCAGATTGTCACCTCAACCGCACCACACGGAGACGAGACGCCACTATGTCCATCAAAACCACTATATTGCTGTATTAGAACCATCATCTCGCTCTTTTGTTATAATATTCCCACCATTCTCATCAGTTGTGCCACTGCATCGTTGGATAATCGCTGTAACCATAGTGCCCGCGTAGGTGACCCATGCCGACAGTTCTAGACGGTTTGAATGGAAATCACCTCATCGAATGTCACCATAGTGTCAGGTTGTCGAGTAATAGACTGTGTTCATGTCCCAGAGGTCAGAAATAGCAACAAGGCAGAGGGATAAGTAGTATCATCGTCATGGTGGATGGGCAAGAGGCAAGAGTTGGCGATGAGGCAAGGGGGGAAATATTTGTAGGGTAAGAATCAGGGTAAGAATTCTTACCCTGCAGGGTAAGAATCAGGGTAAGAATTCTTACCCTGAGGGTAAGAAAATTCTTACCCTGATTCTTACCCTCTTTCTCGTAGTCAGAGCTATTTAGATCTAAATCCTCCTCTTTTAGATTTTGACTCGCTCTGTTGCTGAAGCTGGGAGCGCACCCACCACCCCTTCTACAACACTGTCTTGGCATCTGGCATGTGGTTCCCGTGCGTGCGTGCTGGCATGAAATTACCTATGTACTTATATACACATCATAGAAGTAGAAGTAGGTACCTAGGTAGAAATGGTTCATATATCTCTTATTGTGGAGCACTCCCAACTAATCCGAGATAGTATAGTGGCTAGTATCCCCGCCTGTCACGCGGGAGACCGGGGTTCGATTCCCCGTCTCGGAGGTATCGTTTTGCTTCTCCTGACTACGATACATTTTTTCATCATGCTACATGCTGCCTACCTACACTCTTTTGCTAGAAGTACCTACCTACCAGCTACCAGCCCACCCAGGATCACAGGTCATCATTACGTCCAAGTGAAGCATTGGGTTACTGCTACCATGGCTCACTCCTTTCTTTTGTAAGTGTCTCCAGCTTACTCTCCAGCTTACTGGGAGATAGGAGTATCATTATGTGTTCAAACCAGGCAATGTCGATTTGTTACATACTTATCGTTGATTCGGTCATTGAAAAAAAGTTTCTCCTTCAGTTTCAACTTGCTTCTGATGCTCCTTCAAATTCAACAAACCTGTTTGGTTTGGGGTAAGCCACTTCTGGGGAAGGAGGCATGTGTTCCCGCCATACCTCATGATGTCTAGAGTATCATGAATAAGTATCTAATCCGATTAACTTTGTATTATTTAACCAAGGTACTTATTTATGTGTACGCTAATGAAATGTAATGATTATCGTACGTACGATAATAATGGTCTATCTATCTAATAATTTGATTAAAAGCACTGCATGCCCTCTTACCAATCCCGATTTAAATTTTTGGAACTGATACTTTCATCATCATTAGTCATAGGGATCCCACCTCCACCCCACAGGGCATTCATTTCATCGCTTTCTGCCTGTCGATTGTAATCTTCCTCCTCTGTCGCATCAAACCCGTAAGAAGCGGCATAGCCTCCTTTGGCCATCGCGGATTGAGGCCTTCCATTATCATCACCTCTGTCATCCAAAATTGGAGCTCGTGCATCACCTGGGTAGTCTGTCTCAATACGTCTCAGTTCCTCCAACAGGAAATCGGATGCCATCATGGCAGCACTTGTCATCGAACCATCAAGTTCCTTGGCTTCACCATTACTTGCAGCATCTTTTCCCAGACGCATCTCCAACGCCTGACAGATAACATTTACCATATTGCCCCCATCAATCTGGGAGCGATCCACCTTATTCGCAGCAGGAGTCGAATCATGCATAAATGAAGTATCTTCATCCCTCACAGCTCCTGTCACCTGCAAATCTGTCGCGACGCGGAGAGCCTCCATATCTTTCCTGTCAACCTTCATCCCCTCCACATCACTCCAATCGCGCAGTCGTAACATCCTTTCCAATTTCTCCATCCCAATGCGACCAAGCGTCTTTTCATTCTGCTGGTAAACCAATCCTGTCGGAATACCCTTCTGCGCTGTACGGACTTGCTTTGTACGTAAAATGTTCACCATGGGCCAAGGACTTCGACGTGCATAATTTGCCGCAAGTCCCGATCCAGACCTGTCTCCACCATCACGGAATGTCCAATGAGGATGGAAGAAGATAAGTTGTAACAATTCCTCCACTTCCAACCCCTCCAAAGTTCCCGTCAACGTATCAGCCCACTGCTCGAATATCTCAACATAATTCATGCAAAATTCCGGAAGAATCTGCAACGTCGTACTAATTTCATCCTGCCCCACATCCTCAATGCGACATACCTCAGCCCAATACGCAGCATAGGCATCTTCCATAGTGATCACCCTATCCACCTGATAATGAACCGGTCCCATGGGAATACCACTCTTCTCGGCACTTTGAGTAAATGGACAGAGTGCCAAATCAGCCATCATCTTCTCCACCCACTTTTTACTAATATCCACCACAACGGCATCATCCTTGGGACTCAAATCTTCAATTTCCGGCAAATCGACATCCCCAAAGGCATTGTAATCATCCACTTCATCCACACCACTAAAATCCCATTCCTCATCATCATCCCAAAACGGATCGGGTGCAAATTTCATATCGGATGCATCAGCGGATGCCGAATAGGATCCAGAAGCGAATGGATTACGGTACGATTTGACAGTGAAACCTAGGATACGCTGTTTTTGTTGTGCCGAGGCATGTGGGACGAGGATGGTGGTTACGCCAAAGTTGTCACAGACGTCCTTGCAGGCGTCGAAGTGACCCATTAGTTTGTTGAGGAATCTTGGGTTGGATAGTTTTTGTTCCATGCCTGGCAAGAGGATGGTGGCCGAGTCCTGCATGTTAATTGAATTATTGTCGTGATGAATTAATTGGTTTTGATGGTTTATTAATGAAAAGTAGTGTGTGTATTGATGAGATGAGTTGTGTACACAAAAATCAACACAACGAAATATACTTATCTAAATATTATCGTAACTCACCCCCTTTTGCATATTCTTGCAAGCTTCTGCAGCCAATTGCCACAACACACGCATCATCTGCGGTGTTGTCTGAGCTTCAGCAGCTAACTCATGAATCGTGTCAGGTATCTTCTGAGTCGGTGCAGACATGAAGAGAGAAGAAGTTTTGACTCTGCATGATTTGTTGTGCTTCCTTGATTTATCCGCTCCAGATGTCGCTGGCAAATTTACGGAGCTGCTTGAAATTACAGTCCGCTGGCCTGTTGATGAGAGAAATGCATCGCAGCTCTGCGATGAGAGGAGGGATATTATCGTCGTTGATATTGCTGCGGCTCTCATGGTTCTGCATAGGATTTGTATTTGTGTGATTGCTGTCTTCGTGCGTGTGTCGATGTTGACGTCTGGAGGCTTTTCAAAGTGAGTACCCCGAAGAAGTTGAAGTTATTATACCTAGTAGAGAGGAATAAGTAGACTTTAGAATACCTGTTCTTATGATGACAAAGATTCGGACATTCTTCACATTAGGGTTGTCACTTTGTCTTGCTTTGTCCGGTCGGTCTCCTCCGGTCGTCAGGATGATTTGCAAGGCAGGCAGGCCCTCAGGCAATAAGAATGAATCAGATGATCCATGCAGCCCAGCTAGATACAGACGACTTGATTCACTCTGCAGATTGTTATTGGCCAACAGGTACAATAGTGCATGAAAACACAAAAGATATTTGTGCATCCTTGTCTAGAGATAGGGAGATAAGTAGTAGATCGAAGATAAATTACAAAGCTTTTTAAGCTCGAAGGTCTTACATTAACAAAAATACTGTGAGGTCTATACCGACACTGTTACACATCACTTGATCATCTTGCCATAGAAGATCATCCAAAAGAAGAAGATTCAGACTGCCTCTACATTGGCAGCACCTGAATGGGGTAGCCTCACACAAAATTGTCTTGATGAATACTGCTAGCCATCAATATCTACGATGTAGAGCTGCTTACACGGGAATGTCTGGCTTGTACAACAACCACTGTCCACCGCGGTCAGTTGCAAACGCGCCGATGACTCCACACGCATACTTTCCAGTCTGCAAGGTCATGAGGATATTCCTGTTGAAAAAGTTGGCAGAACGAACGACGCATGAAGCTGAGAAATAGGTGACGCAATCAAATTCTATGTCAAGAATGCATTGGGTTGACACAACACTTACTTGTCATTGATTGAAACAAGACGGTCCTGTTGACGCTTCACCAACCCAGTGTCAGAAGCCTTCATTACGAAGCTGCCAGATTCATCTTTACGGAGCAACCCGGAAGTGTCAAAAGCACCGCTGAATTCGTGTGCTCCAGACACGAAGCTCTCTCCATCATGGCAAGCAACACCCTTTGGAATACCCACGCCGGCCACCATCCTCGAGTTATCATCTCCTCCTGACATAGCAACGAAGTAGTAAGTGAGATCTTCACCATCAGCTTCGTGCTCAAGTGCACTGCTGATCATCGCACGCTCGCCCAGCTTGCTGCCAGAGTCCTCTTGAATGATGGCATAAAGCTTCCCGTTGTCCTCCATGACTTCAAATCCGTCAATATCTTCGAAAGTTGCCTTGCCTCCATTCTTGATGCCATCCTTGTCCCAGTTCATGGTGGCATTGCGTCCTTCAGTGTGCTGACCCTTGCCTCCGAGCATGATCTGCTGAGTAACATCAGTCTCACCTTGGTAGACAAAGTAGTCCCCATCAAACATAGCAGGGAAGGCACCATTAGCCGCGGCGAGTGTCTCGGGAACATTCTTGACGTAAAGGTGGCCAAAATATCCACAGGTCGAAGACTGGATAAAGGCAGTTTGGCCTTGACGTGGATCGGGACTGTTGTGTTCCGTCTTGCAGCCATCTGCGTCAGGCCCCTTTGAAGTCCACCACTTTGATATATGGAAAGAGTCAATGTTAGATTCATTTCTATACGAGTAAAACCAATAATGGCCATAACATAGACGTTCTTACCTCATATCCTTCCATACCAGAGCCATCGCCGGTGTTGGGGGGCTTGTTCTGATAATCCCAAGCTCCATCGTGCTGGAAGTTTTTGACCTCCCCATCCCATTTCCACTCTTGTGGAATCCACTTCCCTTCGACCTTGTCGCCATTGACAGCAGTCTTGTGGTAGGCATCGCGCCACAAGTCATATGGAGCCGTAGTATTGTCATTCATATCAACAGCAAAGCCATAGATTTGGCCATACTTGAGCCCATTTCTTGCCAAGAAATCGTCTGCCGGAGCATCTGAACCATCCTCAAGCTTACCCTTGATGCCGACGTAGATGCGGTAGGGAACAATGTTCTTCGGCCAAGTGTAGTTCATCCCGTCTGTGCGTGGGCCATAAAGTTCATTTCTCAACTCAGTAATGTGGTCAGGGTAGATCGTCTCGTCTCTGTAATCAAATGAATAGGAGAGACGCAAGGACTTAGAACGAGAAGCGCTATATATTCGTTAGACAAAATTTGGAGCAATACTTACGGGATAACGTTACCATTATCAAAGGCTCCATTGTATCCTGAGATGGCAATCTGTAGTAGAGCCGTGGAAACAGACACAAACAGTTAGAGATTGAACGACGAGGAAGAAGATGAAGAGAATTGGCACATACCATGACATAGTCCTTTGATTGGGGCTGATAGCATCAAATAGCAGTGAGAGTGATGTGAGAGGCAAATCAAAATCGAATGTACAAATGATGTTCATAAAACAAAAGTGCATTGGCCAAGCCTTACGTTGATCTCAACATTCTTCTCAAAGCCTCCGTCTGTGAGAAGTAGCGAAAGAGAATAGCAGAGATATTAGAAAGGTATTAGGCAGCACAAAGCCATGTTCTTCAATGAGGATATCAAAAGCTTCTTACTCGTGAATGCGCCTACTGCGTACAATGTTTTGGACTCGAGATCAAGAGCGTGTGCGCTCTGTCCAACAAACTCTTGGTCAAGTGCAAAGTTTGCCCACTCTTCATTAGTGATGAACATGTTGTCTTCAAGTCCAATTCCGTCTCCCCATTGATGCTTTTGCTCCAAGTGAGCACTGCAGAGAGACTGGAGGAACCAATCTGCTTCCTTTGGCATCTTCCACATTGTATATTTGCCACTCGCATCTAGAATGAGAATTGGTGGCGTTTGTGAGAGGGATCCAGGGCAGATGAAATGAATGAACAAACTTTTAGGAAAGGACGTACCAGTGTTACCGTAGTGAGCTCCTACGAGCGTCTCACTCTCGCCGTTTCTCTTGCCAACAGGTTCGCCCTTGAGATTCACTACACGCTCAATCATATCTCCCATTCCGACGACCATATCCGAAGCTGACATGGCGGCGGTTTCCATGTACTTGGCAAACGACGATCTATCATAATCGACATATTGAATATGACTTCCACCAAAAGTAGCTGCGCCATCATTCACAGGCCAATCGTAAGACTCGATCCTCAATCTGATGTGTGCGAAGCAAAAGAATGTCAGAAAAGGGAAGGAGAATCAAAGTATGGCACAATAGTAGAGCAACATGTAACTTACGGTCCATAACCCTCACTCTGCACGACAACTCTAACCGTCTTGTCGTCGGCAAGATATGCGCCGATTCCGTCAGGAGTTCCTGTGATCTTGAGACCGTAGGTGTCATCGCAGACACTGCGCTCTCCACCAGTTGCGACGGCCTTGATATTTCCGTGAGGAAAATCAACATCTCCAGAGCGTCCATCTTCGATGAGGGCTCCAGATACAGCAGCGTCTGACGCCTCACAAGCTAGCTGAGTGGTAGAGCCGACAGTAATACCTTCAGCCTTGTACTGCTGCAGTCCAGCGATGACAGCTTCGTAACCCACCATGGTGCTAAGGATTTTCAGCGTGTTATCGTCCATGGTCATGTTGAATCCAGGATCAACGCAAACGGGATGTCCGCCAATACCCAACACTTCAAGGAACCTCTTAGTGGCTGCATCAACCAAGTTAGGGATCTAAGAAGCAGAAGAAGGCAATATACGAGGCAACCAATTCATGAGCAAGGAGATTCACGCACCTACATGAAGGAAACAACAGATGTCATGAATGTGCAAATTTAAGATGTCTCACTCTCACCTTAGACAAAAGACTACGATCGATTGCTCCGTTGGGATCAATGGACACTTCAGACGCAATGGCTTTCGCAGCAAGCAGCGTTGCTAGGGCAATGTTGTAACGAGCCATGTTGATGGTAATGCACTTCGATGTTTTGGATCTTTGTGATACAAAATTATGATTTGATTCCTCGTAAAGCTACTGCACTCATGTCGGCTTCCTGTCCTCTCCTACATCTGCATTACTGTGACATGACAAACCAAGATTCTGGAGGCGACAGATGGCTCGGAAATAATTTGGATCGCCATCAAGCAGAAGATTCGGTATGTTTGTTGATGGATGAGTGATGTCCTTGTGGTGAAGCTAGTCGGTCTCAATTGTAGGTTGGAATTGGTACGATAGTAGATTCCACAAAATCTTAGAGAAGACAAGTGCACAGACAAAAATGAATCTCCATGAATTCGAACGACACTGATACAGATGTTTTGGTGATGTACATCATTTCATTGCCAACCTCAGGCTACGAGTATAATAAGCAAGTCAAAGACAAAACAATACATCAATCATGAAGGCTTCAGCCGCAACTGCAATCCTACTAGCCACCAGGGCTGGCGCATTTCCATTTCCATCCTTCTTGCGTAGTCACAGAGTTTTGGTCAACCAACAATGTCTTGATGAAACTGACAGTTACATCGAAGATTCTTTGATGGCGGAGGCCTACGGAGCCGTTGAAGAGGAGATTGAAGATGTGGCCACTTGTTCCGATACTGTGCTCGACAAATCAAGCTGTCAAGTTGATTTCTCCACATTTGATTCTTCTGAGGAGTTTCTCCAAGTTTGTGGCGCACTAGGGGGGAAGGCAGTCAAAATTGATGCAAGCATCAACTGCAACTATGGCACGACGCAAATCCCGAGAAGTGACATTGGTAAGAAGGGTTTTATCTTCTTGTACAACAATCTGTTTGATTGTGTATCCTTGCAGTGTGGAGACACAAATGTCAAGGATAAAATTGATAGTGCGATTGATGATATCACAAATGATGTTGCCAAGATCACTGGAGCTACCTGCACCTACACTGTTGATGACTTCGTTTCTTCTGCAGTAGGTAAAGGGACATCTGATGGAGATGGATTGACAGATATCTTCGAGAAGGATTCTTCATCTGCTCAGTGCCGCAGCCTTATGACAGCTGCGATTGGTGTGCCTCTCTTGGCACTCGCAGTTTGAGTTACATGTTCATGGAAGGAAGACTTCGGTAGTTTTTAAGATTTACGAGTGTAATCAAGATTTTGTTTGTACGATACAATTCCCTTCGTTAATTACTTATTCTTCACGAGTTCACTTTGAGAAAATTACTGTCTAGTCTGATCCACTCTCGTCTTCACTAGCCTCTTGTGCCGATGTCCCAGTCCAGGATTTTAGCTGTTCCTTGGCCTCCAAATAAGCTTGAGGTACTGGAGCTTGCTTCACAGCATCAGTGCCATCGCTGAACTTTCCTTGCTGAATATTTCGATAGAAGCTCTGGTCCATGGCTTCCCGATAATTCACGTACCTTTGTTCTTCGGACTTTCGTATCCATAGTTGCTCTTCTTTCGACGGTCGAGAACGATCTATTTGTAGCTGCCGCAGCTCCATTTCCTTTTCAATGTTGGTTGTCGTCGCACCTCCGAGCATTGGATAAATTCTTTTCAATGATGGTGGACGTATAGATTCTTGTTCGACAGTTGGAGATGTTGTCACTACTGGGTAGAACAGATCATCTTCCTCGGCAATGTATCCCATTTCTCTTCGGCGTAACTTCCCAAGACTGCTAAGTTCGTGAGATTTGATCGGAGTGTATCTGTGTAGAGGCTTACCCGTAACGGTAGCTTTGACATCGTCCTTCGACTTCAATCCACTCAAAGCCATAGAGGCTAACAGTTTACTTTCCTCGACTAAATGGAGGTAGCTTAGTAAGTTCAAGTCGACATTGAGACCAGCGTGTTCGTCAGCAATCTTACCCGAGTGATCCTGAATAGCCACAGCACCATTAGAACTTATCACCTCCTTCATCCTCTCTACAATCAGATGATTCATTTCCGATTTACAATCCTGTGGAATTTGTGAAAATGGCAATCCCCATAGCATTATCCCACAAATGCTACCCGTCCGATCCAAGTAATAGATAACACCACTGCCATAAACAGGGAGCGAACCACTGCCACCACGGCTTTTGCTGCCGTTGACTGTGGAAGGAGACTTCCTTGTGATCCTTCTCATGAAGGCATTCGGCGAAGAATTGCTACTGCTACTATTGCTGATCCTCCTATCATCACTAATGCTCGATTGCTGATTAGTATTTGTCCACCAAAATCCATGCGTCGCTAACGTTTCACTGTCACATCTGCCTACGCAAAGTGCGTGGATTCCCATAGAATAGAGAGCTAGGGTGGTAGTTTCATCGCTGGCTACAGTGTTGGGTGTTTGGTCTATCGAATCACCATAACTGTTGCCATTAGTTCTCTTCAGATAAGGTATAACATCTGATCTCCACACTGGGATTGATTCTTCAGTACTACTAACATCATAATCATCACTTCTACAAGATCCACTAACATTATGATCCTGAATCATATTCCTTGCAGCAATCTCACCAACTCTCGCTGAGCATGCAGAACTCCCCCCAGCAATATCCGCCCTTCCATTTCTAGGATTAGGAGATCTTGTTACCGATCCAGCAGCGTAAATGTTGGATGCTGCTTGATATTCAGTGTTGGTGGCAACTCTACCATCATCGACGTAGCATGTTAGGAGTGGAGGCGAGATGAGTGATGACCAAGGAAGGTACTGCTGTTGTTGTTGATTTGGATTGTAGGAGGTGTTAGTGGTAGAAGTGGCAGTTGGTATCACAGAAGTACCATTGTTACCATCCGCATTGGGAGCCACTACTAACAGATCAGTCGTCAATCTTCTAGAATCGAGATGATCATATGACTTCTCTGTATATAGCGCCAACCTTGGAACTGCTCCTGCTGCAGCGGATGACAACGATTCCATTGAAAGATATCGGACCATTGATCTATCCTCCACTTCTATACCACATTGACGTAATCTCTTTGATACTGCAGCACTTAGATAGCGAGGTAGCCGTGTCGACATAGGACCGGCATTTCCAAACAAAAGTATCACTTTTTTATTGTTGGTTTCATCGCTGTTGTTATCATACTTGTTACTTCGTGGCTGTTGCATTCTAGATAAGGATGCAGCCAATTCCAATGCTTCAAACCCACTTCCCATCACTGCTATAGTGGCAGATTGAGATGCTGCCAGTAACGAGAGAGAACGAACAGTGGACGGATCTAATATTGGAATGGAAGCTGCTTGTTGCTGCTGTTGCATCCACGTTGTTTGATCAGGTGGAATTGATGTACTCTTCAATTCGAGCACACGCTCTCGAGCACCGCGGTCGATGCATTCATTGGGTGGTGGTGCTCCTCTTGAACCAGTTGCAATGAGTGCTGATTTGCGAAAGCGTATTACTGGATTGGTTTTGTTGCCATCGCTCGCATTATTGTTCACAACATTATGTACATTAGTGGTAGGATTGGAATGCAATCGAATCAATTTGTTGGAATGATCAATATACGATGCATGAGTTTGCAAATGAATTAAGTTCCCCCTGCTCTTACTTGTTTTATGTTGATAGTCATTGTCGTAGGCACTCCTCTCTGGATCGATGATGATAATATTGGCATTTGGATCCAACTTTCGTAGAGTTCTAACTGCACTCTGCCCAGCTTTTCCACGACCCCCGATGACGACGTAGTCACATTCCATGATTATTTGATTTTGGTGAACATTGCTACTGTTATTCATTGCTTCGCAGAATGTCAACTTTGATGCAGGCAACACATTCATCTGTGACGGAAATTTTGCACCAAAAGATCTCAACGGCGAATGTATGAGCGGCGGTATCAAGTCTGCATTCCCTGTTTGTTCATCTGACGAAGAGGCAAGCCAAAGCGACGATGACACAGCTGCAGCTGCTGCGAGGACACCACCCGTCGCAGCAAACACATCTTGTGAGGTAGAATTGCGTAGGCGAAGTGAAAGTTGGCTGATGAGCAGGTGAGGCGACATGATTATTTTGGCAGCCCCAAAGCAGTCATACAGGCATTAACTGCGACGACTGAGGAGGCAATAAACAGTGTACAGACAAAGGACGGTGTTGATGATGTTACAACTACAACATCAGGGTATCGTGTTGTACACATGTAAAAGAATTACAACATGATGGTGGCGCGTGGCTGAGTCACTGTGATGTGGTTTTAGGTTTATTTGCTACGCACGTGGGTTATGTGATAGGTTTATCTATGGGGAACGTGTTAGGCGAATAAAAGGTTGTTCCCGGTGTGATGACAAAAATTGTGTCAGTACTTATCATCTGCATAGTTGAGTAAGAGAGTGGGGTCGGTGTTGGTGGTTGTGCCTGGTCGGGGTGATTTGGACTGTGGGACCATTAATTGTGTTCGTTGTATTGTATGTATATCAGTAGAGGTTGGAGAGAGCCTTTCGTCCAGCTAAGCCGTTTGCGAAGCAAATTTTTCTGCCGAAGAGTTAAGACAGGCGCAAATAAAAAGAGTGCAATAGGTAGACGGGTTGGGACATTTTTTGCATGAGCCGTAGGAGGATTTCAAATGTGGTTTGCTTGGCCGGGGTATGTTGGATTCTTTTATGTTTATGTGTGCCCTGTGCCTGTGTTGGATGGTGTTTTGTGTGAGTAAAGAAGTATGCTTGATAAGTAAATAGGTACTCTACTTCTCTCTCTAGAGAGAGAGACAAATAGTGATTATGAACCTGAGAACTGAGGACATCTCTCTAGAGCTAGAGAGAGAGATCTCTGTCCGTCAGATTTTTTTGCTTGTAACGCAAAACGCCTTTTCCAATACCAATAAACTCACCACACGCCGCTTGGCACCTCTTATAGAGTAAAATTTGCAAGTCGTGTACACTTAACGACAACCAAAAACAACACCATAACATCTGTCTAGAGACCAAACGCTAAATCCAATGGTGCAATGCAATCGGTTGCTTGACATTATTTATCGAACCTTGATCTGTGATCTGTCTCTTTCAATTCTCTTCTTTCAGGTACCTACAGGTACCAACATACCCTATCTACCTACATAAGTACCTATCTAAAGATAAGTAGCCTATGCCGTGCGCGTCGATTTTTTGGAACCGGAGCATTTCCCGCAATTTTTTTGTTAGTGAAATGCTCTAGCTTTGGGCCATGTTGGCCAAAATTAAGTTTCAGGGAAGTGGCTTACATGCTTGTCCCGAGATACTATCCTTTAGGTGACTATTATGAGAGTATATATACTGAGGGGCAGGTGGTGAAGCCTTATATTTTCGTCGAGATATGCATTTGAAGGTGCTCTCTAGCTTGGTACTAGCTTTGATGGCTGATGGCCTGCCAAATTTGTGCAGCAAAAAGCTAGTGGACTCTCACATGCATTTCTCAGCGGGGCATTGGAATTATTTTACAGGCAACATATGTATAGAACCCCCATCATGGTCGACAAAAGGATGGTGATACCGGAAAAGCATATTCGGCAACTCCCCAAAATATAATTTTGGCCATTGTGGCCCAAAGCTAGAGCATTTCACTAACAAAAAAAATTGAAAAAAGGCTCCGGTTCCAAAAACCTAAGATTTTGGCGCGGCGCACGGCCTTTATACGATAGATATATAGATAGCTGGGATAATAGCCAGATCGCACCTACATACTTCTTGTTATCTAAGTATGTACCCCAAGCCTGCCATCTTTCAAGCCAGGCCAGGTACTTAAGGTAGAACACAAGAGTTGTTGAGTAGTATTCCTACCGTTAAATCGCTGTTTTGGCCGTAGCTAGGGGACTCGATTCCTTCGTACAGAGGCCGTCGCTAACCGGTACCACTCAAAATCCACCCTCCAAATATCATCTTTTACACCCTCACCCCTCACCATCCATGATGTCCTCCACTCCTATGGCCACAGTTATGCACATCTAATAAATACACCTATTATACTTGGCTATTTTTGTTGCCAGAGTGTATGCAATAATCAACTTTGTAAAGAACCAATAACAACAAATAACAACAAATAACAACAAATGAGTGGTTATCCTTGTACCATACGATCATACAACCGCAACAGAAGACTTCAATGTGTTGGTGGTGCACCATGGTAGAGTTTAATATCAGATATACTGTGTTATTATTTGTGGTATTTTATGTAAATTATTAAATAAGTAATACTTGATAAATATGCTGTTCCTTTCAACAAACATTGTCAATGTTGCTCCCATGGATGTATAAAATCATAATAATGATATATCAATGCTTGTTTGAACGATATCTACGTCGTTCGCATGAATTGTCAGTTGATTGTTGTGTACGACGGAAACGACAAGTTGTGTCTAATTTTTGCACCGTGTAGGCGACGTCGTTCTGTCATTCCTTCCACTCCAGATTGCCAAGCCGTCGTCTACAATCATATTAGAGTCGAGGGAGCGGGTTGGTTGCCTTCGGAAATGGTTTATTGCCCTTGTTTACTGCACAGTAGCGTTGATGAAAAAAAATATTTAAAATATGTTAAGTAATCGACGTTCCGGACGACGTAATCGGGCGAAGAAGCGGCTACTAAGACACTGATGCCTCCCTATGGATGTATAGTATCGATTGTTGCGTCGTGTTGGCATCGTAAATGATGGTAACGATGTTTACCCAAGGCAGTAGTCGACAACATCAGTTGCATCGACCAATTTCCGTTACGTTGTGGGCAGGGCTATTTTCTCCTAGGATATGTCGATCCATGTCGGACTTTTTCGAAGGCGATCTACAAATTAGCTTCTCCGCCTCCAGTATCAAAAGTCCGACATGGTTAAGTGCCGATTTTGTACTACTAGGCAGTCCACAATGGCATCATGGTGGTTGCGTCTTTGGCCGTTTGTGGTTGGTGAATGGTGAGAGAAAGTGTGGAGAAGCAACGGTCACTTTTGATGCCCGTGGGCAAAAAGGTTGATGCGTGACTGGATTTGGCCGAATTTGAGTTCGCATGGTGGTATACTAATTCCTATCGTAGATCTACAGGCCCATCTTCACTAGATAAACAGCTACTTTTCTTAGCGTTTTTTACTTGTTTCTACCTTAAACACGACTTCTTACATAGCATAAGTAAGCCAAGGTTCGCAGCTATGTTGTGACGCTTTTGTGATTAGGACTACTTATTTATGTCTCAGTCTTTGCGATACTACTACAAGAAAAGACAGTCTGAGTATCGTGACATCTTGTGTCAAACTATTTCAGTACCGCATTTTCATACAAATGGGGAAATAAATAAGCGTAGTAGATACATAACTAGATAGATAGATAGATTTGTAAGTAAAATAGAGTAGTGAATAAAATAATCTATTAAGGCCGATCCTTACGGTGAGTCAAAAATATTTTTGTACTCTAGCTACAAGTACAAAATTACTAGGTGCCAATTTTTGAGCCTTACGGTGTTGTGTAGATTTTTTTCTGGATTTGTTCCACGTCCCACGTCGCACGCGCCAAGACCTCCGACGCCTTCTTCTTCTATTTAATATTTACCTCGCCTCGCTCGGCTGCAGCCACTTCCATCTTGTGCAACTACAATAGTACACCCTCCGCCACCACCATGTCTTACGCAGCTGCAGCCGATCTGCTTGGTCAGATGAGGGACGATGCAATGTCCATTAATGACGCTTGAGTTTAGACTATTTTCGCTCAAAGTTAGTAGAGCACTTCAATATCAAATTCGACAGGAACGAAATCATCTGGCCTCGACGAAGAGGCCAGATGCCTAATTAGATCAATAAATTGTAACATTTTTCATATCAATAGGTGCAATTAAGTATTTAGTTTGGTGTATTATTATCGCTTGCATTAATCATTTCAACATCATCTTCATCCTCCTCCTCATTTGACTCATTCGATGTGCAACTAAGATCAACTTCGTCTGCAGCACGCTTCTTACCACTTAGGCGCTTTCCCATTCTAGTTGCCGCTGCTCCTAGCTCCAGGAATTGCTCAGTATGCGCTGATTCATTCTCACTTGTAATGTTATTCAACTTCAACAGCTCTTCTTCAAGTGTCGCAATTTCTTCCCGTTTTTCAGACAAAGACTGCATTAGTGCCTTTGCTTCTGATTTCATATCAAGAAGCATGTATCGATCAACATCCTTCTGTACACTTGCTATCCCGTCATGTTTTGACTTGAGAAGTGTACTGAGAAGCGCAATTCGTCCCGCAACTTTCTGCTGGTCCAATTTTCTCATGTTCTGTTCAACCACAGCAAGATCTTTGTAGCTCGCAGCACCATAAGCAAGACCTCTTCCTTCATTGGAATTTCCAACGTATTTTTAATGCTTCAGCAATCTCAAACCTGGCAAACTTGAACAACGACGCTCCCCCGATAGTGGAATTTGGATTTGTTTTGGCAGATCGTGCGAGGACATCCATTGTGAGGTTGTCACCATAAATAAGAGGAGAGTTGCCACGGCGGAAATTTTCATGTAGCACAGTTTCCCAACCTGATTCAGATGACAGGCCGGTGTTATGTACATCTGCCTTCTTCTGTAATACCTTGTAATGATTTTTTCCCTTGATGAAGTCTTCAATTTGTGATGACACGTTAGCATCACCATGGAAACGTTTCTTCAATTCTTTTTCTAGAGTACTTCTGTTGTAGGTTGTTCCTCGGCAGGAATGCAAAGCAAAGGCAGCACATAACCGCTGTATTTCCTTATGACTGCGACTGTCGATTTCAGCTGATGTGCTCTTCTTTGGTGGTGGCGGTGCCGGTGGTGGTGCCGGTGCAGGCCCGGCTGATACTGCACTTGATGCCATACTCAATAGCAGCAATAAAAACTAGTTGAAGGAAATGTGGTGATGATGGCGAGGCAACTCAATTGATTGTGCAGCCGTAATTTAAATTGATGTCATTGGCAGTAAAGAAATGGAATGAGAAGACGTCGGTTCATCTCGATCAACTGTATTATCATCTGTACAATTTATATACTTGGAATCCAACTAGACAGTTTTCTGGCCTCTTTTTCCCTTTTGTGTAGTTGGGTTGAGGACTAGACAAAAAAAAGGGGCCCGTAAGGGTCAAAATTTTCTGATTTTATTTTCTACTTCAAGAAAATTGTCATGTGTGACAGACCGTAAGGATCGGCCTAAGTATGAGTATGAGAGAGAGGCCTAGATAGCTGTGTAATAAGTATCAGTTCGCATTCTATGTTGAACCTGCCCAAGGGTAAATAAATAGGGTATGTCACAAAGAGTGTGACGCTTACCGTCTCGTGGTCAAACTCAAACTGTGACACGAGGCCATTTTTACGTATTCCTACGTTGTACCTAGTACTGTCCAGCGTTGTCCAGAAAGCACACACAATTTTTCCTAGGTAATAGTGTCGTTACGACTTTGGTTCCCTATAGTTGAGTCTCGCTTGCCTCGTCGTTTCCCGTCATTGAAAGCTCGAACTGATCATTAACCGCCCAAGGCAACGGCAACCATGGTCCACACTGCCGCCGCTGAAATAGACCAAGTTAATAGCCGTAATATGGGACGATTGGTGGCTGATCGTTACTATGGATTATAATGTTTATGTTGTCGTGCTTGGATCCAGCAGAAACGCTCGATGGGACGTTCAATAAGCACTGTTCTGTGACCGGCGCTCGCCGGACGTCACCGTCTAATATTGCCTCCATGCTGCCTTCCCTCGGCAGATTTGGCTGCGGCCAGGGATTCAACACCAACTTAATAATCCATAGTAACGATCAGCCACCTCTCGGTCGATATTACGGCTATTAACTTAGTCTATTTCAACGGCGGCATCGGTGATCTCATGGTTACCGTGCCTGAGCGGCGTGGTTGGTGCTGATCATCCTGTTGACCGGCACTGACTTTCGCATTTGAGTTTGACCACGAGACGGTAAACCAACTTCATTTTTTTACGCGTTATCGTCGCGGTGTAAATTTCCCGCCAAAATTCGAGTCATACCCTATTTATTTATATACCCTTGGAACCTGCCATTTAGGGTTTAACCTGGCAAGAGGGCACAAAAAGAATTAGAAGACGACTCACAAGTAACAAAAGATTTTAAAAGAACCTCACAGCTGCTTTCATTCGCTAACGGTTTTAAAACTGAGCTGTTGTCGTCCCGCGACAGTTTGAGACATTAGGTACTTCTCGCCTCTGCCTGGCGCTGCGAACCTGCTGCGAACTGACATGAGCTGGCTGGATGGTCACGTGGCTTGTGGATTGTGGAGTTTAAGCAAGATAATAGATTGTTTTCCTAGCTAATGCTTCTAATAAATATTGTAGTAATAGTCCAAGTGGAAAGGAAAGAACTAATTACTCCTACTAATTACATTTTATATTGAAATACGATTGCTCATGTCTTCGAGACCTCGGCCGTGGGAAATGAACGGCTCATCACCCACCACCACTACAGCGGCGGCGATGCAGAGCTCAACAAGAATCCAACCTGCCGCCGCCAAATCTTACAGGCAGACGGCGATGAAAAAATGGATGGTCGGTGCAATTCGTTCACTGAGAGAGAAGAAGAAGAATAATGGTCATGCGGGAGGATCCACTAATCAGAATAAGATCATATGCTCAAATGAATATTTGTCATGTGCGTTCATCATAGCTCACTCCCTTGCAGATCAACTCAGCGCCACAGAAGAGCAGAGGACCTATGGGGCGGAACGGGGCGGAGAAATAATTAATCCGCAGTGTGAGCGGAACGAATCGTGGTCTAATTATGTTTCTGTAAATTGCGGCGTGAGAATAAGTGGGAGAGAGGCGGTGAATAGTGGAGGCGAGGGGGACATGTTTTACGATAACTGGCCAGTCGCTGAACACTCTGACGACATGAGTAGCGTGAGCAGCTTGGCAAACCATCTTTCCATGCTTGACTCGGATAGTGTACCGATTGAATATTTGAACATACAAGGGGCTATTTTGAATAATCAGGCCACAGGGAATTCAGACATTTATTCATTGGGCGAAGTGTTTTATGAACTGTTTTCAGGTGGCAAACACAATGTTCCCCACGCAGGAACGCCATATCGTCATCATTCATCTTCACAGTCTCTCCCCATTGAAGACACATCGAGGCTGAGAGAGGAGAGAAAGTCCAACAGAGCCTTATCTATACCAGTGGATTATGATACTACGGATAAAAGCGAGCTCAAAACTGCGATGGAATTAATTGACGAGCTCGGGGACGATGACGAATTGTTTGGCAGCGCCTTCGATGGTGAAAGCAAAGACGATAACGGCCTCACGGACATTTCCATGTCCGACGTTGAGCAGCAAAATGGTGAACAAAATTGCTCACGCCGGCCAACTAGAAAGAAGTCGGAAGGCTTCTCCGGAGGCGGTCCACTTCACAAGTCCTTCCGATCAGCATCTCCCGAATCGAGGACTGTAGAGCCACTGAGATCACTGGCATTGCCCACAGCTCTGTGCAACCTGATCAGCAATATGATCGAATCCACCAATCACCGAAGCATTCCTCGTGATGTCGACGACGACACTTATAAGTCAATGACAGATGTACGAAACGACTTGAAAATGTTAATGGATACCCCCAACTTGTACCTCCGAGATATTGACATCATACACGCCTCTAATGTTGGTCTCCAATTTGAAGGTATTGGGGATGGAGAGGGGCAGCACACTCCCTTATGTGGCCGAGAGGAAGAATTGGAATCATTGAAGGAATCTTATCATCGATGTATTTCGGGTGAGAGGGAGATGGCCATGATTTGCGGTTCCTCCGGCATTGGGAAGTCCAAACTCTCTCAAGAATTTGTTAAGTATGTCACTACTCCACCTGGTCGTGGTGATGGCTGTGTATTCTTATCAGGGAAGTTTGACAAAGTGCAACAGTCCCAACCGTTTCAGGCGATCAGCGGTGCGTTCGACCAATACTGTTTGTGGCTTTCTTCAAGGGATCAGATTACGGCTGAGAAGGTCGCTTCTGCTCTGAGAACAGATCTCAAGGATGACGCTGTGAGTCTAGTCGCCCTGATGCCGAATCTAGCAAAGATTCTTGGCAACGACTGGGACAGCGAGAAGAATGATGAGAAGGACGAACGTGCTGTTGATGCACAAAAGAGAATAAGGTATCTTCTTTGTCTGTTTCTAGATGTCATATCACGATGTCATCAAGTGCCCCTGATTCTATTCCTTGACGACTGCCAGTGGATAGATGCTGCATCGGTTGCTCTCTTGGATCAGATATTGGTGATGTCTGGTTTATCAGTGAAGAACCACCGCTTTTTCTTCTACTGTTGTTGCCGTGACGATGAAATGGGAGAATCGCACCCATTGTCTCTCATGCTTTCCTCTATCTCTAATTTTGGAATCAAGACGACCAAGATTGCTCTGGCATCAATGAGTGAAGACACCGTGAACAAGATGGTGTCAACTACGCTCTCATTGCTTCCACGCCTGACGCAACCATTGGCAAGTTTAATTTATCAGAAGGCGAAGGGTAACCCCTTCTTTACCATTCAGTTGATGGTCGAGCTGAACAAACGACGCATTCTACATCCGAGTCTCACACGCCGTCGTTGGATATGGGAATGTGACAAGATTCGTGATATGGAGGTTCCACAAAACGTTGATTTGTTCATTAAGAAGTCATTCAATCGGTTGCCCAGGGAAGTACTTTCAGCTCTCTCCATGCTATCTTGCTTCGGGTCAAGTGTTGGTGTCCATTTAGTGCAAAAGTTGGAAACTGAGATGAGGCAATCTCTAATAGAGCAACTAGACGCAGCTGTCATTGCAAATGTTCTTGGCAAAGGGAATGGAAACTTTTACTTCCTACACGAGAAGCTGCAAGAAGTGGCATACAATCTCATTGATTCAGAGGTGCGCTGTCTCGAACACTTCAAATATGGACTAGCACTTAGTAATGTTGCCACGAGAGAAAAGGACGACAAGCTTCTCATCGCTGCTGTTGAACAAATAAATCTCGGTGGCCCTCAAGCTGTCACTGATGGAGAACAAGGTGTAAAAGTTGCGGTGTTGAATCTAAATGCGGGGAAGATTGCCATGAAGATGTCTCACTTGGTCTCGGCCTATTTATTTTTCGATAGTGGCATCTCATACTTAAGGAAAGGGCATTGGGATTACCATTATGACATGACCCTGGAACTTTTCAATCTGGCATCGAAATGCGCCTTCACTAGTGGAGAGTATGGCAGTCTCAAGATTCTGACTGGGCAAATTATACGTTATGCCAAATGCTTCGAAGATAAATGCCAAGCAATATCCATCTCAATTACTCTCCTTTCATGGTCAATCAATGTGCCGGAAGCAATCAAGGTTTTAATGAGCACTTTGAAAAGCCTTGGCGAAGAATTCCCGGCCGCGATAACATCATCATTTGTTCAAGGTTATCTGAAGAGTACAAGAGTGAAACTTGCTTCAATGTCAGATGAATCTCTGTTGAGCTACCCTTTAATGGTCGATCGTTCAAAGATGATGGCAATGGAGTTGTGTGTCAAGCTTCACGAAAACTTAACTTTCTCTGGCGATACAACTTCGTTACCAGTCATTCCATTGAAGATGATACAGATATCGCTGAAACACGGCATGACCCCATTGTCCTCTATTGGTTTTGCTCAATATGGTAATTATCTTGCACTTGTTAGGGAAGAATTCGAAGAGGGTTACCGCTACGTGAAATTTGCATTATCTCTGATGAAGCATATACCGTCTCGCTCTCACGATGGTGATGTCATATATTACAGCAATCATACAAAGTTAGTTGTCGAGCCAATGCAGAGAGCTGTCGAGAACTATCTTGACGCACACAAGGCAGCCATGAGGAGCGGTGCTACGAAATATGCCGTTGCGAGCTCCTACCTTTATGACAGTTTCAGCTTTTGGTCAGGCAAACGATTGGATGTTGTCGTGGAGTCTATGAAAACAACAATGAAGCAAATGAAATATCACAAAAATATGTTGACACGAGCACTTCTTCTTCCAACGAATCGAGTGGCCTTGCGCTTAATGGGCCACAATGACACTTCCCAGGGTGGACTGAATGATATCTTCGACGAAAATCGCGAAGAAGGAGAAGTCACTGGGAAGATCACCTCTGTTACTGTTGTAACTCTCATTGCCAAGCTGTACGAGTCTCTTGTTTTCCGTGAGTTCGACAAAGCCAAGAATTGTGCCGAAAATATGCTGGAAACGCAGAGTCTATCAGGGTTCAATATGTCGGCACCCATGTTTCATCGGATATTGTGAGTCATGACAGAGTCATTTCATTTTACTTGTGTCCATTGTCATTACTAATTCTTTTCTGTTTCACGATCTAGTTACTCTGGCTTAGTATCATTTTGGGTCGGTAGAGAGACGGACGACCAGGAGTGGATAGCGAAGGGTGTTGAGAGTAAGGATGCCATTGAGAAGATGATCAAGTCAGCATCTACTTGGAACTTCCAGAACAGTAAGTCGATCTTTATATGATTTTCGAGGTTTGCTGTCTCAATTGTATGCTAATTGTAAATGTTTGCTCGATTGTGACCCCGCAGAGACATACCTTCTCCAAGCAGAGGAACAATTCTGTGACAGGAACTTTGAAGAAGCAGAGAAATTGTATGATGCTGCTATTTTGAGCTCCAAGGAACATGCATTTGTGAACGAAGAAGCATTGGCAAACGAATTAGCTGGTCATTTTTACCTTGATACAGGTAGAAAGACGAAATCATTTCATTACTTCTTGCAGGCTATGGAGAAGTACAATGAATGGGGTGCATTTGCGAAAGCGAAGACAATGGGAAAGTATTTAGAAGGCAGTGAATCTTATTTTATGCCGGACATCCCACATGTTGCAGAGATAGTATGACCTTAATGCTACGGACTTAATTCTACCTAATTCATAATTTACGTACAATTACTCCAGCGTCCAGGGTAAATAAAAGCCCAGCGTCATCATCGGAAGAGAGATAGAAGTGCATAAAATGTCCAAATCATTGTGGCAGGCCAAATCGAGCCCTGCGCGAGGAAGAGTTCATTAGAACGGCCGGGCATCACATCAAAGTTTCTGGTGTTTCTTCTGGGAGGTGGGTTCGCACGGCCGGGGCTATCCAGGTGTTCCTTGTGCGGTCCCGATTCAGATCGTTACTGTCATGGCGACCCTCATGCTTGAGAACCTTCAACGTCAAACATAAACTCTCATTTACATATATCATTTTTATCTCTAAGATCGATTGGGGAAAGCGACCCGCTTTTCTCATTCCTTTCATCGGTTGCAAGTAAGTGAGGTCTGTAAACTGTGGCTTGCATATAATAGTGATCCGGGCAGGGTAGCGCGGAAAATCACAAGGGCTAGAGCCCCACGAAGATGGTGATTCCAGGAACTACGGCGGGCGCCTCGGGCGTCCCGGTGTTTCACTGCTCAACCCGATGCTACAGCATCAGTTTTAACCTTCACTCTGGCTTAACAACCAATAAAATTTCGGAACTTGAAAGCTTCGAATCAATACCCCTCCGGACCTTACAGATTCTGGGAATGCCGCAAGAATACGTTGATGTCAAACAGACCATTGATGTAAACGCCAATGATAGTGCGGACTAATTTCTTGGTTCTTGGTGAAGGAGATAATCTGTGCCTGCGGCCAACCACCCTTAACCTCTGTTGAGGGGGGAGGTTGTGATTCCATAATGCAGCGCGATAAAACTCGTACACAGAATGCTTGGCCCTTCAAACAGGCCCTATGCTCGGCTAACCGTATCTAGCCCTTCACCTGCAAGAAAATTGATCAGCAATAAGAAGCATTGTTAGTAATCAAGAGTTGTGATTCTTGCAATTTTCCTTCTTTACCATAAATTGACAAGGTCGATGCTGGCATCAGCCACCTTGCTCTACACAGCCGTCGTCTCGTAATCACAAAGCTAGATAAGCTGTGACTATTCATGTTTATCAACCATGGTAAACCCAAGCACCTGATTGTTCGCGGCTCCAGGTACCTCAGTTCCATTTCCATCATGGCAGCATCCTCCTAATCCTCTGTTCATCTTCGCAAACAAAGAACCTTCCATCTATCCTTCCTCATTGACCCGCCAGACCGATCCCACATTCAGTACTGCTATGTATCTGTCCCTCACAGCTATATCGCGCCTCACAGCTAAATTGCGCTTGCCCCTCAATCAATTTGACAGAGTTGACTTTTACCTCCCAGTGATAACATATCCTGTAAGGTGTCATTACCGCGGTTACATTCTGAGCTCGTTCAGATGAAGGTGAAGGAGGCCAAGGGAGGCCTCATCCAGTACGCACTGGTGAGAACAACAACAAGTTGCACGAATTTGGCAGCACGCTTCCTCATCGTGTCGCAGCATGTACAACATAACCCTCGTCCACATTAGGAGCAATTAAGCGATGGAAGTCTTGCCCCAGAGGTTCAATCCATCAACATTCGAGGAGCTCACTTTAGACTACCATAATCCGGGACCAAGTTCCAGGAGTCTCGTAGCTTGCTCAAGTCAAGAGCCGCATAACGCTTTTCCACAAAACGTCATTACCATTACACATGGGTGAACGACGTTTAGCCTTGTACCACCGTTCCCAATGTCTTCGAGAAAGGTAGTGACTTGAAGAGGGACAGGTGTCGAAATCATGCATACCTCTCGAGAACACTGGACGTATAACTAGGGGTCATTACCCACAGCCCACAAACAATGAACAGTTGTACAATTGACACCATGACACTACATTTCCAATGCGTTGCTGATCCTATCACAGATGAGCGTGACGACGCAGGTAGATGTGGAGATGCCCAACGCCGTGGTGAATGTTTGCAACACTGCTATCTCCTAATGGCGAATACCATGCAATTCCAAACCGCATGGAAGTCACTAGAGATGAAGCGGAATATGTACTAGAGTGGGTACCCGCCTTCATCACTCATCACTGCTGACACGAGACTTAGTACCTCTAGCATTCAATCAGTCGTACACAACTTCTTCATTGTGCAGCAGCTTCCGCCAAGGTTGGACGTCCCCACGAGAGTGATCGTCAGTATCCACTTCAGTAGTTGCTTGCGATGGCAACTCCACCATCACGGTATCAATATCTTCCGAATAATCGTAGTTTATGAACATCCCAGAATAAGCTGTTGGATCAACTACTGCAGAGGATCTCATTGCGTCACACAAACACCGCAGGTGCTCCCCCTCCGGCATCCCAACCAACATTCATCCTTTCATACACCCATGCATTAATCCTGTTGATCGATGAAGCTGTGCTCCAGCCAGCACTGTTATCAATATCTTCCGAAAACAGTACTTAGGTCATGATCTTAGATCAACGACTGCAGAGGATCTTATTGCGTCACCCAAACACCGCAGGTGACTCCCCCTCGGCATCCAAACTAACATCTAACCTTAACTATCGTACATTCATACTTATATACTCCTGCTGATCGTTGAGGCAGTGCTATCTCCGAACAGATAAGCCATGCAGTTCCAAACCGCATGGTGTCATTGGAGATCCATCGCAACAATCAGTTCCCGCTTCACAGTCCCTCCATACACAAGAGATGGAGGCCCTCTACTAGCTTTTGGGCGGTAGTGGGACCCCGGAGACACGGACCTCTCATCTCCGCATATCTTCAATAAAAGATGGTCCGATTCAAGCTGTACATAATATTCAGCTTGGCTACTAGAGAACCATCCGCCAATGACTAACACTCCAGCTTGATGGAGAACTTCCACAGGCGGTGCCCTATCCTCCAGGCATCCGTCCTCCTCCCCCCACCGGTATTTTGATCTCCGTACACATAAGCCATGCAGTTCCAAACCGCATGGTGTCATTGGAGATCCATCGCAACAATCAGTTCCCGCTTCACAGTCACTCCATAATATACAAGAGATGGAGGCCCTCTACTAGCTGTTGGGCAGTAGTGGGATCTCGGTAGCACGGACCTCTCATCTTGTGTAAGTACGGGAGCACATGGTAGAAGACTGATTGATTGACTAGTCCCATAAAAGCAGCAAGTAACTGTGCAGTGTGCACATGTCAGCAGCATCTTCCCCCGAAGATAGGTAAGCAGGCGTAGGCAACCCTCTCACTATGTGACCGGGTTGTTGCTTCCATGGAGGACAGATTGGTAGGGCAACTGTTGAAGAACTCGTTGGCATATGCATAAAACGTGTTGGATGGGTGGCATGCGTAGGCACACATGTAGCACCGATGGTCCGGGTAGGGAGGACAGAGCCTCGGTCGCCCATCGATACAACATCCATCATCCCGTCCCCCCATCAGTAAAAGATATCTCAGCATATCTTCCACAAAGGATGGTCCAATACAAGCTGTACATAATATTCAGCTTGGCTAGAGAACCATCCGCCAATGACTAACACTCCAGCTTGATGGAGAACTTCCACAGACGGTGCCCTCTCCTCTAGGCATCCGTCCTTCCCCCACCGGTAAAATCAAACTAAAATACAACCCCCACGGATGAAAATGAATAGAACAAAAAACCGCACCAACAACCTGGCCCCCCCGTGCAATGTAATGGCAGCGGGGGTGGTGAAGAAGTAGATGGTTAAGAGAGTGCGTAAGTCGAAGTGGGTAAAACCCGTGCATCGAACGCAACGCTCAGAATCTCTGTATAGACTGGGCTTCAGGCAGTCCCTGATCGAGGGGCCCGCCTCAAGCTATCTATTGAGATTCCATCCCCGGTGAACTAGTTGTGTTCCATAACTGAATCCATGTTGATGTATTTTGACTCCAAAAGAAGTGAGCATTCATGCTCTCCATTGGCTTGTGGATCGAGGTGCGTATCAGTCAGATTCAAATCGAAGCGGTCTTGTAAAGGCGCAACACGTTTCTCGTTTCCGATTCGTCTCTCTCACTCATCCACGCGCGCCTCTTACATCACATGGTTCCATTTCTTTGGCTCCCAGTTATCGTGTCTGCCTGACTCTTGGACCACTTTCAACATCACGACTGGGTTGGTTATGGCTGCTCGTCGACGAAGAGAGTCGCGGCATCAAACGGCTGCGCCAGACGTTGCATCCACCGGCGCGTCTTCTTTTCGTTTAAGTGCAGATCAAGAAGCCGCAGTACTTGAGACTAGACGCCATGTGATAAAACATCTCCCTGAATATAGGAATCGAATCGAGGAAACAATAGATTATTTCGAAAAACATATGCCCGACTACTACAGAGAAGTTGTGTACAACTTAACTCCGGAAATGAAAGCCGATCCATCTCGCTTTTACTACAAAGCAAAACGGGACTTTCATTACGATCGCTTGATTAGCGAGCCTATGACGGCATTTTGCAGCCATTGAAAGAAGTGGAAAGATGAAGCCAAAACGAAACAGTATGGATTTTCGCATATCAGAAAATACCATGATGCGATATTGAAGTGCTCAGAGTACTCCGGGGGCTCTCATGTAAGTCAAGAGTATCGTGATGAAATGAATGCCAACATTGAAAGCATGAAACGAGAGAAAACCGTTGCAAAACAAAACAACCAAATTGAGGAGAAGGAGGCGGACCCGATTGGAATTGATCTCTATTCGGACATAGCTAAGTGGGCGATAGAAGAAGGAACACCGGGTGGGATCCTAATTTGGGCGAGTTCGGTGACACAGTGGAATTGCATGGGCCGACCCATCAATGTTGATGCTCTTGGCTTGAGTTATTTGTGCCGTTTCCCAGCCTCCATCATCGCAGATCATCAGTGACTCCTTTGAAGCTGCCAAAGCTGCTTTGAAGCAGGAGCATCCATCTCTCTTTTCAAAGAAGGGTCATGGCACTTGGTCAGTCAGTACATGGTCTAAAGAATTACATCTTTCGTCGAGGAAGAGGAAAGCAACAGACTCATCGTAACTGAGGTAAATAATTAGTTGATCAATTAAGTTAAGATGATGTGATAGATGTACAATAGGACTAACCATTTTGGTATCACAATCGGTCTATAATCCGTCTCTTATGATGTGCTAAGTAGGCCAGCCTGCTTTGTCTTGATGGCAGACATCGGATGTTACTAAACACATCTACATACATTTCCTTTTGTGTTTCAACTTCGTATACATTCGTGTCGATGTGCGTGTACTTGTCCTCGATCCTCCTCGCTCCTCAATAGAGCTTACGGGGCGCCACGGGTTCTAAGGCCTACGTAGGAATTCAAATCATCGTAGAACGTACATACTACCTATAAGTCCCACGTAATGCTGCACTTTTTGACATCAACCATGAAGCTGCCGCTCCTACCGACGACCACAACCATGCACACGCTTCAAATATAACCAATATATGCACCTATATCGCTCCCAATTACTATTGGGTATATTATGGAGGCGTTTTTTTGTCGAGGTAGATGCCGTCGTTGAGATATTCGAGTCGCCATCAACGATATAATAATTGGTCATTTTCGTCCACCTGTGGTATGATCCTTTTGGCAATGATACGCTGCACTAAAAGGTCCCCTACTTTACATATCTCATCTGCAATATAATATTGACTTCCGTGGTCGTGCCCCACGTATGAGAGTGCTCCCTCTATTGATTATTACCTAGGAGCACATGTGATCGGACATGTGATGTTTCACATAATTAATATGCAACAATCAACCATATAAACAGTCCATAACAACAATGCAAACACAAATCTTCAACTCTCAACATAACAGAGGATGTCTGGGGGGTATACACGCTTCAGCAGCCGCAAAATAGGTGGTGGATGTCATATTATTTATCATGGTGTAGAGGCTTACATTTTGTAATTTATTGTACCAAATAATATTTAATATTATCCGATTGAAAACACTACTCCAAACAATAACAATGTATATTATTACCGCAATGATGTGTTAGTTCTGTTTTGGATGTGTTTTGGACATTATTGGTGGCTGTATACAACAATTGATGGTGGATATTGTGCCCATTTGAGACGAGTTTTTTGTAATTATTGACTCGTCGCTTCAAGGAGTTAACAAGACTCTTTTTATCAGGTTTATGCCCCCCAATCATCGCTCTACATCATATTATGACTGGGGCATAAGTTTTGGGGCTTCGTTCCTTCTATGATGCATCCTTTGGTGGCAGTGTTGGTCGCGACAAGGCGACAGGTGGCTGTTGATGATGGTGTGGCTAGATCACTTATATTCTTGGTGATTACGGTGATTACTGTGGCGATAAGCATAACCTACGAATAAGATATGTTTGGTTGTCAATTGGAAGGGGCAGGGCGGATTGATGGCACACCCTACTGCCTCTCTTTTGGATATATACGGCAGCGGCAGACTGTGTCGTCGAGGTTTAATTTCTAGCGATAAAATATGTCGACGAAAATTAATTCGACGTTATTGTATACTGGTGAACTTTTTTAATAATGAACTACAATATGGGTGTAGAGTTCATTGCCAAAAAAGTTCACCAGTATATCAAGATGGGACATTATATCACCATAGGACGCAAACACACCATGGTGCCGGTGCTCCTCTTCTTGGTGATGTTGAGTGGAGATGAAAAAGTGTTTGGCGATAGTTAGCCCGTCAAGAAAATATATTGATTTTTGCCTGTTTTGGGCTGCAAGGGTTAACAAATGTCATAGCGATAGTCATATCACACGGTATGTACTATTCCTACGTTGATACTCCTACTTTTGAACTTAGACCGGGAGGCTTAGAAGCCGTGGGCGGGCCTTTGCAACTTTACTGTTACTAGTGTTAGATAGACACTGTTACCTACATAACATCACTACTGGTACTATAACTAACTTTCAACTAGCTAATTCCTCACCATTTGATATGGAGCCCAAGGTCTCTCTGTACGATGCTGATGACAAGACAATGGCAAAGATTCAATCTGTACTGGATAAAGGCGCCAAAGGCCGCCTAATAGTGTTTGTTGATGGACGGCCCCCTTCGATGAAGGAAGTAGGTGCAGGAGAACTACTCGTGGTAGGAAACAAATGAAAGCTTTGAACAGGTCGAACGAGATATACCAAGACGATGTTGCGGGTGATTACGATGAAGTCAAAAAGCTCCATGAATCCATCGTCTGTCGCAGAGAAGACTTGACCACAATGATTATACAATACATCTTCAGAAACCAAGCAAACGAGCTCGTGCAAATCTGAGCATTTTTCTCAGCCTACTACAGAAATGCATACACAAACTATTGCAAGGTCAACGCATGTCCACTGAATTTCAGATTTTGCGATGCCGCAGAGGTTTATCGAGCTTGGTCTCCACAAAGTTGGTGTGTTGATGGATGGAATAGATTGTGTCACTGATACTGTAAGAGTCAGAGTAAGATTGGATACAATTGGGTCTTGCGTAGCTAGGGTATGATTGTTTTGACCTATGTGGATGACTGCATCATTGTTGGAAAGTCAATAAAAGAGATCGACGAATTTATCAAATCTTTGCAAGGAGGATCGGAAGAATTCATCTTGATAGATGAAGGAAATAAAGACAAGTTTCTCGGAGTGGAAATCGTCGACAGAGGGAGAGGCATTTCATAGAATCCTTGAAAAGCTCGGTCTCAAGGATATCATCTTCGAATGTTACGTCAACGAGAAGAAATCTTCAGCAATTACAGTTCTGCTCAACCGCGACCTCGACGGGAAGTCGCGTAAGAAGAAGTGGAATTACAGACAAGTCGTCGGCGCTGACACTCCTCCTCATCGAATATGTTGTGATTTTGCTCCAAATCAAGTTCCGAAAAGTTGTAACAGGTGTTGGGGTAGGTAAAGTACTTTCTCAGCAGAGAGTCGGGTTTTAGAGCACATGCAAGTCTGAGATTATCAAACTCATATACGTTGTGACCTATGGTAAACACTGAGACATCATTAGATTAATACTAGTCCCTGACATCTGACATTGCGGTATTGCTATGTACTACTATGCAATCATATCCTAATCTACTTTCTGGGTTCTGGAAACTACAGCCTTATATCCACAGAACAACACAGACAAACGCACATGATAGATGCTTTTATGTTGGAAGTATCGTTTCCAAAGAATTCGCACTCTATATATGGTGTTGTTTGGGATCTACAAGCACAGGCGGGGATGATGGATTTCTGGTCTAATACCAACGGTGTACCTTATAGCACAGTCTCTCATGGAGTCGTCCAGTCGCGAAAGCTGGTGCCCTCATTGTGACATATTTCGGCGCCAGCCTCGACACTTGGATCTACAGACCAGATATCATTTGACATACTCCCGTTGGACCCAAGGATGACCAGATATCATTTGACATACTCCCGTTGGACCCAAGGATTCTGAATGCAGCAGCCCCATCGCACATACCAGTCCAGATTATCATCTTGTAGACCAAGTCTTGTTGCTAAAATGATTGGTTACGCTACACCCGACACTAAAGATGATGATAGCAGTCTCTATAGCACAGCCTTGGAGGATGAGAATAGCTGTACTTATTCTCTGGAGGATGACACTATGATAGCAGAGTCTCCTACCGCCATGGCTGCGAGATATGTCACCAGCATATCCAGGCTTTGGCATCCATTCGTCCTTGTAATGCGAGATTACTGATCGATCTCTACCATAAAATGCTGCAACTGTTTCCTCTTTAAACCCTGCTTAGAAATCGTTAACCATATGCTGTATTTCTCAAATGGAGTCATGTCTCTTCGCCCGTAACAACATTAACATCCCATCCCTTTGCTTTCAGAGCAGAAATATCTTCGTCATCAATACCAAACAGTGCATCTCCAACTTCTTTGCGCTGTTCCTATGGCAAACCATAAAGATGAAGTGCAATGTCGGGTCTACTCTTGTAGAAATCATCACTACACTAACTTGTCCTACTCATCCCGCTAGTGGTAAACTCCTTCATTGAAAGATCATTTGCATTCTCCAATTGCTTTATTGTTGCGTCTCTCTTTGTGCTTGTATTATTCTTTTCTTATAAGAGCTGCTGCTTCAGTGTCCCAATCTTTTTGTCTTTATCAAACAATAGCTTTGCAACTTCTTTCACTTCCATGCTGCTGATCTGTCTTCTCAACTGATCCATCTTTCTCTCATCTGGATTGGGTCTGGGTTCGCTTGACTGTACGGCAACAACAGTTGGAGTATTGCTTCCTGTTAGCGTCGGATTGCATTAGTTATTGTGCTCTCTGGCAAGTACTGCAACTTCGATCCAAATGTCGGAGCCTTCAGATACATTACTCTGAATGGGGGAGGTGAAGTATGTGCGTTCTCCATTTTCATCCGTAGTGGGACACAAGACAAGATCAGTCAAACCACATTCACGTCCCGGCTTCTTCTACCCGGAGACACAAAGGAGAAGATATTGCCTTCCTTGTCACCTTTGGTATCACAATGTCCATGTTGCTCTTGTTTGTCGGCAGAGAAGTCAAAATGGTGTAAATTCGCGTATGTCGTGGTAATGCGTAAATTCCGTAGTAGGCGTTGCCGCTATGAACTGGGCGATGGCAGAATAAGAATCTACGTAAAATTTTGATCTAGGGAGTGTATTAGGGTATTAATTGATGTATTATTGGTGTTGATGTATTGGTGAGAAGTCTGGACCATTGATGCCGTCGGCTCCGGAGTTGTGTTGAAAAAATCTGCTTTTTTGCGCCGAGGCAGATTTTTGAGGCTTGCACGAGCTTTATTCCTCACCACAAGAGCACGGTCTCTCGAGAGGGTCGCAAACGGACATTTACATGAAAACGAGGCCGACTCGATTTAAAAAAAAAACCTCAAAAAAACCTTTTTTGACACGATGGAACTGTACGATGAATAGATTGATAATTATATAAATTTACTGTTTTATTTCATTCGTATCAAGTGTATAGTGCCCACTCAGTCCAGTAGCATGCCGTAGAGCCGACACGAGTTCGGGCGGAGACGAACGAAAAATTTAAAATCACTCGAAAAACTCACACTTCAGGTCTCGTCACAAACTGACATGTAAATTGTCACGCTCGAGAGACCGTGAGAGAGAGCAGTTAGTGTTTCAGCCTCCTCCCATCAACGCTCGCTATCCCTCTTCCAGCGCTCGCTAAATGAGTGTTTTTCCGTTACGACTCCGACCAGAAGACACAAAGCAAGGAAATAATGATGTAAGATAAGGTAAGGCTTATTTATGAAGAAGGCTTCAAACTTTGGTTGCCCTCAGCAGTTTATCCGGAAAGATCGCTCGACTCCGACCCATCATCAGATAGCAGCGAGAAGACACAAAGCAGACTGCAGATTCTCCTTTTGATGGCAGATGTTGTGAACAACGTAGATCAAGAAGGCTAAATACTCAGCTGTGCAGTTTTCGTTCGTTGCCCTCAGTTGCACTTACGTAAGGTACAAAAGTTTGAGGTCTTCGATCGTCACCGTCACAAAAGCAAACGGCAACGATTGACATTGTATCATATTTTTCTCCCTTCAAACATGAATGTTCCCAAGCTCACGTACACTGTACCAACGAAACAGCATGATGGTGGTAGCAGCAGCGCTACTATGCCTCTCCGAGTCGGGGAACCAGATGCAGATGCAGATGCATTCTTTTGTTATTCAAGCGACCTCTTCCGAATGAAGGCCTTATTTTTCTGTCACGAAGAAGATGAAGGCGTTGATGACTTGCAAGCTGCTGGAAAGATTAATGAAACCTTCAGGAATGCAGGCCTGAGTGACCTCCTTGATATCAATCACCTTGACAATGCAGATGATTCCTCCTCCAAGCGTCGGAAAGGTAATACCTCACGATATGTCCAGCATGGATATTTGCGCAAGACGAGGCTCTCTGTTGAACTTCATCCTTCCTTGCTCCTACGCCACTTCATGGAAGAGCTTGACCACCCGGTAGCAAGCACCCAAGCCCAAGCCATTTCCGACGACGAAGACGAAGAGGAACCCGAAGACGAAGATCAGCCAAACGAGGCCCGCAAGGAGCGATGACATCAAACGAATGCCAAATAACAAGGACACGAACCGTCAGAAGGGTTGTGATGCGAATTTTCTTTAGAGTTGTGTGTGTAGGATCAATGCAGTGTTCGTTGAAGTAGTAATGTGAAGTAACCGATACCCGAACGAAAAAGGGCAGGCTATGGAGATGTACAGTGAATCTTATTTTATGCCGGACATCCCACATGTTGCAGAGATAAATTCTACCTAATTCATATTTGCGTACAATTACTCCAGCGTCCAGGGTAAATAAAAGCCCAGCGTCATCATCGGAAGAGAGATAGAAGTGCATAATATGCCCAAATCATTGTGGCAGGCCAAATCGAGCCCTGAGCGAGGAAGAGTTCATTGGAACGACTGAGCGTCACGTCAAGGTTTCTGTTTCTGGGAGGTGGGTTCGCACGGCCGGGGCTATCCCGGCCAGGTGTTCCTTGTGCGTGTGACGTCTTTGAGTGCATGCAATGCATGCAGTGTTTCGCCGATATATGGTATGACTCTGACCAGAAGACACAAAGCACGGGCAGGCTTATTGTTTGTAAAGAAATTCACACTACAATACTTACCCATGTACTTACGCTTTGAGTGAGTTCTCGTTCTTGCCTTCTCTCTTGAACAGCCTCCTCCCATCAACGCTCGCTATCCCTCTTCAGCGCTCGCTAAATGAGTGTTTTTCCGTTACGACTCCGACCAGAAGACACAAAGCAAGGAAATAATGATGTAAGATAAGGCTTATTTATGAAGAAGGCTTCAAACTTTGGTTGCCCTCAGCAGTTTATCCGGAAAGATCGCTCGACTCCGACCCATCATCAGATAGCAGCGAGAAGACACAAAGCAGACTGCAGATTCTCCTTTTGATGGCAGATGTTGTGAACAACGTAGATCAAGAAGGCTAAATACTCAGCTGTGCAGTTTTCGTTCGTTGCCCTCAGTTGCACTTACGTAATGTACAAAAGTTTGAGGTCTTCGATCGTCACCGTCACAAAAGCAAACGGCAACGATTGACATTGTATCATATTTTTCTCCCTTCAAACATGAATGTTCCCAAGCTCACGTACACTGTACCAACGAAACAGCATGATGGTGGTAGCAGCAGCGCTACTATGCCTCTCCGAGTCGGGGAACCAGATGCAGATGCAGATGCATTCTTTTGTTATTCAAGCGACCTCTTCCGAATGAAGGCCTTATTTTTCTGTCACGAAGAAGATGAAGGTGTTGATGACTTGGAAGCTGCTGGAAAGATTAATGAAACCTTCAGGAATGCAGGCCTGAGTGACCTCCTTGATATCAATCATCTTGGCAATGCAGATGATTCCTCCTCCAAGCGTCGGAAAGGTAATACCTCACGATATGTCCAGCATGGATATTTGCGCAAGACGAGGCTCTCTGTTGAACTTCATCCTTCCTTGCTCCTACGCCACTTCATGGAAGAGCTTGACCACCCAGTAGCAAGCACCCAAGCCCAAGCCATTTCCGACGACGAAGACGAAGAGGAACCCAAACGAAGAGCAGCCAAAAAAGGGCCGCCTTCCGCAAGGAGAGATGGCATGAAATAATGAAGTTTCATTTGATGGCTGCAAAATGGCTAATACTAGCCACATCAAAGGGATGCCAACATTTTTGAGAGTTGTTTAGGATGTAGGGCTGCTGTTTTTGTAGTAGTAGTAGATATCAGCAGCAGTGGTACATAATAATGTGATAGAGATTATTTTTGTTACTACTCTCTCTCTATCAATCTATTTATCACGGGGTGCTACTTCTAAATACTGTAAGTTGTTATTGATCATGCGTTTGTTGAATTGTTTCTAATAATATCTGATGATAAATTTAGATAGGGTACATTTTTCAAGAAATTTGAAGGGGTCTTTCGATCATCTCTACGTGCAGCTGTTCTTGCGAACCCCGATCATCCTCCTGCATGCACAAGACGAACATGAGAGCACCAAGCTACACTACTTGCTATCCCATTCAAAAGTTGTTGCTCCTCTGCGCTTCTGTTGCATTCAATTCAAACTGCAATAGCAACGAAATGATGCAATACCACCATTTCCTACGACGAAACAAAGTGCTCCTACTTTTAATTCTCTTTTCTGCTCTCCCATCAATAACTTGCGGATACGCTAATAATACTCCCAACAACGAACCCAAACCACTCATGCGTGCATGGATGTGTTCCGGTAAAACTCAACGTGATATGGTCGACAAGCTAGCTCAAGCTGGTATCGTCAAGTCGGCCATTAACAAGGAGGCACTGCTGCGTGTCGATCGCAAGAATTATGTTCTGGCAACGCAGATGGACTCTGCCCATCAAGATTCTCCGCTCCCGTTAGGATATGGACAAACCATCTCTGCGCCTCATATGCATGCTCACGTGCTGGAGGACTTGCTGCCGCCTCTTCTTCAGGCATCGAAGGATAGCCCAGGTGAATTATTGAAAGTGCTCGATGTCGGATGTGGATCGGGTTATTTGACAGCTGTCTTTGGTCGAATGGTTGAATCAAAGGAGAACCGTCGCAAGTCCTCACCACTAAATGAAGGCAAAGTTTTTGGGATTGATGTTGTCCCCGAACTTGTACAAATGTCAAAGACTAATGTAATGAAAGAAGATGGAGATCTACTTGATTCTGGCACTGTCAAGTTCATGCTACGAGATGGATGGAAGGGATATCCAGAGGCTGCTCCCTTCAATGCAATTCATGTTGGGGCAGCAGCGGCAACTTTTCCGGAGCAACTACTAATGCAACTAGCTCCGGGTGGAGTTATGGTAGTACCCGTCGGCCCAGATGGAGGGGCACAATATTTGTATAGGGTCGAACGAGTTGGAAATAGAGGAGATGTCGTTGGTGTCGATGAGTCCAAAGGATTCTATGAGGATGATTACAATGTGTACCGTGTTCTGGGAGTACGCTATGTCCCCTTGGTTCAGAAAGATTGATAATTTAAAACTTGTATTGATATTGTTTGATCTAGTAGATAGACAAAAATAGTAGTTGTTGCTTGAGACTTAACTCATTAATTGCAAACACAATCTTTTTCGACGATGAGAACTCCACTTCAACACCTTCAGCTGAGTAAGAATGTGACGCTGTCAAAACCATCTTCTCAATCAACATTCGGCAAATCGCCCAGGGAAACCCCGTGATGCTCTTCTCATTCCTTCCTGCAGCGTAGTAAATTCAACTTGGCACCCCAAAGCTGCCCACGTGTCCTCGCAATTCAACTGTGTACATTGAGGTCGGGGTGCTGCTGACGGATTTGCTGCTAATGGATTATCATCATTACCTACTGCTCGTTCATCCAACTCACTCTTTGGTACATTCAATAATTGCGATTGGAGTTGCAACAGCCCATATTTAGTGGTGCCATATGGTGATGAGACGTGATATGTTCCACTGAATTGTTTGTCAAGGAGAGCCCGATCTATCATAAGTTTGAGAGCTTTGGCCACATCTTCACAGCTTGTTGGGAAGCGTAGTGCCCAATTGTCAATCATCTTAGGTTTGATTTTTGATTCTCCTCCTCCTGCTGCTGCTGCTGGAAGTAGCACCTTCATCATCTCCAGCGCAGGTGATTCATCCAACTGTACGCAATCTTCACCATACAATAGAGGAACCCTAACAATTATCCCTCGCCCCCCACTATGACTATTATTTGTTGCATTCATAACGTCACGAATGGCACACTCTCCATCCCATTTACTCCTCCCATAACTGTTAATTTGATGAGCAACCGAAGTTGGTACATAGGGAGGAAACTCCTTTGATATGACACCACCATCGAACACAAAACTTGTCGATATGTAAATAAGAGTTGGCCTGTAATCCGGCTGAGACGTGCAAAGTTGTGCCAAGTGTCGCGTACTCTCTACATTCAACTGTATGGATTGCTCTAGTTTTGATTCAAATGTATCGGGGTAACGCTGGGCAGCGCAATGGATGATGATGTCAGGGCGATAATTTTGGATAAATTCTGTGGTAGCATCGTGATCAAGAAGATCTAATTTGTGTAGTTTCACAGTTCTTGCGAGGTCATCTGCAGCTGAGACTGCCGACGATGAAGAGCTATGAATAGTGACGTTGTTGGGTGGTGGGAAATGTTCGTGATAGTGAGTGACCGTGAGACGAGTATGACCGATGCCAACCACTTCGTAAGAGGAGGTGCTGTCATCAGCGTTACATCTTAGTAGAAGCCTATGAAGGGCACGGCCTAGCATGCCAGATGCACCCGTGATGAGGACGACTGGTGAGGTTGATGGCGATGATATTGACGACATCATTGACATGCTTGAATGATATCTATCCATCAACCCGACTGCATTCAATAGCTGAGAAGGCTACTGGCGGGAACTAAATCGTACCGGAAATAAATCGTACCACGGAGAAATCTCCACACAAATCACTAACAAAACACAAAAAAGACGCATTCTACACCCTAATATCATGGTTCTGAGCCTCCATGTCAACGCCTATCCCAAATAATCGACCATAATATGATAGTATAGACAAGTAGCTTTCGATAGAACCACTGGTCAACGTTGTATGTAGTATACTCGCATAGCAGCAGCAGCACAGGCATGCAGATATGCCGTAGACATGCGTCATTCTAGATCGAAATAGCAGTTATTGGTCCCAAATTTGTCGATAGGTGCTCCATCTCGACGAACTATAGTCTCTTCTGCATCATATAATGTATATATACTGTTTGGGATTCTATGTTTAGGCTGCTATAAGTATTTTCGTCGAGTATCATGGCCAAATTTATGACTCTTTTCATGTTGTTAGTGTTTTGTGCGTAAAATTTGATAAATCGTACCGCGGCGAGGTACGATTTAGTTCCCGCCAGTAGAAGGGAGGAGAGAGAGAGCAGAGATCAGCAAGGTGAAGATCGAAGATTTGATCTAGGGGGGCGAGGGGGAGCCCCCGATATTGAGGGTTCTGATCAAGTGGCAAAATCGTCTAAATGGGGGTAAAATGGTCCATATTAGCCAATAATTGGCTAGATTTAGATGAAAATCACGGGAGTTTAGCTAATAACTAACCGTCCCCCCTTCTCGCAGGAGAAAAATCGGGGGAAATCCCCCGATAAAGGGTAGGCTAGCCCCCTATATCCAAGGCCTAGAGGAAAGCTCTCAAATATTTCGCCAGGAGAAGAATGTCTTGTCATTCATTGTGATACACTTCATATCTACTCCCTCTGTCCCACAAAAAAGTAACGATTTGAATTAGAATGGCTTAAATTTCATCAATTTTCGTCGAGGAAAATGCTATCGCACATCGTTGGAAAGCTTATTTCACGGCGGTTACAATGGAATCGAGGTAGGAGGTTGTTAAGCGGCTATTTGTGATGATATTGTGATAAAGGACATTAAATTAACCTTAAACCTAACACTAATTCGAACCTTACTTATGTGTGAAAAAAGGGCCTCTCGGACACTTGTGTAGGATGGTACTGTAGGAATTAATACCCAAATAGCTACTTTTTTGTGGGACTACGATTAACTTCAAATCGTTACTTTTTTTTGGGACAGAGGGAGTAACTCTAACATATCGCAGAGGTCTATACAATGCACATCGAAATGGAAATGTTATTGGATTCACAATGTCGTCACAGTAGCCATCCTCTTTCAAGTGTCATACTCGTCGCTATCTTCATCCTCCTCTTCATCCAGACGGAGACTTGTGACATTGCTCTAGATAATTGTAGATAATTTCGCCCCTGGAGGGCCAACCATGACGTACTTTAAGATTTCCGTTAATTTTTTCATCTCCGTCTGCTTCGATCCAACTTCATCACATTCTTCTCATTATCTCCGTCACTTGTATGTGATAGCTGAAAGAAGTTGGTTTTCCATAGTGACAATCTTGACGAAGATTCAGAGTCTGAAGTCTGAATGAGAGCCGGATCGCTGGCTGAAAAGTATTTCCTAGCTGAAAACTTGCTGGTTGCCGAATAGGATCCTGTCACGTTTGCATCATTCGCATTGGCAAGGGTTGAAATGGAGATAGCAGTGTTTTAGTGTGCAGTCGACTGTGTTGAAGGAATGCAATCATTAGTGACGATCGACCTAAATTTGTTCTCTCGAGACAAGGCAGTCCGTCTAGAGTCCTGCAGCTGCAATCCTGTCCGTGCCTGCAGTAATCTTGTCCACTTTGCTCTTGTGCAGACCATGAGGGAGGTACTCTTGGCCTCTGCCTCTGTCTGCTTTTCTGCGGATCAAGAGCCTCTTGATCGATGAGATCATTTTGTACATATCTCCTTGCTCTTTCGTCCATATATGTGTATGTGGCCCTTTCTTGCTCGTCTTCGTCGTCTTCCAACTCCGAGGGCGAGTAGGAGCACTTGCTACCTTGTTTCGCTTCGTTTCCTGTCCATGCCATCTCTTTCGTTTCTTCTTCTGTGGAGAAGGCATGGTGAATAGCGAGCATCTTGGCAGAGAAGTGGGCCGTCTGGAGATGGAGAGCGAAAAATTTAACAATCGAGACTTTTACATCGAATCAAATCGATCTGTGTCTGAGCGAATCATCGCTTTCTGCCATTGAACACACACAGAAGTGGTCTATTGTACCAATTATTTAAGTATCTACCACAGCGATTCTATGGCCACTCCTATACAGCACCCACCCCTCAGATCCACTTCCTTCAACAGTTTGGCCTCGCCTGCACCAAGGCGTTCGCTTTCCACATCCGTCGACCAGTTGGTTCCCGGCAGGCTACACAGGCTTCTTCGGGACCAGCCCGAGCCCCTCCAGGTTTAAATTCTTCTTTCTCTACTGACACAGGTGTCTAGGGAGTAGTGAATAAAATAATCTATCTATCTATCTACTTGATCGCAAGATCGCGTACTGCAATAAATTGCCTCGATCGAAGCACTCAAATCGAGCCAGAACAATTTTTAGGGTTATCACATATAATTTTTAGGGTTACCAGTCCCTACAGTGGTTAAAGTGAGAACAAAAGTCAAAGTTGAGAAGAAGTTAACCCTATTTGAGGAGAAGTAACCTTAAAGATACTGCTGCGGTCATCCAACAGACAATTCCGACGCAATTTTAAGTCGTGTATAATTTAGGGTTAAACTCTACAACAGCCAAATTGTGACTTTGACTGCGCTTGAAATTCTTATTCATTCACGAGAGGTTCAACAGAAATTAGGCACATTCAACACACTGGTGAACACTCTCACCTACTCTAGAGAGAGGAGTACCTCTCACAGGAAAGTGATCTTGTTCAGCAAATAGTACATACTTCACAAGTATGCAAATTGAGCCGCCCAACATGTCGGACCAAGGTCAACAACGTGCAGGAAAACCCTCCCTACAAGGATTATCTGTATCCAAATCCAAATCCAACTCTCGCTCTTGCCCATCTTTAATGTGTGCCATGGATCTTGATAGTGAGGTTCGAAATGGCTACGAATCTCCATCGTTGATGACCGAGACGTGTCGATCAGTTTCATTTCAGCCCCTTTCGACGCTAAGTCTCTATGACGCCCAAGAACCAGAAGGTGACTTCAGGTTATGGTACACTGAAGAAGAGGAGGAACTCTCCAGGGCAAACGCACGGCTGGAACTCTCTGTGTTCAAGCAGATTCAGATGGGAGGACTACCAGAGGGATGTTCTCTGAACCTAGAGAATCTTTCCACAGTCGGGTTGGAGAAGTATCTATTATCGCCTGGTTTTGGTTTGAGCCCTTCAAGGTCGAGGAGGTTAGTCACAAGTGCAGTGCTCATTGAGCAAGCTCAAGGCTCTGAAGACAAGGCTGAACGCATTGCTTTTGCAGCAACGCAGCTTTCAGAGGGGTCCGTCGAACTGGCAAAAGTCGTTGGTAGGATCCAACACAGAGCGAGCAGAGTGCCGATTTAATGGAATCTTCTTCAACTCGATGTACAGGCTACGGGTAAGAAATTGCATCGGCAACGGATCAGATATTTTGTATTTGTACAGTGATCAAACAAGAGTTGATTAATAAAGTAGGAGTAACGATTTTGACTACAACCACTCTGATCCGTGATCCGTCGCCCCTCGCTAACATTTCCAGTTCTAGCTCCTCCTATGAGCAACAAGAAGCCAGATGAAGGTGAAGGCTACATTTGCATAGCTTCTTTGGCTTTGGCTCACAAGTATCATCGGACCTTCTTGTCCCTTCAAACAACCAACTTGTCTAACACTTCTCACTTCCATGCACGACTACATTACTTAATACTTGGAGCGAGCGAAGCGAGCGACCATAATCAATACAAGTATGAACCAATGTCAGATAAAGTGGTATTACTATTTACCGACTATATCACCTACATCATTTCATAGATTCTTGCTTCTCTTATCCCACGACCGTCGAAGAAACTACTTACTTCTTTCTCAGTAATTCACGAATCCCTTCAACGACAACCAGCTTGTCCAACACTTCGTCACTTCCATGAACGACTATATAATGCGACCTTACTTCTCTCTATCTCTATTCAATATATGAACCAATATCAGATAATATCAGATAAAGTGGTATTACTAAATCTTGCTAAATACTAGAGGCTGCATTAAACTTAATAGATACATTAATGAAAAACTCTATGCAAAGCTACCAGTCTAAAACTAGTCTGTACCTTAAGATACGAGTCTGTACCTTAAGATGTCCTGAATTTTCTATCTGCTCATTCTGGACGAGTTCTTGTCCGATTCGAGTGAAACCAAGAGAGAGGGAGTTAGCTATGATGTTGTAGGAGAGGTCTGCATACTCGGTTCGGGCCATAGAATCGTTTAGGAGACCATTGAGGGGAGTGTACCTATGGTGAAAAGATTCCCTGAAAACAGCAAAACTATTCATTCATATTCACCCCTCCCAGAAGGAAGGTCAGCGAATCCACGAATATTGAATTGAAACTCCTTCCATTTGTTGCAACTGCTACCTCCAGACGGAGGGTCACCCACATCAAATGTGCTGAGTTCAATGTGGCGATGGACTCTTCGATGACAATCACATGTGGTCATTTTCTTCTCTCAACAAGGCAGTAGCGAGCACAGCACAGTTAATTTCTTTGAAGAGCTATTGCGTTGGTGTTAATTATTATTAATTTCCAATTGCGTTCAGCGGTGGTTACATCATCATAATAACATCATTATGTGTCGACAACGCATCATCTTTTGATGTGTTCAACATACCGCAAGATAAGTACTCCTCTAGTTCATAGTTTCAGTGCGAGGAAACATCTGCCTTTCTGACATTTTCAGAAATACTACTAATTCCAACGTTCATATACCAAGACCTTTGGTGGGAAGAAGAAAAGAGTCAGGAAGCAGCTCAGGAAGTTGCAGTAGATGCAGCGGACTCTTCCTTGCTTTCATACTGACACGATAATCTGAACTGAAGGCTTCAAGTGCTTAGAAGTATCCGCTAATACGTTATTGAAGAACGACGGAACGATTGCCAATAGTATTGCACACTTATATTCCTCCCAAATACTGAGCTTGAGAACTTGAATGCACTTGTGTATGAACATGAATTAGAATCACCTTGATGTATGTTCCTGATTCTGGCATCTCTCCATTCACAATATGCAATTGGTACTGAAAAACAGCATAGTTCTATGAAGTAACAAGAGGCAACACGAAGAGATGCCTGCTTGGGTTTGGAGCTGGTGTGATAGTAGTAATTTTGGTAGGTTGAAGTTGTTGTGCGTAGAAGAATCAATTATGCATTGTGAATCTGCAATTGCTGCATCCGGAGGACACCCTGCTCCTCCGTCCAAGATGTTTGTCTTTTTGGTTGAGGAAATGCGATTTCTTGACGACATCGTAAATAGCGGATTAGAGATCTCTATTTTGGCACTGCGGGCGTGCATGTGTTACAGACACAGTAGAGAATAAAAGAAGTGATACAAAGTGTAAGATATCCTTAAATCTCCTTAAGCTTAAGCTGCGTGGCAAGTTGCCATTCTTCAAGAGGCGGAAATGCCTGACTGTTGCATCAATCTGCTTGCCACTGCCATCAGAATTGCATATGAAGGAAACCCCTGCAGCCATCTTCTCCACCCAGAATTTGTTGAAGGCATCCGTGTTTCTTCTGCTACGATGCATCAGGATCCAGATACGTGGAACAAGGATAGAGGCGTGCCTCCAGTCTCTGAGGCAAGGACGCGTAAGCTTGCAAACTGACACTGGTATGCACTGAAGAAGATGCCCCAAACGTTCCTCCATTCGCGCCATTCTTTGCGCAAGCAGTTCAGTCGTTTTACACTCATCAAGATCAAGCGCATGTGATCCGACAGGTCACAGTAGAAGAAGAAGTCCATGCATTACTATACATAGTTGTAGAGCTATCAGAGACAGTTCATGATATTTCGAGAAGAAAAGTGGCCTTGCGCTTGTTTTCTTGCTTTTCCATTGATAATGTTCGAGTTACTCGCCGACCTTGATAATTCAAGCTCATCTCTACATCGTACATCGCAGCATTTTGTTACAGGGATTTTGTCTGCCAAGACGTCCTCTTGATCATTGCCAACAGGTACTACTGATCTTTTACTGCTAACTGCATAGTCCGGCAGCCGGCAGAGGTGAATGCATCCTTAAGAGCCTTGGAGTTTGACTTGTTGAGTTTGTTGTTCTCTCTGCTCTTCTTGTTCTCGTTGTAATTTTGTGCTTCTCTGTCTCTTATATCAGTCTTGGATGCATTTTTGAGGACCTCAACTTGACACAAACCTATCCAAACTCATCATTAACTGATTAGCATCGGACACTACTTCGTTGGTTTGAAATTGCTGGCATAACATTCTTTGGTCTTTGATGACTTCGGACTTCGGACTTCGGCTTTGCTTTGGCACGTTGCACATTGTGGAGCAGGCAGATCTACTGGAAGCAATGGGATGACTCCGTGCATTTGAGCCTTCCGCAATCATGAGCGAGGCGTTGTCAAAGTGTGTTTCCGAATGGGAGAAATTGAAGGGCATGTCTCCTCGTGATGAAGATCCAAACTTTGTGGAGGTAGGACGGCATGCGGGGACAGCCTCAGTCGATCTTGCTTGTGCTTTCTCAAAACACATAATCTTCTTCTAACCATCTTCATGTGTAAGCTACATTAGACGCAAATAGCCTTAAAACGATAATGTTTTTCATTAAGGTTAGGCAAATTTTCTTACACACAGCTGACCCTTTCTCTTTATTTAACGTCGGAATCCATAAATTGGAAAATAACCCTAGTGGTGTCTGATTTTAAGGTTGCGTAAAAGTTACCTCCGGCTCAAGTGATAGATGGATTCGTTTTTTCCAAGCGCGCGGAGCCTCCTTCTCCTCCACGCGCGGCGCTTGTGGGGCTTTCCAAGCATGACAGCGATGGCCACCTAACAAGCACATCATATTTGACTTTCCGTACAAGTGCTCTTGATCTTGAGGGTTTGGGTCTCAATCAAAGTCTCGCGTGAGCCGCCGGACGGTAGTTGGGATGTCTCTGGCTCGTTTTGTCTGTGGAAGCTAAGCTGAGTGTGGTAAGAGATGAAGATATCTTATTGACGGCAGCTTCTTCTAAAAACGATCTTTATTAGTTCAATCTTTTACTTCTAGGGTTATCACCGATAGACGCATATATGGTCTCCGCAAGATTGAGCTTGTCTTCTATAAATCCCCCGACCCCATCCCACTAAACAAATAATAACTTACTCCAGCACTCTGATTAATTGTAACCAGTCAGCACTTCTCCAACTCTAATAAATATTCGTTGCTTAACTCAATCCACCCCCAACCATGTGAGCGTTTCTACCCCTCATGATAGCATCAGACAATGAATCAGGCAAGAGATCAACACGAGTGATGATACCTACCACTTGGTTATTGTGATTCACAACACACAAGAAGCGAAGACCAAGCGTGCGGAAAAGACGGTAAGTTCGCTGAATGGATGCAGTTTCATTGATGGTGTATGGAGCAGTGTTTGCATAGGGCCGCAAATCCAACCAGCAGTTGCGATCTCCGGGCCTCAATTCAACATCGTCAATTGTAGGGTAGCGGGGGTAAACTCTCTCAAGAGTGTCCCATTGAACCAGAGGAGAAAGACGCTTAGGTCCCAATAGTTCGGCGTAGTCATCACCGTTGGAGTGGTGTTGACCATTATTGACGTCATGGGGCTGACCAAAAGCACGCCTCTGAAGAAGAGTGCAGAGCATCGTACGACTGGCTGTTCCGTAGAGTGTGCCTGATGAGGCTGTATCGACAATAGGGAAGTTTCCATGATGAGCATTCTTGAGCAAGTCATACACAATACCAACACGTTCTACAGGACGGAGGCATTTGACTTCGGTAGACATGACCTGTCCCGCAACGATTTCGTGACGTTCGGCGATAGTGGGAACCTCAGGCTCGAGGAAGGGAATGTGCTTGAGATGAATATGAATGTCATAAAGACCTTCGTTGAAGACATTTCCAACAAACCTGGCCGACATAAGAGTCATCATGAGAGGAAGCACGTATTGCATGTTACCTGTAGCCTCCAAAAGGATAACTGTGAGGGAGATCGTCATTCTAGCCATTCCTCCCAACACTATTTACGAGATTGCAAGAAGGCAGCATGGGTGAGTAACACATGCACGAGCTGATGAGCGAGAGCAATATATTCAGAAAATTACTTACCAGCAGCAGCACCCATCAGAGCGTATGTTCCAGAATCAGCAAACGTTCCAGCTGTGTGGTCAAGCTTGTGCAACAAATGCCCAAAGAGCCGACCAAATGCAGCCCCAGCCAATAGCGATGGGACGAACAAACCAGATGGAACGGCAATGCCATAAACCAGAGATGCCAACGTAATGTAGGGGATGAAGAATAAGAACAATGCAGCGCTGGAGAAGGTAGCAGCATCGGTGTCACCCGTTTCACGGAAGTGGAATAGCTGCCGAATGGCAACGTCTGCTTCACAGAAGTAGAGAGATGCGACTTCATTGTACTCCTTGCCAGGGATGCAGTTGAAGGGAACAAGGTTGTTGACAAGGTCCTTCTCCTGATTTGTCCAATCTTGCATATCAGTCGGCAGTTCGGTACACCTATTCCAAATGAGAGGCATGACGAAGGAAACAGTAGTTACCAAAATACTCATCACCACAACCTCCACAACTCTGCGCTTCTTGCTAAAGTTGACATTCTTCATCCTCCAAATAGTGAGATGTTCATTTCCAGCATTGAAGCAAGCACCAATCAATCCACCAAGACATCCAATCAAAATAAATAGAAGCAACTCCCAAACAGAAAAGTTCACCATTCCATCTCCAATGGCAGTAAACTCCCCAAACGAAAAGAGCTTATCCACATTGGCCTGTCCGAATTTGATATCTTGATTACGAATAGCAAAGAGAGAGCCAAGTGTGACCATGGCACAGAAGAATGCACGCCAGGTGAGTTTGGTGGACCAGTAGGATGCTCCCTCCTCGAGGGAGAAGAGGACTCCCCCGATGGGTGCACCGAAGGCGGATGCTACTCCTGCAGCGGCTCCACAGGCAACAAAGTCTGTGCGTAGTTAATTAGTGGCATAGGCATAGAAAAGGGGGTGAATGAGAATGAAATGAATAAAATTGGCAATGAGCATCATCACCAAATGATAATACACCACACTCTCTACACCACCACAATAACAAAACAATACCAACTCACCCCTCTTCTCACGATCATTCCTAAAATCCGAAAACTTGGAAAAAGACGTATCCTTCCCCCACAACCTCGTCTTCCCCTGACTAATCCCCGCAGCCACAACACTTCCACTATGAACCATTGGTCCCTCCTTCCCCACGGGCAATCCAGCCGCCACACTAAACGTCACACCCACCACCTTACAAACCAATGTCTTAAAGCGTACAATACGGGGTAGATCAATCCCATTCAAAAAGCACTTGACCTCTGGAATACCGGACCCTCCACTCACAGGCTCAATGTAGACGAATAGGGAGGCCATAATGGCAAAGACAGTTTGATAAAAGAGAAATGCCAAAAAGGGGGAATTCCAAAAGTTGAAAAAGTATTCATCCAGATTTCCAATTTCCTCCCCACCTCCGGAGGATTCTTGTTGCTCATCGGGAATTCCATCTTGATTCATATCCAAATATCCATCGGCAGTATAATACGCATCCTGATCTCCCGACGCTGCCGCCTCCCCTACAGACGGAGACTCGCTCCCCATGGCATTGTACGCCAAAAGCGTATACACATGATCAAACTTTAGCTCCCCCAACCTCCGACTGGCCATGTTACACGTAATTGCAATCACCGCCTGAAGCACTCCCACCACCAACGTCAGCCCCCACCGCTTCAACGCGCGTAATTTCCCCGTAGTCCACCATTGACCACGGTTGGTGAAATGTTGTTGGGCGACGTAGGCACGCCACACTTCACTTTCGTCGGGTTCGTAATTGTGGGATTGGAGGGAGGAGGCATAGCCCCCTCGATCGCCGTGGCCGTGTCCCCCCCCGCCGCCGTAGCCATCGCCACGGACAGTGGTGACCAATTCGGAAGCACCGGAATTGTAATATTCACGTGCCTCGGAATTTAAATCGTCATGGGAATCAAAGGAGCCGGTGCCGCCGTAGACGGGATATCCGCCGGAAAGTTCATCGTCATCGCTGTAGTCGCGATTGTCGTTGGTGCTCGAGTAGGACATGTTGGTGTTTTGGTAGCCGCTGTAGTCGGGGTTGGAGGTGCGAGGTGTTGGTTGTCTTTGGAGGGGGTGGGTGCCCATTTATTGATGTGCGTGCTCTAATAATTTAGGATTGTTGGTTGGACCACTCAGCTTCAGATTATGATGCTCCGCTAATAAAATTGGAAGTCGTTGATGATAACGAAGCCAATGCAATTTTAGGAGGCCAATGATAATAATGAGACGAGCAGGCAGAGCCGTTTCAAGACTGATGTTAATTATGTGCAGGAGCAATGCTATCCTGCTTCGTCTTCGTGTTTATTTTGCACTCATCAATACAATGACAATCAAGAGAATGTGCGTGTGTGTTGCAAGTTGGAACAGTTCAAAAGTGGTATTCTCGCGAGAAGGAGAAAATTGAGTCTTTGGTACCAATCACGACGTTGGAATTAGTAACTATGGAAGCTCTTTGGATGAAACTTGCGTGCTATTGATATGTAACGTCACAGCTCTAGCCACAGCAACTCAGTTTTTGACACCCGCGCGCCCGTTGCTTCTTCACTCAACAGTTGACAGCGCGATGCAGCCAAGCAATGCATCCACTTATTACCTACCTTCTCTCATGAGGAGTACTTCTTGAGGCTCAGCTTCTTCTTCAGCAGGAGCGTCACCATGCCTTTCCAATCCAAGTTGGCACCCACCGAGATGCGTCAGTTGGCTCTTGTCGCACATAACCACATTAAGCCAGCAAATTCATCGAGACTTATTCGGAGATCTTCAAGAAGTTCCGCATCACCGGCACAGAGACGACCATGAAGATGTGCAAGAGCATGTGGTGAGAGGGAGAGGATGATCCCTCCATTCAATATGGCTTGGCGTAGCCTTGAATGATGTGTATGGAAGTGTCAGGCGGGATGATCTTCTTTCTTGATCCGCTGTCGGCTCATCCTCATCAAGCCGATATCGATTCGTTGCTCCGTCTTATATAATATATATATATGTAACAGAAATTTTAAAGTACGTCTGGTGGGCCCTCAAGAGGCGACATTATCTACACTAAGTGATAAGATTCGTTGCTCCGTCTTACAAATTGTGGGAACATTGTTGTCTGCCCCCAACCCCGCTAGTAGTGCCTCATCCATATGCACACGTGAAAAGTGCGATGATTGAGGGACACAGTGCTCGTGGGATGATCCCTTCCTTCTTTGAAACTTTGGAGTCGCCTGCCGTGGAGAAGTACAAGAATCCACAGCAGAAAATACTCCTGCAAATACGGGACGCAAGTCCCGAACCTCGGCACTCCAGTTCCTCTGTCCGAGCAAGCGTTTCTACCCGAGTGAAGTGGCCAAGGCCACTTCGATAATCCCACCTCACGGTGGGGGGTTTATGTTGTCCAGTCTGACTGACGCATGATTTTAGTCGCATTGTGTGTTGACTTCATAGGTCCTGTGTTCATTTCTTTATGACGGTGATTTAGTTTAGAAATAACACTATTAACTCCACAGCTATGGTATTTTTGCAGCACAATTTTGATTTTAAAGATAAAGAATAAGTAGGAGTATCTCTGTTATTTGAATGAGAGCGTTCTTACAGCATTTTTATGCCCAACTAACTACTCCTAACTTGTAACCGATGATGAGAAAGTACAAAACTGAGTGATGTTACGACATTTGTGATGTCTCATCTCTCCACCACCCAGTCAAAATTCAAAATCAACAATGTGTCGATCAACACAACATGATGAACATTTTGATTGGTAACAACCACTAAGCTAAGTACCACAATCATGCCGACAACGGCATTACTATTATTTGCCATATGTGCGCTTGCAGAAGCATTCCTCTCAACAGATTACCGATGCAGCAAGAGAAGCTCAACCCATCACTTTTCCGCTGCCGAGGAGGAGGAGATTGATTGGCGTGCATTTCGTGCGTCACTGGTTCAAAATGGTCTTCCTTCACTCGATAATGATTTGCCACCAAGAAGTGGAAGTGCTGCCAGCGTCCCAAACAGTTATGCGCATATCACCACACCGTTAGTGGAGGTTGGCTCAATCCTCGTGTCAATACCAACGACAGATCTCTGTCAAGGCTTGGATCAACAGTACTGGCATAGATCAGTCGTTCTAATCACCGAAGTGAGTGATAACTTGGTTAATGGAAATATTGAACAAACTGTCCCAGATGAAGAGCTGGCAATGGGTGAAAAGAGAGGGAAGTGGAGCTACCGCGGTCTAATGCTGAACAGGCATACAAACTCAATATTGTTAGGTAGCGATGATGACACAGCAACCGTGGAAGAATATGAAAGTGATACATGGAAAATACAACGGGGAGGGGATTTGCTAGGTCTAGATTCCAACTCGGGAACGCAATTTGCATGTTTACATCAGCTCGGTCAACATTCCGATGCGGCATCATCAAATGTCGTCGGCAACATATCTTACACAACTCTATCCATAGCACAGGCACTATGTAACGAAAATCCAACAAAGTACCGCCCCGATGACTTTGTGACATTTGGAGGATTCTGCTCATGGAGACCAGGTCAATTGGAGCGAGAAATGGGTGAGGAACGTGCTGAGTGGATTGTTCTTTCGGTGGATTGGCAATCTATTTGGAATGAGCTTCAATTACAGCGTGAGAAGGCGACACAGGTAATAGCGGGTGATTATGATGATGAAGCACATGAGATATTGCTACACGCTGGTACTACCATGTGGAGAAACTTTCTAGAAAAGATAGGTATGAAAGAAGAGCAAGCAACATCGCGTCTTCCAGCAGGACAGCTTGGTTTTTATGACTCCATGCTCAACGTTTGGGCTGAAGAACAATTGGTTCGTGGCAGCGTCAACAAAGATGATTGTAATGATGACGATGTTGTAGGAAGTGATCCCCAAACAACCACAAAGACAATAAGACCTGGTGCTATTGCAAGAGCGACGTCCCCACCCACCAACGATATGCTATTGTATGATGCCGAGTTTTTGAGAAGCACTATACTTGTTCTTGATGAAACAGCAGATTACACGGTCGGGGTCATACTCAATCATCCGATGTCTGCAGCCATTGAGTGCAAAGAATCAGAAGATCCGCTCCCTATTCGATACGGGGGTCCTATTGATATTGAAATGTGGAGGGATGGGAGCTATCGTGATGAATATTTTGAGGATGATGAAGATGATGATGATAACAGCGATGATGAAATATTTATGGACTACAATAACGATGGAGTTATTTTCGAGGATGTGGCATTTGATGATGATGTTTATGATGGAGACACAGGTTTCGAAGACGAAAGTTCATTTCTTTGGATACATCGAAATAGATTACTCGGACTGAAGAAAGTTGGTACTCAATTGGGAAGTTCTCACTTCTGGCTCATCAACGAAAACGATGCTCTCGACCACATTCACGCAGGGACGCTACAGCTGCACGATACAATGGTCTTTTCATCTGTCAGTATCTGGGAGAAAGGAGCTGAGCTTGGGATGTACGGAGGTGGACTTTGAGAGCAGGTAGATGGTCTCCATTCAATGGAAATTGTGACAGTTGACGACCATCGAATGGATGATGTTTGGCAAATCTTGGCAAACCAGAACGTTCTGACAAAGGAAACACTAGACACAAACATTGACGCAACAATCAAGGCATGGAAGTTGATGTCGTCCGATAAAGGTACAGGAGTCCAGAATCAGAATCATGATAGACACAAATCGAAAGAGATATTATCAACCGCAGCCCTGAAGGCATACCTGGCCAGGAATCTTCTAGGTGATCCATTGAATACTCTAGTTGAGTTGTAGGAGCATGATTCACAAATGTTCTCCTTAACTGATTGCTTGATTAGTTTTTAATGCAATATAAAACACAGCATACATTTGCGGTAGTTTAACTTATGTTCTCAGACCTCGACTTCATCTTACCAGTTAAAGCCATAACCTAATTCAGAAGAAGTGCCGTTGTGATAATGCCTATGCATGCAGCTGTAGTGTAGTCTTTCACTATAGCTCCATTGAGTACATACTGTGTTTGTGACGTAACAACTTCATCAATTTCTTCTGCTCTATCAATTTCTTCTGCTCTATCAATTTCTTCTGCTCTATAATCTATCTCCTCGACGAGTTCGACATCCCTAGAATCTCTCGAGTTTGAAGACGCTTCTTGTGAATCTAGTGGGGCAGAGTGGCTTGACTTGCTGCTTCTGGCAGATGCTTGTGACTTGCTGCTTTTTGCAAATATGTAACTTGATCCACCAAGCTGCCGATCTATTTCCATTCTCACAATGGGCTTGGATCTTCCGAGATCATTGCTGCCTTCTCCCAGCGCAGAGACTGCCGAGAGCAGCAATGTTATTGTGTTTAGGTGCTTCATCGCTTACGGTCTTCTGAAAATATGTGACAGTTGATTAGAAAAGGACGTAGCACTACCAGGACTAGATTTTTCGAACCTGAACCTGTCCTTCACGTTGGAATCCTCGCCATCGTTGGTCAGGTGCGCTCAGCTCACTCATCCAGTGGCCTGAAAAAAGAAATTCTGTGCGGAAAAAAGTGAAGCAAGCCAAATTTGTTGAGCGATCAATGGTAGCGGGACTTCCCCAATCCAATCTCATCGAAGCCATCCCAACTCTCGGAGTGTCTTGGTAGGACGAAGGGTCAAGCCGTCACTGCAAGAGAAATGCAACTCTCGACAGCATTCTCTTGCTTCTGCTTCCATCATCTACATCATCATCTTGAGATCTTAACCCACTGTCTCGCTCAGCTCTAGCTAATCCGTAGGCAGTAGATAACTCCTAATTGCTTGTTATATTATTATTAACTCCTGTTTCTTCCTGATAGTATTACAATATTAAGCTCAAATACATAAGGAAGTACGATCAAGTCTATTCCTGGGTACTGTTCCTGACCCTTGTTCCTTGCCGTTCATCATTTTCATTATCATTTTCATTGTCACTGCAAATGCGATCAAGTTTGCTCTGAGGTCCTATCTCCTTGTCAATCAGCATTCGTATCTTTCACTACGACCACCAAATACCTTCCTCCACTTTGGGGTCTTGCTGTACTTTTTGCCTGTACTCTGTTTTTTGTTGCCACCGAACATCTTGCCGCCTCCTCTCTTTTTATAGTCATTCTCTGACTCTTTCGCGCTCCATTCGTCTGATACTAAGCTGTAGTCTCCCTCCGATATCCTGCCCATGAACGAAGTGATTGACGATGCCCAAGTTGATGCTCCATCCTCATCAGTCGTGTCGTCAATACAGCCACAAAGACCATTGAAGTAGTTATTCCCTTTGTTGAAGCATCTGTTGGTGGGGAAGTTCTCAGGGAAAGTGGGGAGCATCTGGTCGACAATATCTTCAACCACTTGCTCAGATAAATCATTCACTGAAAATTGATAATCTTCTCCCTGATCATTGAGCACATACTGAGATCGAGATTTACTCTTGCTCTTGGCCGAACGCTTAGTGTATGCTTGCTCCGTACGATCCAACTCTAATATTGAGTTTGTTTCCTCCATAGTTCTTTTGTTCTTTTTCTGCTGGATATGATGAATGAAAATTATAGGCACTTGGTTTGTCGTTGAGTAGTACGCGATTGGATTGATCTTGCTTCATTTTCATTCGCTGAGCGCTCAGCGAATGGGCGTGAGATGCAATACGAGGACAATCGCGTATCCGTTGAAGAAGAGAAGATTTTCGAGAGTAGGAATTAGTACATTGTTGGAGTGGCATCGCTTCAACGCACAAGGTAGGACGGCGTCCTCTGTCCTGCGGACAGCTACAGACAAATCAACGCTCCACTCACTCGAAACACACTCCTTTCCGTGCACTTTGTGCACGTCACACTGCTTTGTCTTTGAATTATTGGCGCAGGAGCGGGTTTAGCGGCTGACTGCGATTTGCAGGAGAGCAGTCCACACAACGAGTATTGTAACACTGTTTTTCAATGAAGCAACTGAACAATATAATCTCTTTGCTGCTCTTTGTCTGCGCCACTGTGGCCGTGACGGCAGCGGATGGCGATTTGAAACGTGAACCATCAAAGCTGATTGTGACATCAAAGAAGAATCGGCAGCTTAGTGGATCAAAGTCTGGTAAAAAGTTTTTCACAAAGGGAAGCAAAAGAAGCAGAAGGAAGAGAAAACAGGGAGGCGTAAGCAGTCCAAGGACAGCTTCTCGCTCTAAACAATCCACTGCTAGTGCTGATTCTTCAACCGCAACAACTAATAGAGATGGCTTCGATGACAACAGAATAGAAAAGCTGTCTAGCTCCGACGGGGTTTCCGACGGGGCAAATCTGCTTACAAATGACGTAACCTTGATTACAAATACTCTAGATTTTGTTGCCATCGAAGTTTCTGGTCAGGGTCAGCAAAGCTCCTCTTCTGGTACGTCTTCTAGCAAATCTTCTAGCACCTCTACAAATGACGTAACCTTGATTACAAATACTCTAGATTTTGTTGCCATCGAAGTTTCCGGTCAGGGTCAGCAAAGCTCCTCTTCTGGTACGTCTTCTAGCAAATCTTCTAGCACGTCTTCCAGTACCTCTTCCGGTACCTCTTCAAGCACCTCTTCCAGCACTAACTCGGACATAAATGAAGAAATCGAGACAATATTCGTTGAGACTGAGGATAAATTCTTTGAGACTGAGGATAGTGGAGATCACAGTGGTTTACGCAAACAAAATTTGATCGTCGGTGCAACAGCCCTCCTTGCTATTCTTTTGGCTATTGCAGGGGTGATTATACAGCGTAAAAAAGCAGCGGAAGCTGAAGCTGGTGCTAATATTTTGGATTCAGTAGAAATAACACCAGCGACTGCGGTCGAGAAAACGAATAAACCATCGAGTAATGATACCGCCGCTCCAGTCGAGGACACTGACTACTCCTGTGATATATTCGCTTTCAATAATTGTTTTGTATGAGAATTGACATGGCATGGAATACAAGTATGTTTATAAGTTGTAGGTAACCTCTTCAGTTTTAGGTGGACAGATTGTACAGAATGTTGAGCATGTGGGTCGAATTCGTTGCAATAAGTTCTGCACTTCAATGCAAGAGATCATCGGAGATCTATTTCGCTGGCTTGCCAACCCTATCATCATTTTGAAAGAGAAGATAACTGGGAGCAGTGATCAGCGATGCAAACAATCTCAATCTGACAACGAAGCAAGACTCTCTGGAGGACAGCCAGAGAATCAGAAGGAGCTTCGTCATAAAATTTCTGATACTAACAAATATTTACAATACCTAGAGACTAGTGATTCGATAGTGCTATCTCCTCATAATTCAACACTTCCATTTACTACAACAGGAATACTTTCCTCCACTTCGCGATCTTCTGTACTTTTTACTTGTACTCTGACTTTTGCTGAGATCGTCATTGCCAATCTTTGAATCAGTCTCTCCCTAATCTTCTACTGATGAGCTATTGTCTACATTCAGCGACTCGTCTACGTTCGACGATGTCGATCCATCCGACGTCACGGCCACATCCGACAATGCCCATGTACAAGGGTAAATTGCCCATGAAGAGGTAGATGTAGATGTAGATGCTCCATCATCTGTCGTGTCATCAATACAGCTACATAGGCTATCGAAGTACATATCCCCTTGATTGAAGCACGGGAACAAGTTTGTAGAACAGTCACCTTCATATCCCTTACTTAGCCCTCTGACATTGGCCAGCATCTGTTTCAGCACATCACTAATTAGCTGAGCAGATATTTTTTGACGCAGCAATGGAGAACGATCTTCTTCCCGTTCTTTGAGCACAGATTGAGCCAAACGTTTGGTTCTTGCTTCTTTCATGATCAACCGCTCCAACTTTATAAATGAGTGATTAACTTATGTGCATCTGGTAAGACCAGATGCACATAAGCAGGTCCTCTGGTCTTACCAGATGCACAAGAGTTTTTATGTGGATAGGAATTGAGAAGGTGAACCATTCGTGTCAAAAATTCAATTTTAGAGTCTTCTACATAGGAATTAGTATTCTCGGCACAAAATGTCATCCAACGTCGGAATTGTGTATCCAAGGTCATGGTACGGTAATGTGCGCGATATTCTGGAAATAATTTAGCAGGCGCAGGGCGCAGGTCGCACGTTGAAGATTATTTGTTAGATACGTCAACAAAAAATCAATGAAGCACTTTATTTAGTAATATCTCTTTGCTGCTCTCATTTTATGTTTACGCCTCCGTAGCGGCAGCGGATGCCAATCGGAAACTTCGCCCACCCATGCTGCTTGTGATCAAAGTCTACTTCACTAAGAGAAGCAAAAGCAGCTCAAGCACAGTCTCTCGCTCTCGATAACCCACTTAGAGTGCTAAATCATCGTCCCCGCCCCAATACAGAGACGGCTCAGACGCCAACCAACCAAAATCTTAAATGGTTGTCCACTTGTTTGGTACAGTCATAAAATACCTTTCCATCGCATTGGTGAATCGAGCTTTGTATAGTGGAGGTTGAATGATCGTAGGGGCCTCCGAGCCGACAACCATGGGAAGACTCTTACCCACACGTTCCATTTGTTTTAAGATATCGTATTGTCGCATAAAGTCAATTATCCCGACTACCAATTCCATCTTCTCTTCGTCTATGCCCACCAAAATACTATAATCAAGCACATTGATGATTGATAAGAAGAGAGTGTCGTTCAATATACTCATATGGAACACAGCCTTAGCTCGGTCCGTCAGAGGCAATGGTCTACCAGAAGTAAATTCCAAGAAGTCACCATCAAGCAATGTTGGTATTGACGCTGCCTTCGCCTTTCCGCCCTTGTCAGACTCGCCAGGGGCTTTTTCATCCTTCTCCGACCCATCAGACGCATCTGAATAGCTGTTGTCATCCTCTTCGTCACTGCCACTCGACTCGGAATCAGAGGAACCTGTGTTTCTTCGATGGTAAGATGAGCGCTGCGAGTGTTGGTCCTTATCGAGATTGCCTTGACGTGTGAAACGACCTCGCAACGATCCCTTCAGATCAAAGATTTTTGAGATCTTGCGCCCAAAAAAGATGTTTTGCATGACTGAGAGGATGGTAAAACCAAATAAATAAATACAAAATTAATCAGATTAGGCAAGAATTTGATTAGAATATAAGCACAGCCAAAGAAGAGATGACTTACCTGCTACTTGCTCCATTGTCCTCTTACCAGTGACACGGTTGTGGTAACCAATTTGATAAACTCCAACTATTTTGCACAGCACAGTTGGCAAGCCATGGAAGAAGGCCTTGCTCAGGTATTCAAAGTAAGCAGGAGCACAGTCAAGAAACATCTGAAGTTCGGTTCGAGAGATACACTTTATCACGAATCGGTTATCTGATGTTCTGGAGAAGCTCGCTCCAGACTTGCCACCACTTGCAGCCCATGCAAACGATGTTGCTAGACTACGAATGTAGCTCTTCTCTATATCAAACCCAGTTGGCGGTGTCGATGCGCCGGTCATGCCATCATTGCTTGACTCCTTGCTACTTGTCGAAATACTGGGATTCATAAAAGCTTGACGAACAGCATTGAATTGCAACGACCAAAAAGTAGTGCACACAAACTTGCATAGCTGCTGACCCTTTTCATCAAAGTCCCGAAACGTGTGCTTGATGTGTGATTTATTTCGACCCAGCATTCGTCTTTCAATTTCCTTCCTTGAAGTGCCATGACTGGGTTTAGATCGAGACTCGGATGTAGACGCAGCCACGAATTGCTGGAATTGCACGTCATAATCTGTTGATGCCAATGAGTGAGCAATAATTGTGCTAGGTTGGTCATCGAACACAGGAACGACAATACCACCTACACCTAACTGCAATCTTGGCCGACCTTTCCCGATGATACCTAAATCGACAACGAAAGGATCTTCTCTGTTCACCCCACGATTAAAAAACCGGTTCAAAGCAGATTTGACGGCCCCACCCGCTGTCACTGTTTTATTCCTTCCCTCGAGCTGACTGCTGGTGTCATAATTTGTATCAGATGTGACAGAGGACTGGTTATAATCATCGGAAGCTCTTTGTCTGGTGCCCAAACTCTTCTTTGACCGAGAAGAACGCTTTGTCGAAGAAGACGCTTGTGGACCCTGCATCCTGTTCCGAGAGGCAAGCACATCAGCATCTATGTCGTCTTCAAAATCAATATCAGGATCACTGTCGTATTCTTCATCTTCAATTGCAGCCCTGCCATCTGGTAAAACGTTCCCTTCAAATAGCCCTTCTCCCTTTTGACTTCTAGCCATTGACATATTTTTCACGTTGTAATTGCGGGAGTAAGTTTCTTGCAACTGTCGTATTCTCCTCATTCCATCAATAACATCATCTGTGCTAGCATCGCCGATTGCCGGGACCGCTGCGTCGCCACGACTTGATACTCCTGAATGCTGAATCTTCTTCATTGCAGACACAACTTGGCCAGCTGCACTCAGCCTTTCATTCCATGCAGAAGCTAGTGTGAAGAGGTAACGACGAGAGTACCATGGAAAATTGAAGAGAGCTTCATTATATTCCCTCCTCCTCGTTTTTGCCACGTCTGAATTGTCTGAGTATTTCGCTGTGACAGTGGATATTTTTTCCTGAAGCACTTTTGAAGCGTTGTCGACCTCTGCGCTGACTAGATTCAGTTCAGAAAGGACTGCTTGGAGATGTTCTGGCTTATTCACCGCAGAGCCAAAGAGGTCTCTCGTCTCGCGGGTGATAGCTTCAATCTGCCTGTCAAACCTTACAAAGAGGTCGGAAGAAGACACTGATATATGTTCCATCTCCTGCAGAGAGTGCGCATGATGGAATGACTCATCAAATGGAAGATGCCTACGACAAAATACCGAGTAGGGAGAAAGCTTCTCGTATGTGAATCTAGCCGCCAAGTTGCCTTGTCCGAAATAGAGAACAGCTTTCGATTGCAATTCGCAAGCACAGCGATGCCCAGGAGCATTAATGAGGGCATCCCTATTGTAGAAGTACACTTCAAGGAACTTTCCGAAACTCCATTGCCAAGTTTGTTTGCTCAAGAAAATTAGGGGTGTGACAACAATACCACACTTGGTACAATACGTCCATGTTGCAATAGGCTCATCGGACTCTGAAGAATCAGCATCGTCTTGCTCCTGCTTCAGAGCTGAGGTGGGAATAGGATTGTCCATTCTCTCCACGGTAATGTTTATTAGTCCATCATTGTGGATAAAAGACAATGAATGGTCGATCACAGACTTTTTGCATGACAAATTCTGGCACTTCAAAGATAAGTTGAAGCACGAATCCCTTAAAAATTGGCCCAACGAAACATCCTGTGCCGAATAGTAGCAGATTCCTTTCACTTCAGCGGGACAGCATTGAGTTTTATTTGTCATCCAGACGCTCGTAATAAGAATAGCTTGATGATCTAAAGGAGTGACTTTGCCAGAAATAGAGCGCTGTGTAGGATCACTCTTCCCTCCGTTCCAAGGTCTAACTTTCCTACCACTAGGCGGTTGTCCAAAGTCGACACAAAGTGATGAGCTGCTGCAAGGAACAGGTGGGATTTTGTATGATTCAGGAAGCCTTGCACACCTCTCTAGAAGGTAACTGATTTCAAGCTTCATGTTGTAGGCAGCGTTAATCAAAAACTTGAGGACTCGTTTGACCTGCTTCAAAGCTGGTCGAGAGGCACCACGGAGCACCACGGTGCAACCTAATTCCTTTGGGCAACCTTCGATCATACAAAAAGTTTTTACAACACCTCTCTTTGCAAGTCCGAATTTGACAGCGTCCATACCGTCTAAGACACCTTCGCCAAGTTTCTTCGCTGCCAAAGCAGCTTGACGTTCATGATTCGGCAACTTTACTTGTTGAAGCATCGTGCTGACAACTTTCTGATCCGAAGAGGGCTCTCCCGCCTCCCACACATCGTCGTCAGCCCATACATCATTATCACGAAATGACACAAGACGAAATCTGCGGCAATGACCTAAAATAGTCGAGTTCATAACATGGTCAATCGAGCTCAGCACAGTAGCACCAGTCTGGCGTGCTATTCGCGACATCAAGCTAGGCTTGACATACTGAATGAGGACTATATTCGCACGAAGTAAGAGCTCTTGCGCTTTCCTACACACAGATTTGCCGACGATGAGCACATCTGGCTTCAATTTGAAAATTTTGGATACTATAATTTCCATGTACCTTTCTTCCTGTTCTAGAAGAGTGTCGAGGGAGGCTATCTGATTTTCAGTTCTTGTATACTCAATCCCTCCACTTAACATCATGATCTTCGCATTCTGAATAGCTCGTGCCATCCGCTTGTGGCAAACATTTTTGTGGAAGGTTACACCAGACATGTAAATCGAGTCCAATACGGATCCGCCAGGAATTGTTTTAACCTTGCAGTAAGGTCGGATATCTAGCAAATCGCCATTCTTCACATCTGGTTCGACCGTGGCACAGCACCGCGTCGCCAATGTCATGAGAGTATCTAGCCACAAATCTTCGAGCTTAATTTCATCAGATTTTGATTGCGTACACGCCTCCTTGATTTCCTTTAGAAGACGCGGGCCATCGGTCTGCAGCAGCTCCCTCCCCAATTTTTCTAGATAATCAGCTGCAACCATACCCAGGTGAATTTTCGCTGACAGCTTTGTATCCTTGCTTTGGTTTGGTCTCAATAGTGCCTCCTCTATCCCAGAGGTGCTCTCTGCAAGCGCATCTCCTATGGACGAAGAAGGTTGGATATGTCGCGACGCTTCGATTCCTTCTGCTACATCGACGTCCTCGACAGTCGCCTCCACTGCATTTTGTTCCACTGCAGTTCCCTGAGATTTCCCGCCCCCTCTTAAATTGGATGAACTTTTCCATTTCAGTTGCCGCACTGACTCAAATCTTGACTTTAGCCGTAACGGTCCACGTAATGATGCCTCCTGCTGTGCAGCCAAAGCTTCTTCTTCGGCGGCGGCAGCCGCAGCGGCCTCCTCTGCTTCCAAACGCTCTTTCTCTTCTCGTTTCCTCCGTTCATTATCCAGCCGCTGCTTGGTAATGCTGAGAGCATGAAAGTCACCGCCAGACTTTTCTCCCTGGAAGCCAGCGAATTGTTCACTCAATTCGGAACTTGTCACAGGAGTATCAGACGGTAGTAGAATATCGGGAGACAAGGCGGAAGATTTGACATCGACCTCGTTATCAGTAGGTGTGGTAGGAGAATGCTTCTCCTCATTGCCACCAATCACACCGGCTTTACCTTCTGCCTCCACACCCCGCATTATGACGCCAAGACCACGCTCAGATAAATGATCATAACACATTTTGCATGTACGCATCGTTCCAACGGCACTTTTGCCATCTCTTGGCTTGGCACCACTCGTACTGTCCGTCAAAGAGGAAGCTTCGGATATCTGGACAAAGTATGCCGAACATGCACTGCAAAAAATCATACCGCAAACTCGACAGTGATGCTTTCTTCGGAGCACGTTGAAGGGAGCCTCGCATGCATAGCAATGGCGAGCCAGCTTATCGGGCATCCAATGGTCCTTCCCATCATCAACAACGACTGCCCCTCCCTTAGGCTTTGCCATTTGCTTATCATCACCACTTTCGGGAGAGGGTGTAACTTTCATTGACTGTTGTTGCTGTGTCAGAGGTCCCATGCGCGACAAGTTGTCGTCATTGATGATTGGTAGCAACGAAGGCAATCCCCCCTCACCCATTCCAAAAGCTAACGATGTATCATTCACAGGTCCATCGCCAGTTGCACTTTCAATAGCTTTACCACCGTTCAAAGAAGTTGTCGGAGAACACTTTGGTGCAACTAAAGCATCCCAATTTTGACGTTTCCTTTGAAGATTCATTTTATGCGTATTGCGATCATTCATCGCCTTTGGCTCGACTTTTGTTCCTGGAACTGACCGCGTACTTGGAGAGGGAGGAGCAAAAGTATTTTTGTTTGACCACAAATCAATCTCATCTTGATCCCAAACAGAGGTATAATTTTCATCATGACCTTCTACAAAAACAGCTGTATTACCATCCCCCATCTCCTCTTGCTGCTGCAGTGCTGATGATCCATCAGAATAATCCTTCTTTTGGCCAGCAATGACAACCCCACCCGAGGGTGTTAATCTACCGTCAATCCCCCGTTTATTTTTGGTAGAATATGGAACACTCGAGGTGGTACTAGTCATTGTGGACAATGATGATGATGATGAACCAGGCGTAGGTGGGGGATGACGTGCCGCGGGCGACTGCCCGGGAGGAGCTGAAGTTCCAAAGAAGAATTTGCCAATCATATCTGAAGCATCATCTGTAAAGAATCGACTGTTGGGTGATATAAGTTGTGGATCATCCTCCCCAGTTGTTCCATTGTGATTGGGTGTAGGATTACCATTGTCCCCCATATCCTTCTCCGCGACCACACTACCAGCAGAGGTAGCGCCCCCCGCAGTAGAATAGTTGTCAATAATGTCGTCATCGTCAATGGTAGTGAAAGGTGTGGGTCTGTTGGTGCCAAATTCAGGAAATTGAGAGAGCATCCGATCAACTAAATCTTCCTCGCTTAGAGAGACAACTCGCTGCTTCCTATTAGATGATGATCTGGATGATGAGCGTTTGCCAGTCACTTCGGTCCCCTTGGCTGCCGATGAGTTGTTGTTCATGTAATGATCGTAATTCATGTACGCTTCTTTATCGTCCACCACCTGATAGAGGTGCTGAATGACGCTGCTGTCCATCATGGAGGGAGATGAGCTGATGCCCGCATTGCTGAGATTATTCGGTTCGGAGTAAAATGCCCGTGCCCCCCGCCGTGTAGATTGCCTTTCACCGACTGATGTCGTCTTATCGTTATTTTTGTGGAAGGATTCCTGAATGCCGCTCATCCATCCGCCGATGGTATTGCTGAAATCCATACTATTGTTGATGCTGTCAGAGGGAGAGGTTGGCCTAGGAGAGATTGAGCCTCCATCAGCTGAGCCGTTCACCGAGGCGGTCGATGATGACGGATCAGCGCCGCTGGTGTCGCCAGCGACTACTTTCAAAAGATTATTTAGCATTCTTTAAAAGGAGTAAGTAATTGCTTTCCTCAGCCGACCAGCAGACACATCACGAGGATAGATGAAAAATCGCTCTGTCAAATATGCATGTATTGATAATACCAACAGCAGTTCCTTTCATCAATGACAACACTAAGTAGGTACCATTTTTTACTCAAAGTACAACATTAAAAATCTCAAATCAAAGCCTTTCCGCTAACGATTCTTTTATCAGGGACAGCTTGAATGCCATTTCGTAAATAACGGTACTGGAGCTATTCATTTATTCATTTATGTCCACGTCATCGTCACGCCACTCACAGGCAGTCGCGCACTCAAAAAGAACAACATCACCATCTTCCATCTTCCACCACCCACCACCATTATTTAGCGTTATGGCCAGGAATCCTCAGGATATTTCGGCATTTTTGGGTAGCCTCTAGGATATTTTTTCGCCAATATTCGCTAAAAAATATCCTCTTGTTCGAACAAGCCTACCTTGATAGCTGGAGTGTTTCCAAGTGAATAACACTATTGTTTATTCATATTATTGTATCTACTCACTCCTTTAGACCTGCATTGACACATCAGGCCATTATCGCAACGAAATAATGCTCAAAGCTGCAACATATCTTATCTCTGAGGGTCTCGCCAACTACCCTATGAATGAATGCGGACTGTAAGAAAACACGCACTGCCGCAGCACGAGAAGCCGGAAAGAGTTATAAGTCTTGTGCATCATCCCTACTATTCATTAGGAGTACAAGCAATCCTTCACCATTCACAGTTCTCGATGTCCACTCCCGTCAACACCTTTCTGATGTGCATTCCACCATATGTACTCATAAATATCCTCCTTGTAAGTTCCCTCTTGTCCATTTGCGTCACCATTCCTCAATACCTATAGTATCACCCACCATCTTATATTCATCTTACATCTTACATTGCATTGGTGTTATGTATGTGTGTGGTGAAGTATTTAGTTGTGCGTGCATCTTTCTGTCGATTTCAGCTTCTTCATGCGTACTTCGTCCGATGTGTGTCCGAAATGTGTGATGTCAACCGTAGAAATTATACGTGGGAACTAGTAGTAGAAAAGTGAGGATATTTTTGAGGATATTTTGCAGGGGTCGGGAGGATAACTGGCCATTAGGTTACCATTATTTTACCAACACCATCACTAATCCATGCAGTCATTGCTTCCAATTTGTGCAACTGACTGCCTTGTTTGTGCTCGTAATGGACCAGATAATTGGCACCACCTTGTCCTAAGTTCAGAATATCTGATTGACCAACATCGCAAGCAAAATGTGCTCCTCTCGTGATGATAACAATCCCGAAGCAACAACTCCAACTGATGAGGCGCAGAAACAATCCGATGACGCAGAATCGCTGCCATGGCCCGAAGACAATAATCTATTGGCCTCCCCGACCTGTTGCGGCTGCATCTCATCCATGCTGAGTAACTTGACGTACAGCTACATGAATAGAATATTCAAAAAAGGAGCGGCGCAGAGAAATGACAAGTCCAAAAGTGCTCAGCTAACCCAACATGACCTGTTCCGAACTCCAAAGAACATCGAGGCGGAACGTATGAACCGAGAATTTTGGTCAATCTACGAACAAACTGGACACAATTTTCGTCGCACATTGTGGATTCTTGTTAGGAAAATATTCCTTCCATCGGGGGTGTTTCAACTATTTGCACTAACTGCACAGATATCGATCCCCATGTGCGTGATGAAGCTGCTTGAAGCATTAGAGGCGGGGCGGAGTGGAGACAGCAAAAATCTCGTATACGTGATTGCAATTTTTTTGTTATCAATTATCAATGGTGTATGCACCCATCGGTATCAGTTCCTTTCTTATCAAAGTGGAATTATATTGCGAACTGCTTTAACATGTGCAATTTATGAGAAGTCACTCAAACTCTCTCCGAAGGGACGGGTGGGATTGACTAACGGCAGCATCACCAATTTAGTAGCTACTGACACGCAGAAGCTATTCGAAGTAATGCACGAAGCTCATCAAATTTGGAGCTGTCCACTTGCCATCGTAGTTGTTGTGACATTAATGTTAATCTTAATTGGGCCATCGTGCCTGGTGGGAGCTGCTATTCTTGTAGCATTAGTTCCTCTGTCGAAGGTGAGTTTGGTATTTGAAGACAGGAGGAACATGATGATGGATTTGTCAAAGATTTTTGTCTGAATTGTTGAAATGGCTACATTAACTATTCATCTCACAAATTTACTTTCTTCTTCACCAAACAGAAAGTTACACATCACATGGTTCACATTCGGAAGAAGCGCGTTGCCGTTGCGGATGAAAGGATACAGATTGTGAATGCAATGTTGCAAGATATCAAAATAACCAAACTCAACTGCTACGAAGACAGATTCGAGGCACGTGTTCTTGAAGCACGTCGTCGCGAGATGGCATTCATACGTAAAGAGCAAGTCTTGTGGGGGTGCACTCTCATCATTGTTGTTTCTACACCCGTGATTGCTTCATTTGCCACATATGCAACCTTCGTATTGGTTAGCAATGAGAACATGTGAGTATCAATTCAAGCTCACGCGTTGTTTTTTCTATAATTGATGGTCTTTGCCTCTAATAACTTTTGTTCTTCCTCACACAGCATGACTCCGAGCATAGTATTCACACTCCATCAACTCTTCAATATGATCAAATTTCCCATAAGTGAGTCTGGCAAACTACTTGGAAAGCTGGCCCTTGGACTGCAAGCGATGCATCGCATATCTAATTTCATGCATAGAGAGGAAGCGCAGAGTGTCATTAGCGAAGATGATAACCCCAGCGATGATGAGACTGTGTTGACTGTTCAAAATGGCGAGTTCTTTGTTGGTTCAACTGACGGAGTTGACTGCAGTGGATTCACTCTATCAGGTATTGACTTCACCTTGAAAAGGGGTGAAGTGATAGCAGTGCTGGGACCAGTCGCTTCTGGGAAGAGCACCCTGATTCAAAGTTTGCTACAACAGTGCGCGTCTTCCGACAAGACGTCCATCACTATGGAACGCGGTACGCAACTGTCTTATGCAGCTCAAACACCATTCATCCTGAGCACGACTGTTCGTGAAAATATATTATTCGGATTGCCATTTGAGAGGGACAGATACGAGAAAGTCCTTGATGCGTGTTGTTTGCGACCTGACTTGTTACTGTGGCCAGCAGGTGGGTGAAATGACTGTCATTTGCGCAAGAAGAATTCTGATGTTCCTTCATCAATCTTATGTCTTCTTGCTTGATTCCTAATGTTGTTACGTACATCAATGACTCACTCTTTTCAAATTCAAACATTCATCAGGAGATCTCACTGAAATTGGTGAGAGAGGTGTAACGATGAGCGGGGGTCAGAAGGCAAGAGTATCTGTAGCAAGAGCAGTGTACGCCAATGCGGATGTCGTTTTGTTCGATGACATTCTCTCAGCTCTTGACGCTGGAACATCGCAACAACTCTTTGATAATATATTCGACAAGAATGGCAAGGAAAGATTACTCAAAAATTCTGGTACAATATTGGTCACACATGCTGAGCATGTGCTGCAGCGAGTTGACAAGATATTGGTGCTTGACCGTGGACAGTCGATCTTCTGTGGCACATGGTCTCAACTTCAATGTTTTGAACCGGAGAATAATCGACACAGTGCGACACTGAAATCAATGCGTTCGTCTGCGCAGCTCAGCGCTAGCAGTGATATCACTACAAACTCGTCCGAGAAGACAGATGCTCGCAAAAGTGATGGTAAACAAAAGTCTGTAATCGCAAAGGACATTGACGCTTCAAAAGGGGAGCTTACATCGGATGAGCAACGAGAGCATGGAGAATCCTCGGTCGGCATTTGGCTGCTTTGGTTCATTTACGCCGGAAGTTTTTTCTTCATCACCCTTCAGATAATTTTTCTATTTTTGGATAGAGGATCCTACGTCGTGATTGATTGGTGGCTGGCTATTTGGACATCATCAGCAGGAAAAGAAATTACTGTCTTTGGAAGAACCTTTCCAAATCAGTACGATGGAATCCAAGCTCAAACTCCGTATATTCTCGTCTACGTCGGACTCATTGTGTTCATGTGTGTCTTCCTTGTTGCGAGAACACAATGGGCAATTCACGGCGGCATTAGAGCATCAAGGCAAGTGTTTTCAAAGATGACACATCGTGTTCTTCATGCACCTATGTCCTATTTTGACACTACACCATTAGGCAGGATTATCAATAGATTTAGTGAGTAACTGTCTCGAATGTAGACATTGAGTTCTTGAAATGCTGCTTTACTAACACTAACACCGCGACTTTTTCCCGAAAACACAGCTTACGATGTGGAGCAGGTCGACATTGCTCTGTCACAAAATATGTCGATACTTATCGTAAGTATCATTGTTACTTTCAAATTTATGTTTAGTCCCTAATAGCGCTTTCTCTCACTTTCAACTCTGATTTATCGAAGATATGCTGCTCATGGGCAGTTGCTGGGCAAGTTGTCATGATCAGCATTGTGCCTTACATGGCTTTAGTCAACGGTATGTACATCGCGCAAGAGCACTGTCTTTCTGCACCATTTATTTCCGTACTAATTAATCTTTCTTGTATTCGTCTGCAAAGCTTTGGTATTCAGTCTTTATTATTTGATGCTACGCTATTACCGAGGCGCAGGTGCAGATCTCCAACGACTTGATGCTGTGAGTAGATCACCTATTGCTGCATCGCTTTCTGAAAGTCTCGATGGTTCCGCGACGATCAAGGCATTTGACAAAGGCAAACACTTTGCACTCCTATTCCAAAATCACATAGATCAAAACAGTTCCGCCATGTTAAACTTTGTGGCATCTCGACGATGGTTAGCAGTGCGACTTGATGTTTTAGGAGCTTGTGTCACACTCTGTGCATCTTTGTGCATAACCGTGTTCAGCGAACAGCTCGGCCTAAGCGCCGGTACTGCCGGATTCTTCTTCGTCTGGGGCTCAAGTAAGATTGTATTGTCCACCTTTCTTCGTGTTGCTACTTCATGACACAAAACAACTCATTCTCAACTATTTTTCTCTTTCTCGGTTCATCAGCGATCTCTCTCACGTTTGCTTTCTTCACCAACAGTTTTTCGGAGGCTGAAGCTGCAATCACCTCTATTGAACGGCTGCACGGTATGGAGATGCTGCCACAAGAGAAGAGTATGATCACATCAAAAGATAACAAAGTTGACAATGCCTGGCCGCACAAAGGTGATCTGATTTTTGAGCATGTTTCTCTCCGCTATAGAAAAAATTTGCCGCTATCGTTAGATGAACTATCTTTTTCAATAACTCATGGTCAACGATGTGCTGTGGTGGGCAGAACTGGTGCTGGCAAAAGTACGCTTGCAGCTGCTCTATTTCGATTGGTTGAAATTGAAAATGGGACAATTACGTTGGACGGTGTCGACTTGAGTACATTAGGTCTCTCAGACGTACGAGGGAGACGTAATGGTATGTTTATTCTTCCTCAGGACCCTGCCGTGTTTGCGGGATCTATTCGCACCAATCTTGATCCATTTGATTCGCTTAGTGATGACGACATCATGAAGGCTCTACAGCTCGTTAAGTTCCCTGGATGCGAGAGGGGGGAAAGGCTGCTGGCACAGAGTGTGGAGGAAGGAGGGGCCAATTTTAGTGCAGGAGAGAAGCAACTGCTGTGTTTGACTCGAGCCATGCTCGTCAATCCTCGTTTGCTCGTCCTTGACGAGGCAACATCTTCTATCGATGGAGCAACAGATGAGTTTGTTCAGAAGATGCTTCGTACTCATTTCGTGAACACCACGCTCCTAACCATAGCTCATCGACTCAACACAATAATTGATTATGATGTAGTGATCGTGATGGATAAAGGGAAAGTGGCAGAAATGGGGAGTCCGAAAGAATTGCTTGAGTTAAATGGATTGTTTGCAGGGATGGTCGACGCAACAGGCCCAGAATCAGCTGCTCAGTTGAAGCTTTTGGCGAAATGAAGGCACACGTTCAAGATTTGATTAATTATCTATTCTAGTGCTTTCTCTATCACACCAAAATGCTGAATTCATCTCAATCCCCCTTTGAGATTAAATTAATGGTACGTGTCTAAACTGATTAGACAGCGTGACCGATTTGACTTCGACGGCTTCAGGCTATCAAACCCTTCAGATCCTGACGTCGTGAGTTAGAGATTCATTGCTGTCTTATGAAAAAAATTATCTGTGTAGTGTAAAAGGAACCATCCTCATAGTAGCCGCTTTCAGCCACCATACTCGTCGAACGAGCACACCGCTTCTGAGCTCACTCATGAAAAGCGCCCCCCCAAATGTCCGCCCCTACTTCTCTTTACTTTCCTCCTCCCGCTCATATCCACTACCTCCATCGGGTCATTCCCCCCTCCTTGAAAAATTACGTCACACTCCCCACCAGGTGCACGGAATCTACTGCTACTTCCACTGCTCTCTTCGGCCAACTTTTTTTCTACATTCCTCCAACGTTTTTCATCCTCTTTTCGCAGTGAGGCAGACACATTCGAAATATCTTCAAGTGATGAAAGCAACTTATTTGACGAAGACAGGAATTGTTCCAATGTGGAAATCATCCGCTTCACCTCGGTATTAGTTGATTCAGCAGTGGTGGTATCAATATCTCGAGAAAGAAGGGAGCCGTGGACGGTGTTGCTGGTAGCTGTATATTTATTACCGCCATCCTCCTTTGTATTCATTCCTAACGACGAAGATGACTGCTGTTGCTGATCCTGCAATGCCACGTGAGATTCCACCACAAATGCCCTGGACGCCTGATCCAACTTCCCAGCGATGATATTGGAGTAAACGCATTGGATGAGGACATCTTCCAATTGCCGCATGTGATCTTTGTCATTGAACGCTGTGCCAGCAGGTGTAATTCGTAACTCGGCAGCCAAGTGGGCGTAGGGGATAGAGAGCGAGGCGTCATTCTTCACAACAGCATGATCGGACGGAATCATATCAACATCTCCCTTTTCGCAGGACATGACATTTTGACCTCGACGGGCAACGCTAACAACGCTGAGCATGCGCAACTTGTCTAATTGTGCGTCGGTCAGTGTCCACACCGCGTCGCCATCCTTTTCTTTCAGCTCGTGATATTCCTGAATGGTCCCGAACGCGAATAGCTTGACAGTCGCAATGAGGGAGTCTCGCTTTGCTTCTTCCATGTTTTCGAGGGCGCTTTGAACGGAGGGGAGTTGAAGGATATCAATGAAGCCATTGTGAATTCGCGGGTGGCTCAACAGCCGCTGTAACAACGAATGCAACAAGGCCGGGCTCAGTGGCGACTGAGATGAGCGGAATTCATCGATGAGGAGGCTGCCCGCAGCGGTCGATGAAGAGGAACCGGTCATGCTTTGCTTCTCTGTTTGTTGTGATATAAATATGTTGTTGTTGGCGGTTTGCTGGGTTGGAAGTGTGTAGTGTGTACAATAATTAATTTTGGATTTTTCAGGGTTCTGGCTCATAGATGTGGGATTTTTTAAAAACTCTTGTACTATATGTACTAATTCCCATGGTTGGATGAGTTCCATCTAAGAAGAGCTCCCAACTCTTTAAAAAAATCATCTAGGAGTATTTTTTAAAAACGTCATAAACACCGTATCGAGCATAAAAATACATTGGGTGGGTAGATAGCATCATCCACATGTCCGTCAACTTCGCCTCTTTATCGCCAATCGCCATCACCGCCACCGCACACAACGTACAACATACACACGAACCATGATGCGTTGCTACTGTAATAATAATCTGCCTATGAGGCAAAACGACTTGCGGAAGAACAGGAGAGAGCACAACATAGTGACGCTGCAGACCTTTTGCGGCGACGGAGGTATATGACCAGCAAAGAATGGAGTGGATGGAGAGAGAGATTGAACACAGCAAAAAAATCAACTTCTCCATAGCTGTTGTGCGGGTAGCACACACAGGCAGATACCAGATACGGTGTTGAGGGGGCGATAGTTATTTTAATGATAAAGAGCAATTGATCACATCGAGGAAGATAAAGCATGACACTTCGGAGAACAAATTAATGACGTTGAGTGCAACGTGCAGCGTGACTGAGGAATAATCATGCAAAATCGAAGGACGCAAGATGAGGTAGTGTTACATTGAAATTGAAAGCATTTCTCCAATTAGATATTACTGAGAGATAGTCGATTGCTGATGGAAAGAGACAACAAGTTCTGCTATGTAACAAATAGCTGCAGCTGCAGCTGAAGCTACTGACCGTGTTATGTCAAGAGTCTGGGCAGATGATCACATCAATACACGTGCAAATAATTTGAGTATAGGGTCACCGAGAAATCCTCGATAAAGTATTTGCGTACAAAGACAAAGTACACCGATAACTCAGTGAAGAATACACATCATTCCAGAGCAGCTGAGGTACCCCAGCGAATACTTAAAATCGAAACGGAAAAGAGGCCATCGGCTGCTTCTTTGGAGGAAGAAGATATTACATCGAAGTGGAATGACAAGCCCTAGATTACTTGCTGCCACTGAGTGGAAGCTGACTATCAATCATCAGATCACCGTAGCGTGAAATGATATGTGGATATGACTTTTACCAAAGCTACTCACTGACCTTCTTAGCTGCAATCTTAGCTCACAAAGTCACTCACTCCTTCACAATACTTTCCGAAAAATTGGGCCACACCGGTCCTCCCAATGCGATCTTCTACAAGAAATACTCTATTTTTAACATCCATCATAACAACAATTCACTAAACAGCGCTAGTCCACAACAAAGTCACATCAACAACAGCAGCTAGTGTTCATCTGGAAAGTCAAGAAAGCACGGCGGATCTAGCTGGAGAGAGCCTTATGAAATGAAAAATCAAGGAAGAGCAACTGATCTATCATCTAGCATCAATTCGTGAGAATCCTCAGAAAAGGAAACATTCCGGAAAACACAGAGAGAAGTGGATCTCCAGCAACAGGTAAACTAGTTTAAAACGAATTGATAATGTCTTATAGTCATTTCCCATGCACTGGGACAAAACTAGCCTCTCAAAGGAGATTGGCCCACCCACCTCACATTGTGGATCAAATATTCTCAGTGGTCAGAATATCGCATGACGAACAAGTATTTTCCAGCTCGACAGTCGAAATCAATCTGGAAAAAGTTGGACAGAAGCGGTGTCTCAAGATGCAATTGGTGAGGACATCCCTCTCCAACCCCCAGCAGGTGGAAATCATCTTAAGAAAGGCCCGAACAGAGTAGCTGTTTTAGCAGCAGTCTACAATTGGTAAAAATTTCTTTTTTATGGAGATTATCCTGAGAAAAGTCCGACAAACGCGGTCGACCAAGCAGCGATAAGCATCAGATGGAAAATTATCCTGAATAAATATTCTCCATTGAGTTCACACAAGCTCCACCTACAGCCCTTTAGAAAGACTTCGCTGGTATTGAAAAATCAACTTTTCCGCTTGTGAATAAATCGACTTTGACTAGTCGAAGAGAGTTCAATCAAGCTCAACAAGTGATCGAACTCTTGCCTTCTTTTGGGGAGTGACATGTTTCTCGTCACAACAGCGCTCTTTGCATGCAAAAGGTTCGAGTTTCATCGGCTCCTTGATCGGCTGATCAGCAAATGTGCGTTTATTTCCGCCGTCATGATGTGGAGTAAAAGATGAAAATACATAGAATAAAACCGGATCGTATGGAGAGCGAAACAGTTATCTCACTGAAAATATTTGACTTCATAATAACAATGACCTGGAGCAGTACTTAACTATCCTAACAGCTGAGTAGACTAGAGGTCTGCTCATTGCCATGTGTTCAGGCCTCGTCAGTCCTAGCTTAAGGGTCGAAGAATATGTTTACCTTCTAAATATGGTGAAAGCTCCCCCATGAGTTTCCATTCCCTAGATACCGAGCTCCTGGCGCATAGAGAGACGATGGTGCCGAGACATTCACCAGCAAGAATAGCAACATAATTCTCCTAGTTTTAACGCAAAGCAATAGTCACGTCTAGTGGCTCAGTGGTACGACTTTCGCTTATGATCAGCAAAAGTACATCAAAGAGCTCGCAGGTTCGGTTCCCAACCTCGGAAAGTGTTCATCCAGTGGCACTCCGCGCCAGATGCGCGACCGAGCGCACGCACAGATTGCGTGTCGAATAGAAGCGTTCCACAAGTCGCTAGCGTTTAGGGCCAAACAGCCCGGAAGCACTCCAAAGCGTGCGTACTACCAGCCAGAAGCATGAGTAGCGCCTGCACTTTGATGTACTTTTGCTGATCATAAACGAAAGTCGTACCACTGAGCCACTAGACGTCTAGTGGCTCAGTGGTACGACTTTCGTTTATGATCAGCACAACCGATTGCCTTTTTGGGGACACAGAGGACAGCTGCGAAGTCATCTGAAGAGCTTACCCCACTAAACATGCCTCTCGTGTATCCTCCTCTGGGATGCACCCGGCCGTCTAGTGGCTCAGTGGTACGACTTTCGCATATGATCAGCAGGCGGCGATTTCATTGAAATGATATTTTGAACAATGTGTCGCGAAAAAAAATGTCATGGATAATTAGGTTGTTGGATGAAAACCGTATTGGAATGGATTCAAATCATCTTTAAAGCTCGGAAGAGATTTTGTTTCATAATGGAAGGATACATTACATGGGAAGACACCCTCATAAGCCTCGTGGTACTCCACAAGAGCTCAAATCGATAGATGCAACTGCTAAATCATCGGGTGATTAATCAGACGTCGTGTGAACTGACGTTGAGAATCTGCACAATCACTGAGCGTGTTTTGTTGTGTTATGTCGGGCAAATACATGCTTGAATGACGTTTCCAGCTTGTTTGAATCCTATTCAAGCGAATATCATCGATTCCAAGATGGTTTATTCACAAGCAGAACATTTGATTTTTTTATACCAGCTAAGTCTTTCTAGCAGGGTCGACCTTTTTTAAATAGACCTTGCTTTTTCACATTCTCTACCGCTTTTCAAAATACTGATAGCGACCAGCGACAACTCGTGTGGACTGTTTTGAGAATAGTTATTCAATCCTAGAACTGCTGCTCTTTTCTCAGTTTTTGTCAGGATGATTGTCCATCTGATGCTTATTGCTGCTTGTTCGACCGCTTTTGTCCAACTCTCCCCAGATTGATTAGAAGACGTGTTCGTCATGCGATATTCAGATCACTGAGAATTAAGTCCTCTGTTTCTCATTAGATGGGAGAATATTTGATCCACAATGTGAGGTAGGTGGTGGGCCCAGGACCCTGTAGGGAAGCTTCTGCAAAAGCGAGAGGCAGTGGGTTCTAAGTTCTATCGAATAGGTACGTTATAGTTACTCATACGCACAATAAGTCCTACTACTTCGTCCTGAGTAGTAGAGTACTTGCGTTGAATCGCCTTGGAGAGGCTATTTTTGTCACAGTGCATGGGAATTGACGACAAGACGTTATTAGTTAGTTTTAAACTAGTTTACCTGTTGCTGGAGATCCACTTCTATCTGTGTTTTCCGGCACGAGTGCTGCTAGATCAGTTGCTCTTGTCTGACTTTCCAGAATAGATCAGTTGCTCTTCCTTGATTTTCCAGATCATAAGGCTCTCTCGAGCTAGATCCACCGTTCTTTCTTGAATTTCCAGATGAACTCTCTAGCTGCTGTGTGTTTGATGTGACTTTGTTGTGGATTAGCGCTATTTAGTGAATTGTTATTATGATTGACGTCACAAGTAGAGTATTTCTTGTAGAAGATCGCATTGGGAGGACGTTGTGGCCCAATTTTTCAAAAAGTATTGTGAAGGAGTGACTTTGGAGCTAAGATTGCAGCTAAGAAGGTTGGTGAGAAGCTTTGGTAAAAGTTATATCCGCATATCAATTTTATACTAAGGCGAGCTGATGATTGATAGTCAGTGCAGGAGTATTTTCTTGAACCTAGATAGGACAAGATAGAAATTGTGGCTGGGATAAGCCCAACCAACATTCATAGGTTTGTCACGGCTGGAGTGACAATCTAGGAGCTGCATACTTCTTATGTCTTACTGAGAGACTGGGCTCTTAGTTTATTGTTTTCATCTCAACGCTTGTCAGTGCTTAGGATGCTTCGCTTAATATGTAATGAGAATGTTGTTTCATTCATATCAAGGAGCGTTGGACTTGTGATTTGTACGCAGGCTCTACACCATTCAGTGTATTTGAGTTGGCGAGTAAATTTCCGCCGATGTTTTCCAGTTGAATTTCATACATCTTTGAAACGTTGCCGGCCTGTCTTCATCAAGTAGATTGCAAGAGGACGTTTGGAGAGGGTGTTTAGATCAAGTGGAAGGATCCTTACTCATGAATACTAACATCATTGATGATAAAGACTCAGTTATGGGTAAACACAAGGATCCTACTACTACCCCAACTCCAGCTCTAGTGACAGGCCCAGGGGACTACATATTTGACGAAGAAAAGGGGGAATGGACTCTATCCTACAATGGAGGCAGACTTTATTGGCAGAAGGATTGTTCTGGATTGATTATCGCCCGACAGATGTGGCCTTGTTCGATGGAAATGTACCCCACGGAGTCAGCCCGATGCGGCCTCGAGGGGCAGATAAGAGCCAACCTGTTATGTACGAAAGATTCAGTTTGATCTTGTTCTCAAAATATGGCCGCTTAGTTTCATTAAAAATTACAGTGGCAACCGTACATTTGGATGGGCATTTTGCGTGGATTGAAAGTATTTTTGTATGCTACCTTCTCACTTCCGTTTAGTGGTTTTGCCAATTCTACACTCTCTACTTGAAAAAGCAATAGCAGCGTCAAAGTCTTTGGTGGCGAGTAAATATGCTACATTCTTAGAAGACTTTTGCTGCCTTGTTATAATACGCGTTATTTGGAGATACAAATCGGGTCTTGACATGATTGTCTGCAAGGGACTCAGCGAACTGATTGGCGAAATTGGCAGGTCATGCAGGCTCTCCCTTGTAGTCAGTGTCTCATGCATCGCCGAAGAAGAATTGTTCACTCTTTCCAATTATCGAGCAAAGTAAAGTGTTGTGTGCATTAAAAGTTGATGGCCAACGTTTGTTTCTGCCTCTCATGCAAAAGTTTTCGTCGTTCCTCTTCCTTATCTCTCGCATTATTTTGTTCCTCTTGTGTAGACCACATGCTGGTAGAGGACACAAAGTAGTCCTCCTGATCATCGAGAATATGCGTTCTTGCTGCCGCCGTGCGGTCGAATTCGAGCAATCGTTCTTTATGTAGCAGTGCAGACGAAGACGTACGATCACCGCGTATTCTCTGACTAAAATCTTCGATTAAAATATGACAATATGGACAGAAATCGTAGCCTTCCACCTCACAACTGATTCGACCGCAGTGAAGGCAATTTGTCAATGGTTTGTGCTTCGTACCGAAACATCCACAGATTCTTTTCGCCTTTCCCTTTTTCAGTTCCTTTGGCGGCGGTGGTTTCTTTTGTTGTTTTGTGGTACTTGTTGAACCCTGCTGCGTTGGTGGATCTTTTGTTGCTGCTGAGGGATATGCATTTTTCGCCTGCTTCGATGATCCTTTTTGTACTTTGTCACTCTTTGGCTTCTCCGCTATTTCAGACGATTTCATCACATTTTTGGCAGGATTAGCGGCACTGACAGGTTTCGCCGTAAGCTGCTGACGAACGGGTTGTTGCTTTTTCTGATCTTCCTCTGTTTTTCTTTGTTGCTGCAGCTGACGGTGGTGCGTAGTGTCTTGTTGTTGTTTAGCATCCCCCTTGGGAGAAGAGCCGGCAGTAGTTTTTTCTTCTATTATGATATCCTCTCCAAGCTTGAATCTTCTGACGTCATTTGCAAACTCTGCTAGATCACTATTGTCATCAGCATCATCGTCTCCTCCTAGAAAGCTCGTCAAATATGACGCAACGTCAGCGACATCCTCACCGATCTCGATGAGCTGGTCAAGTACATCGGTCACGTAGTCGGTGTCTTCATCGCCGACGTCGAGGATTACGGCGAGACGTTTTAGGAGCAACTCCTTATCTGCAGCGCTGCCCGCCATGGTAGATAATAATGATGATGACCCCACTAGAGAGGCTTCCACAGCAAGTAGACCAAAGCTTTCACAGCGCTACTGTTTGTGATCCATGTTGTGCTGCTGTGAGCTACAATATTATAAAAAATGCTGTGGCGGGTGGTCGGAGGACGTCGAACGTCGATGAGCGGAAAGCGGAAAGTGAAGAAGACGGACGGACACAGGAAAGGGGGACAGAAATGCAGGACCGACCGGTCCCTTTCTCGCTCGTCTCCGTTCATCGTTCATGAATCAAATTCCGATGACACGAATATTGCACACCGATTTCACATCGCGCATCCCGTGTTAAATTTTTTTACTTGTAAACTAATGTACAGTCACATAACATACCGTCTTACGTACAAAAATAACAAGCAGCACCACGACTTTTTTTTAATTTGCGCTGCAATAGCATCGAGGAAGTTACCATCATAACCACCAATAACAACGGCATCATTCGGTAGACCGTTGCGAAAACTTACGAATCCAATCTATACCATATATTCAACTTACTGTTAAATTTTCGCAACGACGCATTGAACAGTCAAGACAGCACAGTACGGTCATAAACACAACTACCCTGCACACCTCGCCATCTTTTTTCAACACAACGAGCGCAATGGAGACAATCAACGTCAAAGATTGTCCACGAGAAAAACCCGAATTATTATTAGCGGGTATGCTATTGTATATATGCAAGTACTCAATGATTTCCCATTGGTACCGCATCTGGGATCGTGATGAGGACAACCCTCCACCGGAAGTACGTCAAATCATGGACGCCGACAAGTTGGGAAATATTTTACAATTGAACAAATTATCATTACAAAAATTCGCTGGAATAGACGATGACCTCTGGATATGGGTATTAGAACAATGTAAGTTGGTGAAAGTAAATGCAGCTGATAAAGTCATCTGTGCAGGCGCTGATAAATGGAAAGCATTTTTTGAGGAACACACGATTGATGCAGAGGTCGTCTCCGCCGCACCATTGAAATCAAGTACGCGGTGGTACATTCGTCTAGGACGAAAAACAGATAAGTGGGAAAAATGTTACCCCAGTGTATTAAAACAGGCGAATGACGGAAAGCTGTATCCGCCTCGTTGCCCAGGGATGGAAGTGATCGGTCGGAGAGTAAATGCAGAATTGCGTGTTTGGTATGAGGAACAAAACTACCCCGAGGAAGATGACTGGGTCTGTGACGACACCTGCGAAAAAGACAACAATGATAATGTCGGCGACAATTTCAACAGCAACAAATGCGCTGACAGCGAAGCTGCCAATCCACATGCAACAGAACGGCCTTCGGTGGGCAACACAAAGTTTCCACTTCTAGAAAAATATGGGTTGGCAGATCTTGATTTGTCGGACAACGCAAGCAACGATTATTTCAAGCGTATCTTGGGGGAAATGGTGGCAAAGCAACAGCAACACACGGAAGAAAAGAATGTAATTGATTATTTCCAACTGCAACAGAATACTACTACAACCGCAGTTACCATTCGTTCGCACAAGTCGGAGGAGGCATTCATGAGTTTCCACCGAAAGAATCCGTACCTCAAGGATGTGGTACGTTGTCTTCACAAGGAGGATGCAAAAGTAGGCGCAACGAGATTGGCAGACTTCCTTGCAAAACACCACGAGAATGAGTTCATTGATGCTGCAAATGCGGCAGGTGTCGCAGTATGTGGTGTGTTAGATGAGACAGAGAGTGCTGCTCTCTACACTGAGGCTAATTTGATCGATGAACAATGGAACACTATAATGAGGCATCTGAGACATAAATTTGGTGCAAAGATTGCATGCTCGTTACTTGAAGCAAAACGCAAATGTCACGAAGGATTTACGATGCCGCGAGTAAAAGTTATCTACCACAGAGCTGGAGACAAAGATGAAGAAAAGATTGTTGCTGAATATCAAGACATCAGAGCCGAGTTCAAGAAGACAGTCGCGATGCTCTTACGATATTATAAGGTGAAAAAGCGCAAACACGTTCGAAGAATTAGACTTGTTATTGGCGGCGACCACGGCCAAGGAGCTTAATGGCGTTACGGAGAACCAGAGCATCTTCTGTTGGTTTGCAGCCCAACGAAGTCGAAGAACTTGCTGCACTTGATGCCACCTTCATTGCACTGGGAAAATCAAGAGATGCTCTAGTAGATGAGAGGAAAGATTTGAAGAAGAAAATTGAGGCGGCGCATGAAACGAGGAGGAGGCCGCCAGAAGGCGCTGACGATACTTGGTATTTGCTCATGGAAAGGATATATAGAAATCATGGTGTGAAGCGAGAGGATTACCACAAGAGGAAATTTCAAGGCCGCCCATTGAAGGATATCATGAAGAAAGCTGAAGATATTTTCACCGAGGCAAAGGCAATGCTCCGTGAGTTCAAAGACGACAGCGTTGCTAATATTGATGACCAAATTGACAAGACCTGTGACGAAATGATCTCTCTCTTACGCAGTTGGGGTAAAGTGTTCAAAGTGTTCTACACGGAGAAACCATCAGCTGCAGACAAGGTAAACTTCAAAAATGACATGGACGATGCAGTTGAAAAGCACCGCGCACTAAGGGCACAAGTTGACGACAATGATGATACACCAAAGCTTCATTATGCAGCAGATCATGGACTTGAAACTCTTGAGACACACCCTGACTTGTTTCTGATGATTGAGGAATGGGTAGAACAGTTCCATCAAACGGAAAGGAAGAGAGTGGAGGAGAGATGCAGGTTTGTCAAAGACGCAGATAAACATGCAGAAGCCGTTGGGAAGAAGAGAGCGAGTCAGAACAATGAAGATATCATGGCAAAAACTAGAGATACGAAGAGGCCACGAGGAAAGTACAAACAAAATAACGAATAATTGGTTGACATCGAGATTATACGAAGCGCTGAAAATTTAGGCATTAATAGAGCATGGCATCCGGCACCTGTTTTGGGTATCAATTTCGATCGATGTCATGGATTGGATGTTGTATGGGACGTCGTATTGAGCTAGCGGGTGGCATGTTCATGGTGGAATCGGATCGGTTAGCTGTGAGAAAAAGGGGGCACTTAGGGGGGATAAAACCTAAACACGTAATATCTAGTAAGATTATCTATGTGACCCCCGAAAAGGGGGATGGTAGGAAATTTTTTTTTAACTAGTGGCGAAATTGGTGTGATTGTAGACACGATGGAAGAAAAAACTGAGTGGCACGATAACGATAAGAAGATGTAGTGCTTGTTGCGTGTATTAATTACGACATAAAATACTATTCTCGGTGCGTGACCCATTGCAGGAGGAATATCATGGGCGACAATACAGATGCAGATGTGGGCTTAGGCGCTCCACTGCTGGAAGAACACAACCATGACCACGACATCACACTGAATGGCGATTCGATCAATCTGCGTGATCTACTCCTTGGAGGAAATGCCCCTTTCGACATCAATCATGAAGAAGAACAAACATCTAGAACGCCAAGCCCCGCAGCTTGTGATTCCTCTGGCGACAACAAGAGTGTTGCCAGCAACAAAGAGAAAGCTGTAGAGAAATCATCGCCGGGGAGCACGACAGATCCGTCGTCGTCGACATTGTCCTTGGATGATAATCGATCTAGCTTCACAGCAACTAATCGCCATATCACTCAATCAATACGAAGAGGACGATCAGTATTTTACAGGGCTATGGACAAACTGTCAGACCTAGTTGCGGCTCTGACAAGAACAACAAGAACAAGCAAAGAAAACAACAACATCAGCGATGTACAAAATGGAGAGAATAACATCAGGCAAATTACTCAAAAGTCATCACTGTCATTATCCAAGTCGACATCGCCTTTCCTCAAGCTCCTCATTCCACCTCTCCTCATCTTCAATCACTTCATTTTCTACCAAGCGCAAACAAAAGTAAGTACAAGTTGTGTCATGAGTCTGCACACCATACTAAGTATTAAGTATGTGCACACTTCTCTCAATGCTCTAACATTCGTGTTACTACCAACATAGCCAATGTGGAATCTTGCATACTCGACCAATGTGACCATCACTGCTACAGCTACTACACTGAAATCAAAAGCTGCATTTGACACTCTCAATCTTCCACACGATTACACATTCAAGCATAACGAAAACAAGATTGTGGAGACATTTACATACATGGACGCAATTCGTAAACTCTGGTTTGGGGAGGGTCTAGGAGACGCTCAGAGCCTGAGTAAGGTTGCAGCTGCGTTGCTGATTGTGTTCTCGGGGATTTGGCCGCACCTGAAGCTGCTGTTAGTACACTTTTGTTGGTTCTTTCCATTTTCTCATCGATTACTGTTGAATAACAATCGCAATCCCGATGCTAGTCATGTCTACGACGACAGAAGTGACAAACAATGTTGCAAATCAAAAGAGGGATCCAACAGTAACAATAGCATTTGGTGTGCCAATGGATACACTCATATAGCTCACAATCGTCGTAGTCCATTCCTACGTGGGCTTTCCACACTTGGGAAATGGTCTCTTGCTGACGTCTTAGTAGTGTGCATCTTGATCGCAGTGCTTCATCTTGATTGGAAAGTTAATCCGCACCAGATTCGTGCAGGAGTTGAAAATGAGCTACCACAAATCTTGCAATATGTCAAAGGAAGGTACCCCGACGTGAATAACAATTGTGAACAACTGCTGGGATATCCGTGCGAAGTTGGTAAAGCGCTTGTGATACACTATCCTCAATGCTTTGCGTGTAAAACATTGATGTCGAATGCGTACAATCATCCTGACTGGACGACTTCAGAAGGAAAAGACATCATGGAGGGCATCGACCTGGGAGGGGGTGGACATGCCCAGCTCCGCGTCATGGGTATGCTTGGGACGTATTTCTTCTGCGCAGCGGTAATGATGAGCATTTTGCTGAGTTTATTGGTCGATATATTTGACGAAAAAGATAGAAAACGCGTAGAAGATGACCTGATGGATAAAAAGAGTGAAATCGAATTCATTCTTCCCGGAGAAGAAGGATATGATTTACAGAGAGAAAACAATGAAGTTGCCTCATCTCCACCGTCAACGTCGATGCACCCTCCATGGAATGCATTTCATCAAAACACAACGCCAAGCCCTGTTCATTTTGGTGCGAATAACTCCGCATTACATACACCCATTCCATCCCCCACCACTAACAGTCATCTTCTAAAGTATGTCATCATGTGTGTACTTTCATTAATATCCCTCCCATTTGTCTGCTATGCAGTCACTCTACCAACGATGGAACGGCTTGTATACGGTGGAGGTCCTAGGCTTCTTCATGAGGTAGTAGGGATGGAGTGGGAACAAGAATACTCATTGATAACACTTGTGAAAACAACTGGGGATGCTGGGGGCTGGGACACGTTCCTTATGTTGACATTCGGGATGTTTGTGGTTTTGGGGCCAATCATACGAGCAGTGTGCTTGACACTTCACGCCTGCTTAGGTATACCCGTTGCATTGCTGCAAGATTGTATAGAACGACCACGACATCGTACCACTGTAAGACTTGCACTCTATTATGCCGCTTCGAAGCTACAAAAGGCACTCCGCCCGACGATAGATTTTCTCGGCGCATTCTGTTCATGGGAGGTTCTGACAGTTGCCTTGATCATGATTCAACTAGAGATGCCAAGCATCACAAGCACTATTAAACAAGATGATAAGTGTCAGGAAGCTGATCCGGAGCATGGGCGAACGTGTATTGAAGTTGAATTCAATGCACTGGATACCTTCCTTGTTATTGTTGTGTCATTCTTCATCTTGGTCTTTTCCAGTGGGATTGCGATGTCATTGGCTAGTAGCGACGATGAGCAACCACTTTTGCAAGAGGACGGGAAGAGGTACGAACATGGCGAACCAATCCCTCAAGAGAGACGATATTTGCCACTGCAACAACAACAACAGCAGCAAGAGGACGGAGGGGGTAATCCGTCTGACAACGGGCTGGAACAAATAGTTTTTGTCTGAATCAGTAATCAATATGTAGTAACGAACAAACTCTGAGTATATATGTAAATGTACATCAAAGGCGTAAGTATATTTCTTCAAGAAATAAGATATACCTACTTTCCGAGAAACAAGATCCTTTTGCGAACCGGATTCTCAGGCCCGCGGGCCTGAGGGCAAATCCAGTCCCGCGACACAGTTATTGACACATACGCGTCCCTTTATGTGTACTAAATTACCCACGTACATCAGTGAGTTGGCCCATGTGAAGATCGATGAAATGATGACACGAAGTCAGTGATTGGTTGGCACTGGCGCATGGCCGCAGGCGCAGTCCTCCCCCAACCCTCTCAGGGGGGAGCAGCCACTAATTCGCTTCGCGGTGGGGTGGGTCCAGAGGGTTGATTGCTTAATATAAGTAATGGTCGATTGGCGTTGTTTTGTACTTTTTTGTGATATGTGATGTGTGATGTGCGGGCCTGGATATGCCCTCAGGCCCGCGGGCCTGAGAATCCAAAATGAAGAAATTTTGGTTATTTTGGATCTTTGCAAAATGCTGCAGACTGCCATCACCATCTCTCTAGAGAGAGATCACTGTGCTGCACCTCTTGTCCAATCAAACAGCCGCCACCATGACAACAACTACATTGAAGACCGTCATTTTCCTCGGCTCCGCTCGTAACATAACTCCTTCGTGGGGAGGCGATTCTCGTAAGTGCTTGGATTCTTTCTTATTTTGCTGTGGCATCTTCATGATGAATGATAATCAACTATCAATCAACTTGTGTCCTCCTCCTGCGCAGGTCTTGGAGATAGAGTAATCAAATGGGTTAAATCAGTTATGGAGAGCCGCAAAGAACCACTGGGTTCTGACACGATATCTCACGATATTCGTATAATTGAGTGAGTGCCATTACCTGTTTCATTGATAGATGCATCTTTTGATCCATTTCCTCATGTGCAGTCAATATCTTCCACATCCACTATTATCTAATACAAAACAGTCCTATTGAAGTATTTGGCCCTAACGGCGCACTCAGCTATTCTGGTGGGGAGCTTTCAAAGCCAACTTTTTTCATGGATCAAAGTAAATTACCTGCGGCTGCAAAAGAACTTCAACAAGCTATTAAAGAAGCTGATTGCTATCTGGTGGTCAGCCCGGAATACAATCACACAATCCCTCCTGCATTATCATCAGTTATGGGTCACTTTGGTGGATCCAACTACAAATGTAAACCTAGCGGCATCGTGACGTATTCTCCCGGTATTTTTGGGGGGATGAGGGCTGCAATGACGCTTCAAATTATGCTGCACGAGTTGGGATGCATCCCCGTTTCGAAATTATGTGGTATAGGAAATGTCAGTGAAGTGCTGAATGCCGATGGATCACCCATTGACCCTAATAATCGGATGCTAAATCAGCTTCCAGACCTATTGCAACAATTGGAGTGGATGGCAGTGGCAATGGCAAATCAAAGGAAGCTTACTGGCACCTTTTAGTCGGGATACAAGGATACGCTGTAATTGTAAGTAAAAAAAGTTGACAAATTCTAACGCAATATGTATGTACACTCTTTCAAAAATAGTGCTCGATGCCCCAATCTATGATAAGGCAGCTGGTCCAATCTTGAATGACTGGCAAATATTCTCCACAGTCTCTCTCTCTCTACTCCCCTTTTGCTCAAATTTGACAGCATTTGATGAAGTCACCATCATGTACACATCATTTTGGATTTGGTATGCATCAATTAATCCCCTCCTTTCAACAGTTTGCACTCCAGATCCAGTGACTGTGTCATATTTAAGAATCATTCTCCTTCGCCCAATACAATTTTTTGGAGCATCTTCAGCACTACAGTCTATAGTCATCTGTGACCGCGAAATTCTTCCTCCCTCTGCTACAACTCCAAATCTTGCAACATCACCTTGTGGACTGAGAATAACATCGGCAAACCAACTCTTTGGAACAGTCTTGAGATCTGTGTCAGCAGGTAGCGTGGCTTTCAAAACATAGAGCTTATCACCGTTCCTCTGATCCACATATTGAATTCCACCAAATTTGTCCAACTGCAGCCAATCGGAGGGAAACTCGAAAGAAATGGGTATTCCACTACTTTTTTCATATCCTTTTGGTGCTTCGACATAGCCTTCATAACGAGTAGTAAGTTTTGTCAATCCGATGGGACGCAGAGAAGGCAGACCACCACTTCTGTATGCATAAATTGCAGCAGCCTCGCTGTCTTCAGCGACTGCACTCGGTGGAGCACCAGTCAACAAGACCGATGAGGCAAGGAATGCACCAGAGGAAAGGAACGAACGGCGATCGAAGTTACCATCGTCCAACATAATATTTTGGCTTTTCAAAGCGTTGCATCTGGTGTTTTGGACGACTGCCTGATGCGACCGAGATGGCTGAAAAGCCGTCGATGCATGCAAGAACAGAGAAATGAGATAGATCGTCTTCATGATAAGTACACGGGAACACTGTTATTGCCAGCAACAACAACAAGGAGTGAAGATCACCGCGAGGAAGATGTTGTTGTGATGTTGTTGGTTGTTGTGCTGTGATGTGTTACAGGGATAGTTTGTGTGAGTTGCTTATGTGCGTCCACTGTTTTTTTGGCGCGGCCCGCCAGTTCACAATGAGCGATGAGCGAGCAGCGCAACGATCATGAGCATGAGACTATAACATACCGTTGCAGATGATGATGTATGCACAACCATAACAGCGATCGGCTGGGGTGGGCCTACTAGCTGCCGCTTACGTCCTTACTTCGAGGGAGGTGGCAGTGTCGACAATGCTGAGTGTTAGATGTGCCCAAATTCTTGTCTTTCTCCTCATTGCGGTTCAAGTTATCTTTAACATCTACAGTGCCAATAATATCATCCGTCGTCTAGATGAAACCTCGTCCAAAGACAAATCGGTGTCAATAACACAATCTGGGGATGGTTTGCTCACAAACGATCATTTTCAGTCTACTACCTATAATGATATCAAAATCATTGCATTTGCTGATAAGCACTACGTAGCTCTCGCAAAGGTGTGGTACGAAAGACTGTCGAAATTGGGGTACACACAACATTACATTGTTTGTGTTGATGAAAAGTCCCACAAGAAGCTATCAAAAGAAAATTATCGATTAATCCAACGGTACATTACGAATCCAGATTATGCCAACCCCGTTATTGGTTTCGGCCGACAACTGTACTCATTGAGATTGCAATTCACATTGGAGATGCTGCAGAATGGAACTCACGTGCTTGTCACAGACGTGGACAACATATTCAATCGATACGTCCCGCTAGCGGGATTCTTGGAGGAAGGATTCGATATAATACACGCGTATGAGATGAAATACCCCACACGCCTTTTTGAGCCGCATGGATTCGTAGTTTGTGCTGGACATCAATTTATACGCTCAACACCAGCAAGCATTTCATACTTGAGAGATGAAGTGTTGGGAGATTGCTTCAAAGCGAACAACTGTGATGACCAAGTGCGATACAACATTGCTCTGCACAAACTACGGATAAGCTGGAATCCAAATCCTGTTGGAAAAGATAGAATCAAGATCTCAAGCAACTTAGATGAAAACGAAGGGCTGCTAGTCGAAGAACTTAATGGGACAGCAAGTCTAGGGGACAACCACAAATTGAAAATCAAAATCTGGGACAGAGACTTTTGCTGGCGTCTCTCGAACGATTTGCCAGAAAAATGTCCATCGATGGAGAACAACTGGGTTGCAATGCCCACAAAGATAGACGAACATATCAGTGATAAGCGTTTGAACAAAGTTTGGAAGAAGATTGAGATGTTTAAAGTTTGGGATAACTTATGCCGAGAAAGAGTGCAAGGTGATATGTAATATGATGTAACTTCTCAGATGGTGGAGTGGTACGTGAGACGCTGAGACGCCTTTTAATGAAGTCATATAAGGAACAAGATTTACACCACTCCAGACTTCCAGAAAAGTTGAATCCATGCGAACTCTTTGGCCCAGGATCATGGAAGATAAATTTACTTTGCTGAAGAACACGTAAAACGACAACGTACGTGAGCTAGTCGAGTAATGGAAATTCTCTTGCTTAGAGGTCTACGACCAAGGTCGTGTTTGTGGAAGAGCAACTCCGAGCAACCCAATATTTCAAGTATATATGGTTTGTTGTGGTAGGAGGCAGGCGGCGAAGTAAGCTCATTTTGATAATTGTTCATTTACTTTAAACGATGCAATAGTAATGGCGGTGATAATGGTCTTCTTTTAGTTCAAAGCAAGCTACTTATCTACTCAGCGCAAGCAACTTCATAAGAGGTCCGTCCCGAACCGTCCCGTCACCTTGCTTATCCGGTTTCCGGAGCGGGACGGGGTATGGCGGGACGGATAATCCGGATTATCCGGTTTGGTTAGTTGTGAATAATTGTGGGTATTTTGACAAAATAATGGGGAGAACAGCCTTACTAAACATCTGACTAGAGTTCGCCACTTTGAGAAATTCGCATCATGTACGAAAATTCGTGCAAAATTCCAAATCCCGATCACCTGGTCGGGTTTGATGGGACAGTTGAGATTATCCGGTCGAAAAAATCCCGTCCCGTCCCGGTCCGGGATGGACCTCTAAAGTAGCTATAATTAATACACTCAAATGAAACTTTGAGTTATCCCCCCCAAATCTCAGCGGTCGCTCGCTCAACGGTACTGCTTTTTTGACGAAAAATACACCTCCACCATGGCGCTCATCTAGCTAACTATCCGACACTCGTAGCTATGAATGTAATGCCTCCGGGAGTCTCACTGTTATTAATTATATTAGCCCCCCGCCCCTGCTAATCGCTGCCGCCGTCTGTATCGCCAGCAAGCTATCGTGCATTTATATATTTTGCATAATTTATATATAATACTTCATCCCACACCCAACTACGAACTACAACAACTCGTATCCTCCCATGCTCCACAATACACCTGCTCCCCCGGACTAATCTACATTCAAGATCACATCCTACCCGACAACACCACCCATTACGACACCCACCCCACCACCGGACAACTCCTTCCCCGCAAAATTCCCCGACTACTCCACTTCACCTCCAAATCCCGCTGCATGACCCAAGCCTTCGCCAACAACCTTCAATTGTTGAAAGATAGAATTGGATCCAAATACAGCATTTACATTCACGACGATACCGCCGTTGACAAATTCATCTACCAACGTGTCTGGACTGAATTCCCGGAACTACAAGAGGTCATGTCCTGTATTACCGCCGGTGCCGCCAAGGCAGATGTATGGCGCTACCTCATGATTTGGGAGTATGGTGGTGAGTGAGTGAGTGAGTTCTTTAGCTTTACCACACTTAGATCTATGACTTGATTCAAAGTAATAGATTGGGTTTAACGCTCGCCCTCGACTATAAAAGGTGTTGTTTCACAAAAGGCTTTTCCCAATATTCAAGCGTGATACAGGTGCTCATGTTTGCCATGCACCCGAGCCTTTTCAATCCTCATGCCATTACGCAGTAGAGGACCACAGTTTATAGGATTAGCCGACCTATGATGGTCTTCAGTGGGTACTCTTACTCTTTTGCCGTGTCTAGATCTATAGGGGACCCATTCTGCACCTACAGGGATAGATCTTTAGACAGAGTTGCAGCTTGACTTGTGGCAGGCCTAGGCCCTCCAAGCTGTTCGTAAAGCCTGACGCGTTCCTTCGTCAACAACTTTACCCGCTGTCTCCTCCAATGCCTCTGAGCTACGCAAAGTAGCTTAGATCATTTCAATCGATGTTTAAAGAGTTCGTACTCTTAAGTTGTTGTTGTCCTTCGTCAACAACTTTACCCGCTGTCTCCTCCAATGCTTCTGAGCTACGCAAAGTAGCTTAGATCATTTCAATAGATGTTTAAAGAGCTCACACTCTTGTTGTTGTTGTCCTTCGTCAACAACTTTACCCGCTGTCTCCTCCAATGCTTCTGAGCTACGCAAAGTAGCTTAGATCATTTCAATAGATGTTTAAAGAGCTCACACTCTTGTTGTTGTTGTTACATGTGTCCAGTACGTCTGCAGTGTTCTTCTAGAAAGTCTCTTGCATTGTTTGAAGAGCTGAAAGAAGGTTTTGGCTTCTTCGTTTGTCATGTGGGTTCTTGCAGGGTTGTGTTTGTCGGGATGATATAACTCGGCTTGATATTCATCCATACCGCTCCTCTTGCAAGACCAAATATGCCTGGTGAGTCTTACATCTAGAGTACATTCCGTACTCTCGTCGTTAAACGACTTGTAAGCAACATAATTGCTACTTTGAAAGAATGAGTTCATGATGCATAGTTGCTTTGATTGATAGGTGTGGATGATATCACGTCCTTTGTCATTTCTGCCACTCACACTCAGGCCAAAGTTTCCAAGTACATCACATGCTGCATCGTTGTCTCTTAGACCTACTTTGGTGTTGATATCTGCGCCCACGATGCAACAGGACATGATGATTCCATCGTTCTTTGGAGCTTCGTTAAGTAGTCTTCCTAGCATGTCATACACGAGTCGTCGTCTTCGCTCCAAGGATGGTAGGCTGATGCTAATAGTATTCTAAGGTGTTTGCCTTTGACGATTTTGCCTGTATCTGTATTGTTAATACAAGAAAATTGGAGAAGAAGGCCAGTGAATCTTCCTTCGAATTCACCTTTCTTTTGCAGTCGTAATCGGTTCGAGACCACCTGCGCTTTTCCATGCTTTCGCATAGTTGGGCGATAAGATGATTGCGACTCCTCTTTTCTTTCCTCTTACTTTAGAATTGTGCCAGAAAATTGTATATCCTTTGATCTCCGCCTTCCCATTTCCTTCATCATGGTATTCTTGTATCAGATATGTCTTGATGTCGTTCTCAATCATGAGGTCAACAATGTGCTCAAGTTTGATATAGGAGCATCCGTATCCGTTCTTTCCTCTTCGAAAGATGCCGCAGACATTCTGAGAGTAAAGAACATCATCGTCCTTCTTTCTCTTCTCTTTATTCAGCTTCTTACGGCCTAGAGCATGTTGATGATTCCTTGATTTCATTCTACTTCAGTGTGATTCATTGCAATTCATTCAGAGATGTCATTTGATTAGGATAACCATGAGATGTCGAAAGTAATGCTAGATTTCACACTTTTTGCTCAAGCTACTGCTGTAAAATATTGTGTGAACTGAATGCGAGTTGTTACGCGCCACTATATTCCTATAGACAATTGATTCTATTTCGGATTTGCTAATTCGATCGAATTAATGCTCTTATTCGAACGTGGCAATCAGACTTGATTGCAATCCATGAATTAGATGCTAGCCCTCGACGGGGCTCCGGAAGGGAAAGTGATAGGGTTTTTATTCGATTAAATTGGCTGTATCTAGCCTAAGCACGAGATACCTCAACTACACGAGGCCTCTTTAAGCTCATAAGTACCTACAATTTTTTTTTTTACTTTGCTGAAGAACACGTAAAACGGTAACGTACATGAACAGTCGGTCTACGACCAAGGTCGTGTTTGTGGAAGAGCAACTCCGAGCAACCCAATATTTCAAGTATATATGGTTTGTTGTGGTAGGAGGCAGGCGGCGAAGTAAGCTCATTTTGATAACTGTTCATTTACTTTAAACGATGCAATAGTGGCGGTGATAATGGTCTTCTTTTACCATAGTTCAGAGCAAGCTACTTACTTCTATCTATAGCTCAGCGCAAGCAACTTCATAAGAGGTCCATCCCGAACCGTCCCGTCACCTTGCTTATCCGGTTTCCGGAGCGGGACGGGGTATGACGGGACGGATCATCCGGTTTGGTTAGTTGTGAATAATTGTGGGTATTTTGACAAAATAATGGGGAGAACAGCCTTACTAAACATCTGACTAGAGTTCGCCACTTTGAGAAATTCGCATCATGTACGAAAATTCGTGCAAAATTCCAAATCCCGATCACCTGGTCGGGTTTGATGGGACAGTTGAGATTATCCGGTCGAAAAAATCCCGTCCCGTCCACAAGAATTGTCTGGACACGTTTTCTAATCTGAAAGAGGCACGTATGCTCGAACTATCTCCCCGGGGGATAAGAATTTTGGCTAGGCTGAGATTTGGGGGGATAACTCAAAGTTTCATTTATTGATTAGCTAGTAAATGAATGAGGGGGGATAAAAGTTTTTGGGTGGGATAGGCAAATTGGGGGGATATGTAGTCGAGCGATGCAAACTGCAGACCTGATGATGTGAAGTGTGAAGTGCGAAGTGCCATGTGCCATCATAATAAGCAGTACTTTAGTATTAGTATCGAACAACATGTCTTCATTTGGAGCAAGAAGCGGCGCCGCTGCTGGGTATATGATGAAAATGCCGCCCCTAGCCGACAAGCGAGCAGCTGCTGAAGCTCTTTGTTCAACGTGTGCTGGCCCGATCTACTCGCAAGGTTTGAACACCTTCAAAATACCCATGGCCCTATTCGAAGTCAACAGAGCGAAAGTTGTGCAGTCAATGTTGGAACAAGATCCATCCGCAAAAGGTCTGATTTTATTGGAGGGAGGACGGCAAACAACACGTTACGACACGGATCACGAGCCAGTTTTCAGACAGGAGAGTTATTTCCATTACTTATTTGGGGCGAGCCAGTACTCCGATTGCTTCGGAACTGTATCTCTGCCTGATGGAGAGGCGACACTATTCGTCCCGAGTTATGGTGTTGAAGTGGAAACAGTCTGCGGACCCAGCCCTAATTTTGAATATGTCAAAGATGAGTTGGGATTAGAGAATGTACATGATGTAGCTGATTTGAAGGCATTTGTTGAACGAGAAATGAAACGTTTAGATGACACTGTGGACGAATCTTCTAGCAATGATGACCTGGGAAACGAAGAAAAGAAAGGAGGTGGCGAGCAAACTAGATCAAAACTCTATCTACTCAAAGGATTGAACACTGATTCTGGCAATTTCGCTACACCTGCATCTTTCGAGGGAATTGACAAGTTTAATGATGTGAGGGATGAAGAGTCTCTTTTCCGAAGCATTTCAGAGTGTCGTGTATTCAAATCAAGCGCAGAAATTGATGTTATGAGGTACACAAACTGGGTTAGCAGCATGGCACACGTCGAAGTGATGCGGCAATGTAAACCAGGTATGATGGAATATCAGCTCGAATCGTTGTTCCAGCATCATACCTATACCCATGGAGGATGTCGTCACATGAGTTATACCTGTATTTGTGCTTGTGGTCCAAGTGCAAATATCTTGCACTACGGTCACGCAGGCCGACCGAATTCACGTCTCTTAGAGAAGGGAGACATCGCACTTCTGGACATGGGGGCTGAATATAATTGTTATGCAAGTGACATCACTTGTAGCTTTCCTGTCAGCGGAACTTTTACTGATGATCAGAAACACATTTACAATGCTGTTCTAGCAGCGCAAGTGAAAGTAATAGCAATGCTTCAGCCGGGTGTTTCATGGTTGGAATGTCACCGAGCGGCTGAGCGCGAAATCTTGAAGGGTTTGATCGGATGCGGAGTTCTCGATGACTGTGGGAAGGATCTGGATGAAATCATCGAGACTATGCTCGACGCTGACGTTGGGGCGATTTTTATGCCTCATGGGTTGGGGCATTTCATAGGCATCGACACTCATGACGTCGGAGGGTATCCGCCAGGCAAACCTGCTCGTTCCGAGAGACCAGGAGTGCGAAAACTGCGCACTGCACGTCAACTCGAAGAGGGGATGTGTATTACTGTGGAGCCTGGATGCTACTTTATCGATCCACTGATAGATGCGGCAATGTCCGATGAAAGGCAAAAGCAATTTCTAAAGAAGGAGAGAGTAAATGATTTCCGCGGATTTGGAGGGGTTAGGCTTGAAGACGATGTGCGGATTACTAAACATGGATGTGAAAATTTAACTCTCTGCCCTCGAGCTATTGAGGAGGTACTTGATGTTATGGCAGGGGGTGCATGGCCTCCAGAAAACGACATCTTACCTGAGATGAAAAGGAAATGGGCAACATGTAAGGAAGGAAAAATGGAATTTCTTGACATGTAATATTGGCGCAGAGAAAGGTAAAGACTCTGTATGATAAGAATCAACCAAGGGAATAAATAAATCAACGTATAAGTATATCCAGCCAGCGAGCATTGCATTGCAAGAGCAACTCATTCATTCAGCGCAGCCTCCATGATTTGGCATTGGATTTGTATAGTAGGTACTAGTAGATAGATACAAGTATGTATTTTAGGGGTAAAGTCGGTCTGTCCTCGCTTTTCTCTCCTTTTCCCTTCAAAACAACAAGTCAGATCTTCCGCCCTAACGCCGTCCGCCGCGTTCGCTGCTGTTAGTAGAGCCTCGTTAGAGAGATAGCAAGGAAGAATAATCGGAGGAACAATGGCTTTAAGAGCAGTGGTAAGTTTGGGAAGTCGAGGTATATGCTTAACGGCGGCGATTTTAAATCTTCGAGAAGCTCCCCCGTGATATCTCCAGATGTCATATCATTGGCGTTGGCGTTGGTTGTTATTTTTTCAAAACAATTGTGAGGAGAATCATCTCCTGTACGCTGAAGACATGTCCTTCTAAGGTTTTTTGGGCGTGAAAATTCCTTACTGCGGATGTAAAGTGTTCTTTGATCCGACCGACGATCAATTTTTGAATTCGGCTTCATTCGATGAAGTGGACGCCGATAATGAATTTTTTTGACGACCTGCGTTAAATAGGCATTTTTCTCCAACAATTCTCTCATGTCAATGCTGTACACTATCCCCCTTTTTGCAGTTCACCAAATACAACAAAGGTGCCGCCCTTGCGGCTGCTTCGGCCACCACCGCCGCCTACTCTCTCTTAAACAGCCAATCCTCCGCCAAATGCGAGGATGAAACTCTCCACTCTCCCGCCTACCCCTGGGATCACTTGGGTCTCCTTTCGTCTTACGATTGTGCGGCACTCCGTCGTGGATTTCAAGTCTATCGTCAGGTTTGCGCCACCTGTCACAGTATTGAAAGGATTCATTACCGTGAACTTGTGGGCGTAACACACACAACGGAAGAATTGGTTGAAATGGCTAGTGAGGTAGATGTCGTTGACGGACCTAACGATGAGGGAGAAATGTTTGAACGACCTGGAAAATTGACTGATCCTCTCCCAAGCCCATACCAAAATGAGGAGCAGGGCCGCTTGGCGAATGGGGGAGCACTCCCTCCTGATCTTTCTCTTATGGTGAAGGCTCGCCATTCTGGACAGGATTACCTTTTCTCCATTTTGACTGGATACATGGACCCTCCTGCTGGAAAGGAAATGATGCCTGGTCTATATTACAACCCTTACTTCCCTGGAAGTGCAATTGCCATGCCCCCTCCATTGCAGGATGATGGTGTTGAGTACGAGGATGGAACTCCAGCAACTATTAGTCAGCAGGCTAGGGATGTTGTTCAATTCCTCAACTGGTGAGTGGTTTGATTATGAATGGTCAAGAAATGCAGGAAACAACGCAGGATATTTTCTGACACTAATTTTTGTTTGTTATTTTACAGGTGTGCTGAACCGGAAGCTGATACCCGAAAGAAGGATGCCTTGACTTACATGGTCGTTCTCGGAATCACCGCTGTGATGACTGGATACTACAAAAGGTTTAGGTGGTCCACTTTGAAGACAAGGTCAATCACCTATGTCAAATAAACAATAGATGTGGGATAAATTGGAGGATTAGAGTATGGGGGGATATGATGCAATATTAATTTGTGGATGGGTAGTTTTCGACCAACAACACTGGGATGAATCACTATTTTAGGAAGACGTCAATGGGATGAGTTAGGAATTGACCAGGTTGCTCTGGCACTCTGCCGAGAGATGCAGGTTTAATTATAATAGTGACGTTGTTTGGACTGTTCCTGTCGTTGTGGTTTGATCATGTTAATATGTAAATTGTACCACGAGTCCCCACGAGTGACCTGTATCTATCTGTGTAGTAGATGAGATCACGATGCATCAAGTAGGATTGTGTTGTGTCATGTCATGCTTCCATTCCAAGGTCGTCAATTCTTTTGCTTCGATTCTTCCATTCTCTTTCTCTTTTCCATTGCTTTGTTGTAATCTTTATCTTTCTTTAGATAGTCTTCAAAACTCATTTCTTTTCCCAATGCCTTTTGATAAGCATCTTCTTCTGCTGCTCGTTTTGCCGCCGCATCTTTATTCAGCTCGCGTAATAAGTTCTGCTTCTCCTTTTTTAGACATTGATCAAGAGCAAATTTAACTTCGTTACAACCCCAAAACTTTATCTTGGATGTTGTGGCATGGCAATGATACAGATCATCGATTTCTTGCATGCACTCAGGGTGGGGACGATCTAATGGTGGATGCATATTTAGTGTACAAGAGCTGCTGCCGCTGCTCTACTTGAATGTTGCAGTCTCCACTACCATGCAGTTCTTCCTGCCCTTCCAGCAAGCAATGCTATCTATGTCATCGATGACTCACGCGAAGTGGAAAAGTAGGCTCTGATTGCTCTCGAAAGAAGAAAAAAAAGAAGTTGGTGGTTGGTGGCCACATAGGAATTAGTATGATAGCAAAATTTGGCCCATCACCTCACACTTCCCATGCCGTAAGACTTCGGTCGCTTTGCTTGCTGATACTCTCTGCTCCACTTGGCATGCCTTGGTATTGTATGCAGCCAAGTGTTATACTCCTCCAGATATCGAAGAAAAGATGATGCTAACGATGATATCAGTCCTGGCATTACGAGCCGTCCATCGAGGTTGGGGGTGTGCTGCAGCATTTCAAGTTGTTAGAAACAATGGCTTGTCAACAACAAGATCTTCATTCCGCCCTCGTCACCCATCAAGATTTGGACATCATGTGTTGGCGTTGTCAACAACGTGCAATGATGCAGAGACAAATCTTGCTAACATGTTAAAAGAAGCGTACGAAGACAGAGAAACTGATGGTCTGCAAGACATCATACGGGCGAATCAAATAGTAGAACAAACACTATCATCTGCCAAAGGCGATTTTGATGCAGTTGCAGATGAACTTGTAACAGCAGCTGTCGAAGCCTCTAGCTCAAACAAAAGTTTGGCGGCCATCATAAATGCAATATTAGCTTCATGCTGTGACAGCAGCAGTGGATCAATCAACAATTATGCTCAAGTTGCGTTGGCCATTCTTGAACTCATTGATGAAATGCATGACGAGGATGAGACAACGATGATCAAGCCAGATATAGTTACCTTATCACTGGTTTACTATTCACTTCTTAATCAATCATCAAATGAGGGTTCGGCGCAATTCATTCTGGAGAGAGCACAGCAAATGTCAAAGAAAGCAGCTGGTTCTTCTCGAAGAAGAGCTTTGGCAGCTGAACGAAGAAAGGGAAGCAACAATACTCAGCTGGACGCCAAGGAGGCCGAAAAACAACTGCAATCAATCTATGGACCTGATATTCATATTTTACACGAATCCGATGATTTAGTTGTGCTCAGCAAGCCAGCTGGACAAGTATGTTATCACACAAAGAAGACTTCAGCTGGAAAGATTAATGCAAAAAGAAAGAAGGCGAAGAAAGGTGCCTCACCAGATGATGATGGATCCAAAGTTGATATCTCTCTTGAAGATTGTTTACTCGACATGAATTTTTCATTATCAACAGTTAACCCAGTTGCGAGAGGGATAGTCCATCGATTAGATCGAGGTACTTCTGGTTGTATCTGCTTGGCAAAATCAAATGAAGCACATTTGAAGCTAATCGCTTCATTCTTCTTGAGAAGAGTCACGAAGAAATATTTGGCATTGGTTCCATCACCATCGTCATCTTCTTTCCAAGAAGAAGGAACGATTGATGCACTTGTCGGCGGAAAACCGGCTATATCAAAGTACAGAGTTGTGAGATCATTTCATAGAGATGAGTCGTCTTGTCAAGGTGTAACTCTGCTGGAAGTCGAGACGCTCACGGGAAGGAAGCACCAAGTTAGAGTTCATTGCACTGAAATTGGCCTCCCAATAATCTTCGACCCTTTATATTCCTCATTCCAGCCGCCAGTTCCAGCATCTAGGAGGAAGACAAAGAAGGATATTCAGCGCAACAAGAGACGGAAAGCGGACAATGACAATGCTGAAGATCCAGATGAGTGTAGATTACCAAAGGCAATACGTGATCTGGAGCTAACAATGATACCAGGCCAAGAGAAATTCTTCCTTCATGCGCAGTCTCTGTCGATACCAGAATTTGATGTGGATGTTCAAGCACCGCTTCCTGGATGGTGGGAAGAAGCACTTGATCAATTAGAAGAGAGCTGATAGAATTGTAGATTTAAAAGATTTTTAATCGTCGTCAAATTCATTTTCATCGAGCAGGCCGGCAGTCTCCATATCACCCGTTCGCGAACCAAGTCCTCGAAAACCATGCACATTCGTATTCTCTTCCATCATGGGATCGGGACCAGTGAGAGCCGCAGCACCAATTAACAATGGCAGCGGATTCCCAGTAAGTAAGCTAACAGTCTGATAAGAGAAGACACAAGGCAGGCGTTTGAGTAAAATAATGTTTCAAGAATTCTTTGAAAGTATAACAAGACACAAGATATCCACTCACGTAACCAGCATATGCGGGTAGTAACTGTTGCAGCGCTGCCTTCTCATTCCGGATTGCACAGCGTCGTTCTATTGGATCCAAGAACTCCCGAATTTCATTATTTCTATCCAACGAATGGGCATCTGCGTATCGTGTGATTGTTCGGAGCAGTTTGCGACAAAGAGTTTCTCCCACTGATAGTGCTTGATCACCAGATTCCGCTTCGTTATTTGAATTTTGTTCTTGAGAAGCTGTGGATGGATTCTTGGAAGCTGATAGTGCCAAGAGAGCGCTAAGTTGCCCGTATGATACGCGATGCTCTTCCTCAGATTGTTGAGTTGCTGTTTGACTATCATTATTATTTGGTTGCATTGATGCCTTCCCTTTTACATATAAATATTGATTGAAATCTTCATCTTCAATTTCATTCCGAATGACTGATTCCGGATAGTTTTCTGGGTATTCAATCATTGCATACAGCAGCGAATGCTCAACTGGTGTAATAAATCCCTCCTCAGGATACTTGAAGTCTTTTGCATTAAGTTGCTGATTTTTAATTGCTTTTGCTTCAGTACCAACCGCTCCACCAACCTCATTTCGTTGTCGATTTCTATGCCTAGTCCTAACTCGAGCTATCAAGTTGCCAATTGGATTTCCTTTTTGATTATTCGTCGATCTGCGAGTTCCACCATAATTACTCCGGCCTGTGCTGTGGTTGGTGCTATTGTTGCGTCGGCGATTTCCTGGATAATCGCCCCAGTCTCCGCTGCTGCCGCCGCTAGCGTTGTCGCTGTATCGATTACTCATGTGGTCTGCTCTGCTAACAGCTAACGCCTAACTTAACAGAAATTTTAAAGTACGTCTGGTGGGCACTCTAACTAACAGCTAACACCCAACTTGTGGTGTACACTGTCATGGGCATAGGCATAGGAGAATGTTTCCGTCATAGTGAGAGCGAGAAGTGTGTAGTGTGTCTCTGGAGGTCACGCTAAAACATAACCCGAGCTGAATGCCAATGACAATAGGAATGGTCTCTATTTTTTGGCTTACTCCTATCAGATAGGAGTAGGTCCGATTTGAGGTATATATTTATTTTCTGAGGTTAAGATTTGAAGATGGGATCAATTTTGAATTATAGCCAAAAAAATCACGATGAACGATGATGCGATAATGACAAACGCACATTCCAAATCATGACATGATGCTGTGAATCTATCACATTCGCCGTTCACGTCCCTCAAGAGCTCAGTGTCAGTGTAGCAAGCATGAACGAAAGAGAAGGCATCCCACGGCTGTGAAATAATAAGCGGTAATTTGATAGAGCATCCACCAGAACCAGTTCAGGGGCATCAAACATATCGCGAATAGACGACCGAAAAAATGATGGACGCACCAAGGACGCCAGAGCTAACCGCTGAGAGAGGCAACACTTCATCCAACGGATCCAAGATAACAAGAAAGAAGCCGAAGATCAATGGAAATGCAGACGAGAATTCAAACAATGGAGCCGATATTAATATTGTGGAGGAAGAACCCGAATGCAGTCAAACAGTATCACCTACATCATCATCTAGCAATGGCACCAACGGTGTCATGCATGCCGCAGCTTCCACGTCTCCAAAGAGCAGCTCACCGAAGCAACTGATACAAAACATTATATGTCTCGTAATTGGGATTATCATAGGTTACGTTGGCCACGAGTTGCATCCATCAGAATCATTGGACGACCCCAAAGTAGGCATTTTCAGATCAGTTATTTCAAAACACAGAAGAATGCACAAGGAATTAGCTTCGCCTGATGTTCCTCTCTCTGCAGCTTCGGAAGAAATTGATCGCGTACATCCCATTCGACACATTCTGGAGGGGGCATCTGTGTTCTATCATGTGAAGAAACAAAAGCAAGCAAGTAAAGGTGCCAAACGTGCTCACAAAGAAGGCACAGAAATTGAAGTGGACTGGAAGAAATGGAAGTTTGGAATGACGGATGATTATCAACTAACATCGGAACAAGCAAATCTCGTCAAAGAGTTGGAACAAAGAGTTGTTTCGAAAGCAGAACGTCTTAGAGTCTGTCCTGACGGTGGAGAGGAATGCTCGGAGGGTAAAAAACAAATTGCCAGTCTCAGCGGAGGGACGAACATGCCAGGTCGATCATTTATTGAAAGAGTGGACAGTGTTGCATGGGGAGGCAACACATCAGACTCTACAAAATGGTGGCCACGAAAAGATGCCAAAGATCCCAACAAAATGGTCGCGGGAGGAAGACTGCTAGCGGGCTATCTCAAAATTACGCACTATGCCTTGTTCGCAAAATACCCACACAAGTTATGTGAACATGGATGCGATGTGGAGGTATCCGTATTACATACACTTGAGTGGCGTGAAAAGTACAAGCCATGGTGTGTAACACCAAAGATGATCCAATACAACAAGAATGGCTTCATTTATCGTCATGGGAATAGTCGCCCAGGACCCCGTAAACGATTGGAGGCAGAAAAGGCGAACGATAGTGAATCGTTGTCAACAGCAGGACATGCATTGCTATTCTATCGACCAGGAGTTACAAACGTTGGTAATCCAGATTTATATGCTCGTGCCATGATTAATGCCATTGATTCAGCAGTGGAAGATTCCCTCGTTCGCAGCAACGGAGAAATAGGAAGATTCAACATCATCTTTGACTGTAAGGGCTTTGGATCGAAGAATGCTCCTTCGATTGCCAACGTGAAATTGCTCTTTCGCTATCTCCAGGATCATTTCCCCGATCGTCTCGGTGTGCTTGTCGTTGCCAATCTTGGCGGTATGGCTCAAATGCTCATGAAGATGGTGTTACCCTTCGTCACTGAAGATGTGAGGGCAAAGATTCATGTGATCCCCAATGACGAAGAAGGACGTAGGGAAATGCTGCTTCAGTTTATTGACGAAGATAAGATTCCAACTTGGTTGGGTGGAAAAGATGATTATGAATTTGATGTGAAGGAATACTACAAGAATGAAAAGTGTGTGTTGAAGGAAGATGAAATTAGCAACTTCCTCATTGATATGCCTTATCATGGTTGAGGCAGCTACCAGCTAGAGACTCAGCTAGAGCTAACGAAGGTAACACAGAATCGGACAATCTGTCTTTATAAGGACTCTAATTTTATTTACAACATCTCCTTTACACGAATAAATGTACATGAGAAGCTTCTTAAGGCAAGCAACCGAGATCCCCGCTCAGTATGTTTCCCTTCTGCTGAACTTCTTCTTCGGGGCATTCGCCACATTATCATTAGACTTGATCCATTCATCCACAGTTTCAGATAAGATCTGGTTACCCCCGCCACAAATAATTGTGACTGGAATAACAAATGGATATTGGCCTCGTTGTGCCGTGTTCACCCATTCAGGTAACTTTGCATCGAGTAATTCCAACGCTTGCGCTCGGGTGCAGCCGTGCAGATCAATAGAGAGACTGTTCTTCTTTCCAAATTCAGTATGACGCGTCTTGTAGAGGTTATCAGCCTCTCCCACATGCACCACGTAGTAAGGCACTCCAGCTTTGCCTCCCTGCCCAATTGTACAAGGATTATCAATTGGTTTGACTCTTTGAGGTAGTCTTCTCTGTGGCCTAGATTTTGCCTTGGGCTGGCACTCAATACTCAGGTCTGCAAGCTTTTGTCTAATCTCTTTGAACCTTGGTTCAGCTTCTTCAAAGATGTGGGACAGCTTTCTCGAATGGTTCCTTCTGTCTTGATCTTCTTGAAGCAAATATGCACACGGCGTGTGGCTATTCTTTCTGCTGAAGGTCTTAAACTTCTTGAGAGAAGGAGTGACAGCTGCTGGCGAAGAATGGCGGTTCTCTTTGGAGGAAGACTCATCAGATGATGATGACGAAGTGGTATCGTCATCTGACGCATCTTTGTTGTGCACAAAGATACTATCAAGGTGTGAAATATCAAGATCCTCCAAGCTCTTTTGACCCAGCGTACTGAGGAACAGATTCTTTCCTTTGTAGCTGAACCGAAGTTTCTTCAAGGGTAGATCTCGATCTTCGGCATAATTCTTGATGAGCATTTTTAGTGGCATTGAAGTGCTATATCTCATCCTTGTTTCCTTCTTGGTATGTGCATCAATGAGAATGATATCAATAAACTTATCATCGTCAACATTCATACCAGTGCTTGCCCTCTTGCGGAACGCCTTGGCTTTACTATTACTGCCACCTGGTGCCTCATTCCAATCACTGCCGATCTGATTAATGTAATCCTGCACTTGCGACTTTGACTTGGTCGTTCTTGTCGCAAAAGCCATGCGTCGTTGATAGTCAGTGGTGACCTTACTCTTGAGGAAAATAGCAAGCCTCTGCTTGGTAGAAATAGCAACGAGTCCATCATTGAAGAATGGAAGAGTTGTCCTGAAGACTTGTGGAGTATTATCGCTACACAGAGCGGTAATTTCCTCGATAGGCGTATTATAACACTGCTGAAGGAAACAACCATTAAGGGTTAGGGCACGAGCTTCTGCCAGCATCCCAATAGAGAGATAGTTCAGCCCCAAATACCACGAGCATCCGCATATAGATGCCGCAACATTTGGGCTGGTGCTGTCAATATTCTCAGGGCTTCTCCAGAAGTCGACGAATCGTTTCAGATTCAGTGTATTCGGATCAGATAGAAGGAAAGACTTCAAGTTGGCATTCAGGTGATCGAAGTGATAGTCTATCGCCTCCAGAGTTTCTTGAGGACTTGTGCTTCCAATGAGTCCTTGAGATGGAGTAGCACTAGCACCGAGAGAACTTTTCCTCTGAAGTGGTTGGGCTGCTGAGCCCGTAGAGCCTTTGCGGTTGAATTTACTTCTGGCCATCTTATTTCGCTTACACCAATTCATTTGCGCTGGTGCGTTATGATGGCAGCGTTGGTCAACTTATTCGTCGTCTTATTCGTGACAAAGAACAAAACCAGCGCAAAAGTCCAGCGCAAAAGTCATGTGGTCGGAGGTGCTTCATGAACGGTACTAAAAGGCAATAGTACATATTGCCCCTGAGAGGGAATAGTGAAAGACTACGACAACGTTTTTGTCCTTAGAGACATTTTGGAGTCACATTCAATGGGCCGGCCTCGCCGCCCCCATTCCCATGTGAGGTATAAAGTAGGTAAGTACGTAGGTAAGTACGTAGTAAGTACCACCCTAAAAGTACCCCCAAGTAACATACCAGCATATCGAAGGGTATCTTCATTGCTCTAGGATTACTCCTACTCTCCTTGTAGCTTGGTTTGGACACATCATTGCTTCCAAGTTGCGCTTTTTGAATGCGTCTGCATAAGTAGGATGGATCCGCATTCCCTGACGCACGAGCGTCTTCTAATCTCCTTTCAAGCGACTCTCTAATCATTTTAAAATCTACCTTTCTAAAGTCCAACACTGTAACTGCAAATCAAAGTCAAAGTCAAAGTTGGATTTATGTTTATGTAAGCTCCAACGGTAGCAAGTACATTCACATCGATACCAAGGAATGATAATAATATGGAAGAAGGATGATTTTCATTGACAATCTTTGACAAATAAAAGTTGTTCAGTACAATATGCAATGAATGAAAATACTTGAGCAAGCAGACAGGTAGTGGTGCAGCTGATGGGCAGAAATCTTCATGGTCGCTAATAATTTACAGTACTATGTCTACGTCACACTTACAATAATGAAAGAAACATACCTGCCGATCTTGATTACGTGTCCATCTTGGATATAGCTGTCTCATCTCCTTGACTCCATGACGTGGATTTTTTTGTCTACGTAGGAATCGTTCAAGAAGCGGTACCAAAGTGGCGCCAACGATCATCGAGCACATCACCACCATGGGATTTCCGCCCGAGTAGCGTACTGTACTGAGCGTGGTGCCGTTATATAAAAGATACAATGCTCGAGACGTTTATATATAGACACATATGATTGCATGTAGCAACTTTATATGTACTAATTTTTACAAATGATGTAAAATAAAAGCCAATTTGTGCACATGAATGTGTATCCTCAACTCTCATGAGCAATGAACGATGGTGTTATAACAAATATTTCGGCACTAACGACACCAAACACTGCTAAAATAACGCTTGTAGAGTTATGAAAAGAATGTTTGCATCTTTTTAATGCGGTAATAATAATTTATGAGGCCCACAGATCCTTGTCATTCAACACAAACACTTCTGTATGCACATCCATCTACTACAAGAGAATCACTTTGTGCATTCCAATGATGTCAGTAGTGATCATATGCAGCTCTATCCGTCGAACATTACTTCATTGAAACCAAAGGGCCTTAACAAGTCGTTGAAGATTCCACTCCGATCAATTCAGAGCAATGTAGCGCCGTAACAATAGCCTTCTTCGGAGACAAAATGTGCACCTATTCCACCCTAATCGAGCTTTAAGTCACCCAACTACGACCTTATCTCTTCAATCAAATACAATAGTTGTTGTGTCATTGTTGTCAGATGGTAATGTTGATTTGAATAACGAATCCATTGGAATTTGTTCGAGGAATGGCCATGTGTTGGGCGATGGTGATACCAAGGCTGAGTTCGCCGATGGTGGTGTAGGCAGTGAAATCGATCTCAATTGTCAACTTCACGGTACAAAGCGATCCTTACATATTATTGAGAGCTCATTTGTCGTGTTTAGTTGTCTCGTCATGATTAGAGGTCGGAATAGAACAACGAAATGGGTGACATTTGTTTGTAATTGATGATGTGATGTGTAGCAGCAATGTTGGTGCCCGACGGAGTGCTATGGCCATATGAAGTCACTAACAATGAACCACACCGACACTAGATGTCTATATGTAGAAGTAGCGGTGATAATTGGCGGAGAGAGGACGATCTCCGAGGTGTTACAGGCGTAGTATCGGACGACACATCGGGAGATTCGGCTTCTTCTGGTTGACTTTTTCTCATGTGACGCTTAGATGGGGTACCAAAAAGTGCATTACGTGGCCTAGCCAGTAAGTTTCCTCATAGCTTCAGCTGCATACAGTTATATAGCACGAAATGCAAATCTGTGTACTTCAGGAGATACGATTTTTACCGCTATGCCATCAACATGGTGTTTTGGTTCACTTCCTCATGATGTGTGATGATGTTTTTGCTGCGAAATCGTGCATGGAGCAAAAGAGGCGGGATTTTTTGTGAAATATTTTATTTTTCTAATTTCGGCGGAAAGGGAGTGCCGTTATCTATCTTGTATGACATATACGTAGGAATCAATTTGACGGAGTCGAGGAGATGAGACAGCTATAGTCTATTGTAGTCCGTCTTGAGTCTTGAATGCAACAAACAAGAAAGCACGCAAGAAGTTTACAACGGTTTCTCATCGCTCGGAGTCGGCAACGGCCAACCTTATGATCTACTCCCTCTGTCCCACAAAAAATGAGCTTTTTGATTTAAAATAGTTAAAATTTGGTCAATTTCCGTCCAAAAAATTGCTATCGCACATCGTTGGAAAGCTTATTTCACGCCGGTTACGATTATATGGAGGTTGGAGGTTGTTAAGCAAGTATTTGTAATGATATTGTGACAAAAGGCGTTAAAATATCCTTATATCTAACCCTATTGTAAAATGAAGAGGCCTCTCGGACACTTGTGTAGGACCCAACGTAGGAATAAGTACGTCAAATAGCTAGTTTTTTGTGGGACTACGATTAACTTCAAATAGCTCATTTTTTTTGGGACAGAGGGAGTACTGTTCATTTGAGTTCAGTTTGCAAGTCGAATTTGAATATCGGGCCTATGGTGGCGAATAAGGTATCGAAAAGATCCTAATGGCCAAGGGATGAAGATTACCACTGCAAGTAAGGTCAAAATAGCGTAATGGAATTTCACCATTTTTGGAGGGGGTTGAAAATTGCAGGTTGAAATTTCAGAAATTTCAGAAATTTCAAGGGATTAAATTTCACTCTAGCTTATCCTGAGATAGTCGTAATACTTTGCACTCTGCAGTCAACACATCACTCTAAGAGAGACTGTCAGCAAGCTTCTTTCCAAGCATCTTCTTCGCATCCATGATATGACGGAGGTTTTCCTTCCCTCGAAGAAGTGCAACACCAGTTGGATCCTTCATCCTATTCCTATCCTTCACAAGAATGCTGTTCTTCAGAGGTTTGGCCCTACGCTCACAATCCATCGATCCGACAGTTCCCATAGACATTAGAGGCTTAGCAACCAATCGATAGAAGTCAGATGATCCTGCATAACATTCAAACCACGTGATGCGACCAGAAATAGCACCAGTTGATTCCACATACTGTACCACATTTTTGATACTAAAAGACTTGTTGTTCTGTTGCAGCTGTTCCAAAGATGGAAGCGATGGAAGTGGAACGTCAAAAGAATGAAACCAGTCATTGTTTTGAGTATCAAAGTCCTCAAAATCCTTTTTAACTCTCCTCCGCATCTCATCAGAACCATCTTCACCCAAAGGCACATACCACTCGATCATCTTCCTTACGAGCGCAGCCTTGTTAGTCTGCAGGTAGAACAACTCCCTCCACACACGAGAGTTTGGGTCACAGAGGAAACACATCAAGTGATGCTCATCGAGTAAACCAACCTTCAGTCCGCTGGGATCAACACCATCCATATTGAAACGTTCACGGATCATACCAGCAACTTCTGCTCTTGAGCCCTGACCAAGAAGTTCATCAAACTCGGGAGTGAGACACTTGTTAATATCATTGCGCAGCGCTTGAACCAAGAGGGGGTAAGCACTAAGTGGCATATCCTTGCGGGAACAAGCCAAATGTGCTTCCTTGAAAGGGAGCGTGAAGGCAATAACAACATCAAACATCTTCCAAATATTTTCCTTCTTGAAGTGCTCCATCAGCTCATCCAACTCAGCTTGCTTTGTTGCAGTGCGCTCACTACGATACTTTTGATACTCCGCCTTGCCAGGAAGTACAAGAAGAAAGTCACGACACTTGCGAGCGCTCACAACAACGTCATGTAGAAGGTTCATCCGTGTCTCCACGGGGCAGAAAACTTTGGAGTAAAACACGAGCTCATCCACTAGAGCTGCGCTGCGTCGGAAAGAATCAATGCGATCAATCTTCACGAAGTCCCTGACTTTCCTAGCATACTTTATGACAAGTTGCATAACTGAAGTCTTGGCTAGGTCTTTCATAAGCAAATCGATGCAATGAGCCGGATCGCGTGTAACTATGACCTTCATCCCTGGATACTTTTCTTCAAGTTCCTTCCCAACTCGATCCGCAACATGCCTTGCAGCATTATCAACAGGAATGCTCACAATCTTCGCATTGTATTCTTTCATGACGTTTTCACAAACCCTCACAGCATCCTCTATTTCGGCTTCGGTAACATGCTTATCGCTTCCAAGATCTTTCCATTCGAGGAAGAGTGAGAAGTCACTCTTCGCGACGGTGTATACGATCTAGGCAGAAGAGGATACAGCAGGGCAACATAAATAGTAGTGAGACAATTGAAAGCAATGAAGTTATTGTACAGAACATAAATCACGTACCTTTTGTTTGCCCAAGACAGTGACTCCATCCATCGCAACATTTACATGTCCGGGAATTTTTGCCATAAATGATTTCAACTCCGATGTCGTTTGTTTATCAATTTTAATGACATACTTGTCATAGATTGTTTCAACATCACTTGGAATGAACTTCAAGATGGCAGGGTATCGTTGGTGTAGGCTTGCTTGCACCCAAGGATCCAATAGACGACTCAATGGCTCGCCACGAGCGACAATGGCTCGTACCTCGTGCATGAGTACAATGTCAGCAGATGCCTGGTTCATGCTCTTACCATACGTGTGCTCCATAGTAGTTTGTGCAGATGGTACACGCTTTGTTTTCTTGCGAGGGGGAACGGATGTGGAGGTGGATTTGGTGACATCACTAACGTCCCCAGAGTTGGATAGTAGATCAATCACCGCAACGGGGCCATGATTACTACGCATGGCAGCAACAGTTTCACTTGGGTTGGATTGAAGTGCAAGATACGTTGCTTGTTTCTTATTCGCTTGAGCCCCTCCTTCGATTTGTCTCCTTGTGTGAGGGCATGTCAACCCTTCACATTCGTGGAGAGAATGTTTTCTAGCTCTTGTTGCATTAAATGTCGCTAGCAACTTGTTGTACTTAGGACAGTGCTTGCATACAATACGTAACTTGCCATTGGGTTGGGGCGTGATTTCGTATTGGGAATAGAGCGTTGAGTCTCGTTGCTTTTTGGCATCCGGAGCTGCTGCAAAAGGCACAGCAGCAGGTGGTGCTGCGGGTGGATCGACTGCAGCGACGGCAGGTGGATCGACAGCAGCGACGGCAGCATCGGCAGTTGGGGCCGCAGCGGTGAGCTTGTGTTGGACACAGTGAAGACACATGAGAGCGGTATGGGAGTTGGCAAGTGTTTTTGCATGATCATTAAGATCCCCTGCAGGGTTTTTGTAGGATGGGTTGCCCACAATTTCCTCACAGTAGAGTTTACCGCAAAGGGCACCATGAATTGGTCCTTCACACATCATGCACTGATGATCAGCCGGGTTGTTGAGGGGGGAGTTCTTCATGCCACAAAGGGCGTTTGCGGCGCATGTCAAAAGCATTATTGTTGAAGATTATTGAATTGTTGTTGTTATTGCCAGGCAAACTATGACAGCGTGGTAGACGGCAGAGTGAACAAAAAGTTGATTTGTGCACATACCCGCACCCAAAATAAGAGCCATCCGCGCCCAAAATCATCTGGTACATGCCAATGCAGGAACACGCATGTAAGCTGAATTACTACGAAGGAATAAGTAATACTGCATTGTTAGTCGCCAGCATTTTGGTGAAGAGTTACTCTCCGCTGAGTTGACAAACTCATCATCTGGATGGTGCGTGGTGTTCTTTGGGGTTTGGTGGTTGGTGGAATGAAGGGTCTTAGGTTATTTTTGTGCTACGTGTTGGTTCAGTACCATCCGTTCGCGCCAGAATTTTTGTGAAATTTCATTGTTGGCCAAAATTGGTGCAACTTTCACCCTGTAAATTTCACGAAAGTTGCAGTAGTGAAATTTCACCCTTTTGAAATTCCATTACGCTAGGTCAAAACCCTTCTAGTTACTGTGTTATTGAGCAGCCATAATCATATAGCGCCGTTTCTCAATAATCATATAGCGCCAGGTACATGTATGTACTTCCTACATACGTAAGGTGGCCCTTTCTCACACAACGCTCGCACTTAACCGCTTCAACGCTCAAATTTTTTTTGCCCGCCACGCATCATCAACTCACAACACTCACACATGCCCAGCAATTGAAAACTGTTTTCGCAGATAGTATCAGTACCGTTAGCGAGACTAATCAGTACCGTGTTGGCAAGACTATGGGTTATCTCTTACCTCTACCTGCAGCTTCAATCCTACTTATCGTACTTACTACGCAAACTTTGGTGACGGGTGACGTATCTTTCATAAGTACCTGAGACAAACTTCAATAAGAGAAAGGATGATAAGGACGAAACGTATCGTGGATTGCCGCTTCCGCTGTTCGAGTACCGCTAATGGTAGTGAAGTCCCATTTCATATGTAGGAGTGCCGTTTATGTGCCGGAGAGGAATGTAAGACGGGTGGAATGATGGTGATAAAGTTTCATGCGGGGCATTTGACAAAAGTGGGAAATGTGCGAGCGTTGTGTGAGAAAGGGCCACCTTACGTATGTAGGAATTACATACATGTACCTGGCGCTATATGATTATTGAGAAACGGCGCTATATGATTATGGCTGCGACCCGCAATTGAGGGTCGTAGGAAGCCTAGCGTAATGGAATTTCAAAAGGGTGAAATTTCACTACTGCAACTTTCGTGAAATTTACAGGGTGAAAGTTGCACCAATTTTGGCCAACAATGAAATTTCACAAAAATTCTGGCGCGAACGGATGGTACTGAACCAACACGTAGCACAAAAATAACCTAAGACCCTTCATTCCACCAACCACCAAACCCCAAAGAACACCACGCACCATCCAGATGATGAGTTTGTCAACTCAGCGGAGAGTAACTCTTCACCAAAATGCTGGCGACTAACAATGCAGTATTACTTATTCCTTCGTAGTAATTCAGCTTACATGCGTGTTCCTGCATTGGCATGTACCAGATGATTTTGGGCGCGGATGGCTCTTATTTTGGGTGCGGGTATGTGCACAAATCAACTTTTTGTTCACTCTGCCGTCTACCACGCTGTCATAGTTTGCCTGGCAATAACAACAACAATTCAATAATCTTCAACAATAATGCTTTTGACATGCGCCGCCAACGCCCTTTGTGGCATGAAGAACTCCCCCCTCAACAACCCGGCTGATCATCAGTGCATGATGTGTGAAGGACCAATTCATGGTGCCCTTTGCGGTAAACTCTACTGTGAGGAAATTGTGGGCAACCCATCCTACAAAAACCCTGCAGGGGATCTTAATGATCATGCAAAAACACTTGCCAACTCCCATACCGCTCTCATGTGTCTTCACTGTGTCCAACACAAGCTCACCGCTGCGGCCCCAACTGCCGATGCTGCCGTCGCTGCTGTCGATCCACCTGCTGTTGCACTTCTTCGAGGGAAGGAAAACCTCCGTCATATCATGGATGCGAAGAAGATGCTTGGAAAGAAGCTTGCTGACAGTCTCTCTTAGAGTGATGTGTTGACTGCAGAGTGCAAAGTATTACGACTATCTCAGGATAAGCTAGAGTGAAATTTAATCCCTTGAAATTTCTGAAATTTCTGAAATTTCAACCTGCAATTTTCAACCCCCTCCAAAAATGGTGAAATTCCATTACGCTAAGGAAGCCATTTTTCACCATGGTTTGGGTCCATTTTTGATGGTTGATGGCATTTGAGTACCGTATGCACGTAGGAATCAGTTTAAAAAGAAACGGTACTGGTTTTTATCGCAACTCCAAAAACTTCAAGTTGGAGCAAGTTGGACGAGGTTGCTTAATTGTGCGACGCTTAGCACTTTTGCTACCCACATAATCACAAACGGCGGTCAGATAGTCGCGCGGAGAGAGAACTGACGAGCGCGACGATATAAAGACGGAGCTGAAACTCCCACCAGAAAAAAAGTTAAGCGTCGCACAAAATAGGTACTTGCAAATTCATTACAAATGGACAGTACTGCCACCAACGGACGATCATGATTCGATCGCATAATGTTGAAAAGCCTCGCTATTCACTCTATTAGCTTGAGCTTACAGAATATAGGCATAACTTTGTGGCTCAGGAATTCATCCATGCATCCTGCAATTGAGTGTGAAGAGAAAGAAGCAAGAACAAAATTGTCAAGAAGTGTGAAGGATTTCCGTCAGCCGTCAGCTATCATCTGATCTGGCATGTGCCGACCAACTTATTAGCTGAAATTGGCAAATAACCACTACCGGAAGAAGCAAAAATGGCAATACAACAGCTGCGACTGACTCTTCACGCAACTGGAGGTGCCTTCAAGGGGTCATCCGATCCATATGCCGAAGTCAAACTTCTAGTCTCTGGGTTTGATGGACAGCCAGAAGAAAGATTACTGGGTAGAACGGAAGCTATCAAGAATACGCTATCTCCAAAATGGACAAAATCGTTTCTGTTTGACTATAGCTCTGGGAAGGACGCGATCATTGAAGTCGCAGTTGTTGATAAGATCAAGAAGGGCAGAGATGAGTTCATTGGATGTAAGATATTTCATATGCATACACATGCAACGAAACCAAGTATATTGCAAGCGCACCCTTACTCATCATTATTGAAACTCTTTTCACTCTACTACAGATGCAGTATTTGAAATTGAAGATATCCTTCGAAGCCAAGGAAGTATAACAGGCAAACAATTACAAGGGAGACAGCAGGGCGGTATACTCTACGCACGAATTTGCAAAGTTCCACCCACATCGGCTGGCAAGCTAACCCTACGCTGGCAAAGATTCCGTAGCAAGAAAGATCCCTTCTTTGAGGTACGTCGCACATATGATGGTGATAACGATGAGTCTTGGACACCAATTTATCGAAGCGAACGTGTAAGGAGTTGGAGTGAGAGTCCAGAGTGGAATCCTGCCTCTATTGATGTCAATGCATTGTGCGATGGAGATTTGAATAGGAAGATTCAATTGGCTGTTGTTTATGACAAGAAAGGGGAACATGCTGAAAGGTTTACTGCTAACACCACCGTGAACGAATTGATCAAGAGTAACAAAAGCAAATCTTTCAATCTGATGAAACGCTCAAAAGCGAAAATATCTCTAGGTGAATGTAATATTACTGACGCTGACACTTCAGCGATGACGAAGACTGTGAAAAAACTGCAACTTTCTCTCCACGCAACTGACCTTAGAAATGTTGCCGGTGCCTTCAAGGGGATATCTAATACGTATGCCGAGGTCAAACTGCTAGTCTCGGGATCTGAAAAAGAGACAGGCAAATTATTGGGCAGAACGGAAGTTGTCAAGAATTCTTCATCTCCGAAATGGACAACATCGTTTATGCTAGATTATAATTTTGGGAAAGAGGCTTGTATCAAAGTCTCAGTTATTGATAAGGTCAGGAAGGGCAGTGGTCCAATAGGATGTAAGTTTTTTCATCGCTATGAATTAAATTTTTGCTCTCCACCTTTTCTCATTATTACTGAAATTGCCTTTACTATTACAGCCGCTGTATTCAAAATTGAAGATATCCTTCGTAGTCGAGGCAATATCAACCACAAACAATTGGAAACGAATAATAAGGGACGCCAGGGCGGGATCTATGCTCGCATATGTGAGGTTCCATCTATATCGGCAGGCAAATTGATCCTGCGTTGGCAGGAGTTCCGTGGTACATTATTAGATCCTTTCTTTGAGGTACGTCGCACATATGGTGATGATGGCGAGACTTGGACACCAATTTATCGGAGCGAGAACGTCAGGAGCAATTTTTGTCCGCAGTGGTCTCCTACAACTATTGATGTCAATGCATTGTGCGATGGAGATTTGAATAGGAAGATTCAGTTGGCAGTATTGCACTATGACAAGAAAGGGGAAAATCGTGCAATTCTTGATATTTACACTACTGTGAATGAACTGGTCGATAATGCAAAACGGAGGCATGAATATGGGTTGATGAAAGGGAAAGGTGCAGAAGCTGAATCAATTTCCCTCGGTGAATGTAAGGTTGTTGAGGCTGTGACATCATTATCGATGAAGCCTCCTGCGGGCAGTGATGGCAAGTCTGATAGAACAGATCGAGCACACCTGCTCAAACTTGCTGAAAAGAAGGTCAAAGAGGCAGAAGAAAAAGCCAAGAAGGAATCACTAAATTCACCAAGAAGCCGGAGTGATGCCAACTCGGAACTTTGGGCATTGTTGAATTATTCAAAGATGAGAATTGAAACAGGATATACGCCTCGGCTTGAGAAGGTGACTACCACGTCTACACAAAGAGATGACGACGGATCTATTTCAATGGCAAACTCTACCTCTACAGAAGAGGATGACGAATCTTCCACTAGCCGAAGCGATGATGAAGTTGATAGTAGCGAGGAGGAGGAAGAAAATGATGAGTTGCCAAGTTTTCTCAAGGATGATGAGGATGATGTTGATCCAGAAGAGGCAAGAAAACTTTACGAGGAGGCGAAATTCAAGGCAACGTCTATTCTTTCGTTGTCAGAGGAGAAGCTTACTGATGTTCAAATGCTGCAGGCGTCGCTGAAAAGGCTGCCAGGAATGGTGAAGAGAAAGCAGCAACAACACCAACAAACACGTCGGCAGAAAAGGAACCAGTGAGATTGGGCATTGGGAGGGGAAGACTAGCGAAGAAGATGGCTTCTACATTCAGTTCATGAAAGTAGTAGAAGTAGCAAGCAATAATAATGTACATACAGCACCACACTTCCACCTCAACTGTCTCTGTTGTTCCCGGCAGTTTTACAGCAGTAGTCAAATCTTTCATTTTCTGCTGTTTCAAAACCTGTCTTAGCAGCTCAGCAACCTCCACAGGTAGGCAATGATCCAAAGCTATAGCTTGCATGCATGCATGATGATGGAGCTGCGATCGTCATCGCCGGTACCATACCTGCTTTTGCCTTTGCCCCTTCCCACCATCAGAAACAATTGAGACCCAACTTGGCGAATTAGCCTCTGGTCAGACTGTGAGATCCGACGATGATCCTCCATTAGATAAGAGCTCGGCTCATTCTACTTGAACAAATGGTTATGCATTCATTCGACGTGCTCTTTTGCAATCTTTAATTGCCTCGGCCGATTAGCCGTAGGCGATGCTGCTGAGCTTTTTGCCAGCTCATCATCACCTGAATGAAACTTAGTTAGTGCCGCGATCTATCTTTCACTCAATACTTTCCGGTCACGTCGAACGTAAGTATACAGAGGTATACATACTTTCACTCACTTATTTTCTTATGTACGATAAAAAGTAAGTATCTAGGTAGAGGTATATATTGAATCATCCATGACTGAATCATGTTTGGATGCGCTCCCCGAAGGGATTGCTGTTGACATTTGGCACTCACGCAACGGTAAAGAAGAGTAAAACATCGATACCATGCATGGAGAACGAGGATTGCAAGCAGCAGTAGGCATAGTAATGGCCTTCTCGATTCTTTGGACGATGGCAATTCTGGTACCAGACGACTCGTCATCTTCGGCTTCGGCCGCCTCAATGCAGAAATTCGATGGACTTGTCGTTGACGGAAAGCATTACGTACTCGACACCAACGTTGACCTAATAAACAGTGACGAGGTCTACAAAGTCATTCATGCAGTGAAAACTCCAACGAATGCTAAGAAATCTCCAAAGAACAGAAAGAGAGTGAGTGCCTATGTTATTGATTCGTGTTATGATTGTGTCCGACAAGATTCTGATTTCCTCGCCCACCCCATGCGTTGCACAGATGCTAAATGACGTGAGTAATCCCGTCGTTACGAGCGCACCAATCGAATCATCAAGTGAATCAACAGCTGAAACAACTAGCAAAGAAAATGATGCCAACGAAGAGATTACGAAACAACCGAGAATGTCATCGCTCTCGTACGCTTGGTTTATTCTCTTTATATGCTACCATGCTCGAAACCTCATCAAAAGGAAGAATCGTCAAGTACTGCGATATGACGAAGAATTCTTCGTTAAGAATGGGCAAGACCACAGGTCGGAATATGGCCTTGGCCTCGAGTACGAAGATGATTATAGTGTCGACACATCGTTCTACGGGTCAATTTCTAAGTGGAACGAGTTGCAGAAGTTTGATCTTGATGACGATCCTTTTGTCGATCGAGAATTTGTCTAAGTCAAACGCCCGATGCTACGTTATGTTTGTTATAAGTTAGGAAAAGGATACTAATAGTGTTATATCTAGACTAAATCACCCAAACACTGGACTTATGACTTATCACGCAATACGACCGTTACATCATGCGTCAGAGTATTATTGTGAAGATTTATTCATAAAACCTGCTCAATCTGTTTAACTCTTCTGGCATTCTCTGCAACAACGAGGCACTCTGACACCTGTTAAAGCTCCAACTTGGGTAGGTCTGATGACAGCATGTGTGTAAATTCTTCTCGCCTGCTGCTTTTTTCGCTCGTCACTCTCTTAGTTCCATCAATATTAGAAGTAGTCGTCTGTGTTGGAACGAACATTATATAATACTGTTTGATAACTTCCTCGTTGGTTCCTAGCAATCTGCACGTTCTTGAAGGAGAACAAATTTATAGTTGCTGTTTGGCAATGCTAGTTCATGTTATTATTATACCTAGCAAAAGTAAATCATGTGTGCTGATGATGTAAAAGTATGAGATTGATGTTATGTACTTCTGAATACCTGCCTCGGGAATCACGAAGAGCAAGAGGATCAGCTACTTGTGTTTCAACAATTTGTCATAATCTAAGCGATGCAGGACGCTCTTCTCATGTAAGCTACTGTCCTCTTCTTCGTTGTCAAATAAGATGTGATACATGTACCCATCTCCATCTTCTCTCAGCACGCATGAATTGACAGTACCAGGATTCCATCTCGCATGGGCATCAAGATTCATTCTGTCAATCCATTGAGCGTAGATAGGTGTCCCTCCTGGCAAGGGATGAGACCACGTGAGCTTGGCATCAGCTGGCAATCCATAACGCACGTTCAGCTCTCCAATCATATCTTCGAAACAAGTCTTACTCATAATCAAATCTTCAGGAACGGTCGGAGTCTCACCCTGGAGTAAACCGAGTGAATGAACAGAAGATGGTTTAGTTTGACTACAGATACGAAGCGGCATGACATTCATCTCGTGTCCCTTTTTCACTTACCTCTCCATGATTTCGAAGAAGATAGAGATGCTGTGGTCCTGAAGAATCGACAGCCTGTATGATATCAGCACCCCAGTTCCCATTACTCAAGCGAGTGTAGACTTCCATGCCAGGGGAATATCTTGCCTCTGTGCAGAGTTGCTCTTGCGGAACTGATGCTGCAGTTTTGTCAGTTGCTGCCACAGAATCTTGCTTCGAAGGCGACGAGTGAAGTCGCTTAGTTATTTGCGGGTGATAAGTAGAGCGATGATACGGAGTATGACGATAGCGCCTCACGCGTGAATTTGGCCCGTCCCCATTGTTGGTCTGATAGACATCCTTTACCATCTCTTCTAGCGGTGGAAAATGATGCTGATCATCGCGAGCTATCGCAGTCAACAGATCACCACCATTTGAGCTCAAGATCCTTGCATCGTTGGCTAGCACACCAGAAGAAATTCTACCTCTGCGACATGCACCCTTGCTGTACTTGATCTTGATTTCAGGGTTGACCTTTTCTCGTTTCTGGGCATGACTTTTGATTTGTTTGTTCGTCCGTGTCTTCACAATGGGCTGGATTCGCTTCCATTGTCCCCAGCCAAACATTCTGAGTCCGAGCCTATGTTTGATATGAAGAAAAGAATGAAATGAGCGTATCATGTACCAAAATAGCGACAGAAAGGAGTAGCTGGATAGGTGTACACTTACAGAAATCGTTCTTCCTCATCTTGTAGCCAAAAGTTAGAGTTGTTAATGCAAGGTTCGGCAGCAACATCGATAGAAGCACATGATACAGTTGATAGCATGCCGTGATCGTGACTATCAGTGTCAGATTTTTTATGGATTGATGCATCTACTGTCGGCTGATTATGGTTAGAGTTTGTCAAAGAATGTACGGGATTTGTTTGCATTGGACGGAAATCGGCCATAACAGTGCCAGTGCCAGGCGGAGCCTTCCTAGCTGTACTTATTGGTGATGTTTCCTTGAACGAGAGGAGCGAGTTTGCGATTGATTCTTGCGTAGGCGAAGCTGCATCGCCAAGTTGTTGCTGATGGTGAGAAGGGGCAGAAACGGCTACACTTAAGTTTGCACGAGGTGACGACGATGACGATACGATCGCAGCGTCATCATTCATACAAGCTAATAGCTTTGGATCATTGCCCACCTGTGGCGGTTGCTGAGCTGCCATTATGGCAGGTTTTGAAACAATAGAAGATGAAAGATTCGACTCCTGCTGTAAAACTGCCGATGCCGATGGAGCAGCTGCAGTCATTATTGAAGACAGCTTCGGATCCTTCCCTTCTTGAGGTGGGAGTGTGCTGTACATTATTGCTCCTTTCAGCTGCTGCTTTGCAGTATTAGAAGATCCATGAATCCGACGACCAATAACAATGGTTCAACTAGCAAGAGACTCGTCAAAAGTATGTAGGCCAAATTGCTGCATGTCGGTAGTTGTTGCGAGCCTTTGTGATTGAATGATGTGGACAAAAGATTTGCGGACTTGTGACATAAAAGATACCGCCTCTTTTTGTTACGTGGAAGCCTTCTTTTGGCGGGAGCAGCATGCCATGATGACAGCAGATGACATCATACACACAACATACATACAACATAATACTTGTCGTAGCAAGCGCACGCCATACTACTTGCTATCTCCTTAGACCTGTCTTTACTATGATGCATAACAGTTACTACCGGCGATGCACCCTTCTTGCAGCTTGCTGCTGCCTTCCTTTCATAATGCTCGACGCCTTCACCATAAACGCGAGAAGTTGCTTGAAGACGTCCACTACTTTCCCTCTCTACGCCATCGAAATCGGACCAACAGACGATGACGTCGAGCCGCCACTGCCAGGGCAGATGAAGATTTCAGAAATTAAATCAGAGTTGGACTTGAGAAAAGTTGATTACAAAGATTGCTTTGATAGAGAGTCACTTGAAAGGAGATTAGACGAAGCTCGTGCGTCAGGGAAGGCGGATCCTTCAATTATTGACGAATTCAACAAGCGCAATTTGGAAGCGAATGTCAAAGGAGAGTCATTTGAAGTATCTGATGAAATGATGGATAGCGCGGTAGGCGGCGATGGAACCTTGCCTGGTGGAATGCCACCCGACATGCTGAAAACCATGATGGCTGATCCGGAGCTGGTTGCAATGCTTCGATCTCCAAAGATGCAAGATGTAATGAAGCTGCTGATGACTGAGGGCCAAGAAGCATTGGAAGAAGCGATGAAGAATGACCAGGAAACATATGAATGTGTACAAAAAGTGAACCAAATTATGGGAAGGATGAATCAGGGCTAGTGAGCGAAAGAAATCTTCTTGAGCTAGCAATCCATTGATTTCTAAGCAACTATTTACATACACTATTATTCCATCGTCAAACATTCAAATCCCAGAATAGAAGTACATAGATATTGGATATGTATTCTCACTATTCGATTGACCCAATATCCTGATCTGATTGTATTTGAAACACGAGTCGTTCATGTGCAATTTTCCGATCAGCATACACCTTAGCATAACCATAGAGAGTCGTTCGATCCAAAGCCTTGCTGTAATGAGCTGCTTGGTCCTTGTCCTCTCCCTTCAATTCTTTACGATCGTCATAGTCAGGCATATCTGTGGCAGCTACAACCAGATTGTTTTCCACCCATGTGAATCTATGAGCACCCATATCCCATTTGTTCTGATTCAATATCACCGTCCTTCCAGGAACTTCAACATCTGTTACCAAGTCGCCGTGCTCAAATGTTTGTTGAAGGGGTCGGCCCATAACTTCGTTGAGTGTCATTCCAAGAATGCATGGGCCGCCGGTAAATAACGTGGAATATGCATGCGGAACAGACAGCTCTAGCTTTGGATTCTTGCACATCATATGATCATAGTCAACCACAGTGAACCGGTTGCGGATATTGTGAACAACACGATCAATCACTCTGGCAAGGTACGGATGGCCAGGTGCCGCCGCGATCATTCCGTTCCATAAACACATACGGTGATCATGTTTGATCCCTGGTTCATCCACAGGAACCATGAAACCAATATCAGGTGGGACTGAGAGAGTAACACGAAAGGAAGATGATGAGTAAAGTTACAAGAGACTAAAGGCAAGAAGAGTTTGTGCCGACTCACCAGCAGCATCTAGATTAGACTCCAGCATGATGTCCATATCAGAGTAGATACCACCCTTGATCAACAAGGCACAATATCTGAAAAGGTCTGCTTTAAAGGCTCCAGGAGTGACAGAGTCATATGCATCCTTGACCTCAGGCGGAAAGTGCAACGACAGAAACTCTCCAGCAGCGTCATCATCATAAAAAATGTACTCCCAGCCCGACCGTTTCCAACTCTCAATCAAACGATACATATTCGGATACTTCTCCGCTGTAACCGGTTCAAACCAAGTCTGATGAATAATTCTCGGAATAATCCGTTCCGGATCCTTCCTGAATCGTGGTCCACTAATGTTCAACACGTGCTTCACTGGCTTCTCCTTCAACTTGACTTTACACAAATTCTTACAAAAGGTAGGACAAACATTCTTACATGTCGAACAGTTTGCTCCACTTTTGATACGAAGGCAATCCATACATTGCCGAGCATGATCCTCTTGATTGGGCAATGCCTCCTTTGCATGTAACAGGTCGTAGACATTGGGTGTGCTTTCCTTTGATCCCGGTTGAAAGGGCAAAGTGAGCAATGGAGAAGATGTGTCATCCCGAATGGTTGCAATGAATGGCAGCTCGGATTGTGTTTTAGGATCAAGTTCAATATCCGTTGAAATTGTCTTTGCATACGGTTGTGGCAGGGACGTTGGATGAGGTAGTAGTTGATTCGGTAGAAGAGGATGACGAGATAGGAGAAACACAAAGCTATGATCTGGATCTAGAATTTCACAGCAGTACCCAGAAGTGGATGGACAATGTCGCAACGAACGTTGGTGTTGTTGGGTTGGATTGACGTCATCATCAATATTATCTCCGGCTGCTGTTTGTATGCCACGACACCTCTGACTGAGAAACGTCCACGAATCCGTTCTCTTTTTGGAATCAATTTGAATTGCATTCATCAACGTTTTGGGCAAGAGAAGTGCATCCTGTTCCAATGTGCTGATGGAAGTAGTCATGATTGTCTCAATAACGGTCTTTGGAACGGAATGTAATCTGTTTTGAATTGCAATGAAGGAGCCCGTGACAATTTTGTTTCCCCACATACCACTACTTGATTCATCTATGTTGTTCTCACTTTCAGTGACATCTTCATCCTGTATTGCATCAACAGTAGCCACAGACGATAATGGTGGCCAAAACTGTGGAGACACTGCAGCATCTGATGAATCCACCACCACGGCATAATTATTGTTGTTATTCACTGATTTCAACACATCTCCCAGCGCAACTAGAGGTGCAGTTTCAGCATCGACATAAACTCCTCCCTCAATATATAGCGCACAATACTTCCACAGCTCCGTTGCTAAATTTTGCAGTGATGCAGATTGTAATTGATCAAATCTGTCTACGATGTCATCGTTGGAAGAATGACACTCCGATCCCTTGTCAACGAGGTAGGATCGTTGTTCGGTTGGATCAAGTACCACGTGACGGGCATGATAGTCACTAGTATCGCTACCGAGAGAGTCATCGCCACTCGGGAATAATGTCAATAATGGACCAGAACGTAACCTAACGTTCTCGGCTGCAGACTTGTCACTGACGCTCTGGAAAATGGTCGTCCATGATGGTGCATTGTTGTTGGTATCATTTTCAATAATTTTTACTACACCGCTTTGGACTTCTTCGTCGGTGAACGATAGCTTGGGCGGCGGTGATTGCTCTCCAAGATCACGATTATCATTCTCATCGTTGCCGCCTCCGCGGGCCAAGCAGGCTGATAGTATTGCTAGGGAAGCGAGGAGTGCTATTCTACGTGATGCTTTCGCCATGGTCATGCTGTTGTTTTGGTTGAAATGAGAAATGATTTTCAGAAATCACAGGGCATTTTACGGGTTCGGAGAAGGTCAGTTTCCGGGTCATAGCTGGCCATTCGCACCTTTGTGACTTTTGAGGATTTTCGACACTTTTGGCACGACCATGGCCATGGCCATTGGCACGATAGACGGTGACCTACAATATGTCGTCTATGCAAAAACCAAGATTCATCATATTAATAATCTGCGTAGACGATCGAGCAAGAGCCACGTCGTGAAACGACCACAATAATCGTCTAATTTGCCTACAGACACAACACGTGCAACGTGCATAGAATCAGAGTCATCTTTTCTTGGACTGCGAGCATCTTCTCCTATCTTCTCCTCAAAATCATCAACACCATCACCATGTCATCGTTTCTTATTGGAAATCTACTCTTACTCCTATCCGCTTGTGGTAGTGTTACCTCCAACCATGTTCGTTCCCCAATTCGTCGCGAAGTCCAAGCAAATCAAGATAACGAACTGTACCTTCCAGATCTTAAAATTCCACTTCCAGACGATGATGACTCTCCAAAAACGTGGCTCTTTGGTGCTGGAGATTCCTCCGAATGGGGTGCTACCGCTACCACCGATGAAAGTTCCAACAGCACAACGGAAATGAATCATCATCGTCCCACACTCATCAACATTTCCGCTCTTGACCAAGGAGAGTATGTTACTGATACATCCGCAGGCACATTGCATTCGACAGTGGTTACCAGCCAAGGACGGATCTTGACGGCTAGCAGCGTTTCTATTCAAGCCTCGGGGATTGGTCGTGATACAGTGAATGGGTCAATGCTTGATTTTCAACCAATTACAGAAGTTTACTACCTAGATGACATAAATTTTTCGACTCCACCTGCCTTCTCCAAAGTGGTGGCATCTCAGTATTACACAATGGCATTGGATATATCCGGTAATGTCTGGGCGACAGGAACAAACACCTTCGGACAGCTTTGTTTGGGTGATGCAATGTCTAGAGATCGATTTTATCAGGTAGCAAAAGCAGCAGATGCAGCGGCATCGTCCAAAGTTGTGGACATTGCTCTTGGAGAACGTCATACACTTCTGTTAATGGACAATGGACAAGTGTTTGGTTGTGGATGGAATGCCTATGGTCAATTAGGGATTGGTCTCAAGGGTCAAAACATGTTGGAACCAGTCGAAGTCTTGATTGATGAACCTGACTTTAACAATACGACACCGGATACTCCCATGGTTGCGAATATCACCCAAATCGCGGCAGGTAGGGGATCATCGTACTTTCTCACCTCTTCCGACCATGTGTATGCAGCAGGTACCAATTATGAAGGACAATTGTGCCTCGGTGATCGTGTCGATCGGCCACTTCCCACAATGCTAACGGGAGTGGAACAGATGCAAAATAATCGAGGAAATGACTTTTCGTTCAATGATGAAGGTGTGGTGGTGGATTTGATTGCTGCTGGAAAATCTTCGCTCTATATGCTGCTTTCCAATGGTCAAGTTGTTGCATGTGGTAAGAATACACATGGTCAGCTTGGGAATGAAAACATCAACAACACTGAGATTACATCTGCTAGTGATGTCGCTAGTGATGTGCCTGCAATGGTTACGGCGCTTGCGAATGTGACAGACATTTTTGCCTCGGCCATTTCATTCACTGCATTCTTTCTACAAGACTACGGTGTCTATGGTGTTGGACAAGATGGTTCTGGCCAGATAGGAAATGGAGATATGCAATGGAATCCTTTGTCGGAAGTGAGTTGCCCTGGAAATGAACGAGCCTTTGTTGGTCAACAGAACATTATCATTTCGAGTGGGAATGATCACACTTTGTTCTTGGTGAATACTGATGGAATCTTTGACTGTGAAGGTCAAGGAGGCAACAACAACAACAATAATAACTCTACTGACGACTTTTCGTCTCTTGCGCCATCATCATCCATGTCACCAACATCATCTCTTGCTCCCACCGTAACGGCCCCACCTCAAGGCCCGTCTTGGTACTTCACACCTTCTCCCACGCTGAATTCTTCTTTGGCTCCAACACCAACACCGACTGTCACGGAAACTCCAACACAATCTCCAGTTCAGCAAGATAGAAATCAGCCTGGTGCAAATCAACCTAATGGAGGTGTGACAGTTAATGGGATGATGGATGTTTTTTGCTTGGGGATTGCCTTTGCAGCCTGGCAATTGATGTAAGCGTTTCTAATCTGTTTCATATCCATTACTCTCTTCAAGTGCCTTCATTTGCATAGGTCATCTTAATAAATCCTAAATTGATTCAAATTACTTTCTGCGTTCTCTATGAAATCTTCGCTAGCTACGATTACAATCTAATGTACTATCTCTAATTGTCTCTCTTCCAAATGCTCCATTCCCTCGCTTCAGGATACAACGTGCAAATAAACGCTCGCCATACAGAAATATCCCACTGCTCCTCATGCATATAGATGAGGCCCTCATCGTCTAAATGATACCTCGTGGAACCAGTCCATGGCTCAACCGTTGGATGCCAAGGAAGATTAATGATACCTGACAATCTCCATGTCACCTCGACAATCCCATGTCCCATCTCCCCCCCACCTTCAGTACTACATATTGACAGTAGTTCTGCACAGCTCTGTTTCTGATCAAATAATTGTGCAGCTGCAGATAAATACTTTCGTAGTCCTCTCACAGGCATATCAGGGTCTGGACTCGTGAATAGACAATCATCCGTATAAATAGTCGAGTCCAACCTGCCAGTAATATAATAACCCCGACTTTCCGTAGTCCCACCCACCCAATCATCGTATATCCTCCCCTCCACATCTCCTACCGACAAATGCCTCGTCTTCTCCGCAGTCCCATCCGCCAACCGCTTAATATGCCGTCCATACGGCTTACAACCCGGGCACAAAAACAACTCTGGTGAATAATTCGGATCGGCCAATAAATCCGATATCCATGGTAAACTCTTGTGCCGTATTAAGAAAAAGTGGAATAGTATGGCCGTGTTGTCTATGGCGTCGGCAGCCCGACGCCGGAAGAAGGGACATTTGATGGAACTGGATTTGTCGTAGAGGCCGTCGAGGCTGTTTCCTAGGCGGAGGACTGCTTCGCCTACTCCTCCTCCGGATGATGGGGATGGTTGGATGGAGAATCCATTTGTGGGACTTGTCAGTCCGAGTGTAAGAAGTGTTATTAGACTGAATATCCAGTGGTTTGCCATGGTTGTGGTTGTCAAGGCGTCAGTCAAAGGAGGTGCGAAATCAGTGTCCCACGTCTTGGGACTGATTGTTAGCGTAGAATAGGCAACCTCAACGAGGTCATGGTTGTTTTGTTGTGATGCGTACGAAAGGATTTGGTGAAGTTGAAGGTGTTGGATGTCACGGGAGGATGTCGCATGTCGGACTTCAACTGTCACAGTATGGCACGACACAACATGTCAATGACAAAAAGACTCCCATTTACATTTTGGAGCCATTTTTAATTTTTGAATTCATGCGCGAGAAAGTGAAACTGTGCCAAGAAACTCCTTTCTTTTCCCGCCCCTCGACAAATTTGTCGGCGGGAGGGGTTCAAACCAACTCTTCACTGTGTACTTTTCCTTTACCCGCTCCCTTTATGCCTAAAAGCTCGATGAAATAGCCAGTCAATACTACTGCTGCTTTTAAGTATCGGGGTTGATAAATGCATATGTAGCTACTGCGCGTCGTTAGAACCAAATAATGAAGTACTTGCTATGCCAAGTTCTCGTGGGCGTTGCCGCAGCCTCTACTGTTGATCAAAAGCAGGACATCACGAACTTGCGCAAGCTCCAAGATGCAACACGTCCACCCAAAACACCTCCACCGACGCCTGCTCTTACAAGGCCACCGAAGACACCGCCTCCTACGCCTGCTCGCACAAGACCACCCAAAACACCTCCTCCTACGCCATCTCCTACCACCGCTGCAACACAAAGCATCGCACAATATGTTTGCTCAGATGATCAGTTCTTCAAACTCTGCTCTTACCTCGAACTCACTGGCTTATATGATACATTGAATAGCGATGGCAGATACACACTCTTTGCTCCCACCGACGCCGCATTTGAACAGCTCACGATTTTGCCGGAGCTCTCTGATGAAGAAATCAAGGGCGTGCTCTTGTATCACGTTGCTCCCAGTGAGCTCACTTACAAAGATTTGTTGTCAATTGCACCCGGTGATATAGAAACGTTGGTCCCAGGACTACCCATTGGCTTCTCTACTGTTGATGACGAAATTTTGCTGAATGGAAAAACCAAAATTACTGAGCCTGACATAGAAGCATCGAATGGAATCATTCAAGTAATTGATGAGGTCCTTATGCCTCAGATCACTAAACCAACTACTGCACCTGCCACAGCTGAACCTACACTCAATTCGACTGAAGTGATCACACCAATTCCAACTCTCAAACCGACTGCAGCACCTGTTGCTCAAGTTGATACCCAGACACCAACCACATCTCCTACTGCTCAAGAAGTTGATACCAAGGCACCAACATCACAGCCCACAACCAAGGCTCCAACTACTGGTGTCATAACGGGATCTCCTACAGAATTTCCCACTTCATTGCCCTACTACGGCAACGACACTCCAGAGCCCACCAACGATGCCTCAATGATTGAAATCGTTGGTACATCATCACCTACTAGAGAGAAAACCGGTATATTCGCCTCAAAATCTCGCAAATCACCCAAATCACCCAGAAGCAGGAAGTCGTCCAGTAGCAAGAGTAGTAAATCCAAGAGCAGCAAGAGTTCTCATGAGGTAGCAGGAAAGGCAGGGAAGAGTAGTGGAAGTTCGAAACATTATGCCACATTAGATGTATCTATGCAATTGAATGCATCTTCACTGTTAGATGGAGGTTCAGGCTACTTGCTAATGGCAACGCTGGCTGCTGCTTGGTATTGGCTCAATTAGATGTAACTACAAGATACTTTTGTCTGTGGTTCATCATTTGTGCGTGCAAATGGGCAGCTTCATATGGAGAATAGTTTTTTATTATCAGAAATGATTGGAGAGAAGAAGCAAGTCTTCTCTTGTATTTCGTGTACATGTAGAACGAAAGTGAAAAAGAAGTTATAAGTCACTGTTATGTAAAATGTTTACCTCAAAGGATGTAGTGGCGTTAGCTCTTGTTTTTGTACTTATCATACATGGGAAGAAAGATTACAGGCAACATAAACATCTATCAGAAATTTGCTGTGTAGTGTAGGGCCAATTATTATTGCCATTCTTAGAACTCTTTCATTATTTGCAGTAAATCATGCGCTCAAAATCATACAAAGCTCCAGGACCTTTAACGTGATGAAAAGTGATGCTAGCCGGTGAGCAACAGTCTGCTCCACCTTTGATACCACCAACATCTCGATGAACTTTGTACAGCCAAGCAGATTTGTCATTTCCATCAACATTGAACAAAGCTTCTGGAGACCTAAGATGAAACCTCTCGCGCCCAAGCTCATCTCTTGTATTATAAGGGTAAACGCCGATATTGCCCATGCAAAAATTAATACCAACATCCTCCGGAAAGGTCATCTCCTGTTCACTTGACAAACAAAAATGCTCATCCATTGACTCATAAAATTTCTCCATGTATTTTTGATTCATCACATAACCTGCACCGCCCATTGTATAGTGAAACTTGTTGTGACTAATCTTCAAGAACTCGTCCACTAAACTCTTGTTGTGGTCAAAACCCTGATACCACTTCTCCTCACGTCTAGAAACTCGTCTCCCAAGAATCAAAGGCTCATCTTTCTTGGATTGTATTTCGTCAGATGCCAAGTATGCCTTCAGATTTTCCACTATAACATACGTGTCTAGGTCTGCTTTCAAGAAGTAATCGTACTCCTCGCCATACACTTGCCAAATATGACGCATTGTCTCGCGCTGCTTCTCCCATAAATGTGCCCAATCTTCTTCGGATACGTCAACTTTGACCGCCCCAATGTCGGAGTCTGTAGCATTGCTTGCAAATACCAACTTGTCACATCGTTTACCCCATGTGTTCCTAACGTCTAATGCTCTGGCGTTGTGATCTGTTGATATGATTGGGATGAAACACAATACTTTTGTGTTTAATGCGTCAGAATCATTAGGTAAGATTTCAATCTGATCCAGCACTACTTTGTGTTGTTGATTTTGGTTTTTGTGTTTAGTTTTTGTGCAGACATCACTTTCTGGCACAGTTTTTAAGGTGATATTTTGTACCACTTGGGCTTCGATTGCATCGGCTTCATGATCCTCATGCCGCAGATACGAAGTGGTCCCGCCGCTGGTGGCACTCGTGCTTTTCACTGACAGATCAACTCTGCCCATTTGAACTATTGTCTGAGTAGCTGTTACCATTAACATTAATACTACGCCAAATACAACCAATTTCGGGCGGACCGTCGATCGAACTGTAGAGACCACAGCCGAGGAATAGCTCAAGCTGTGTAGATGCGACGAAACCTCATTATTTTTGTCCACTATCATCCAGCTTTGCATGCCTTCACCTCTACCTCGAGAGGAGCGTAGGTGGAGAGATTTGAGTGGGTTGTTGTCCATCATGGCTGTCTATGCAATGCAACCAGAGGAGCAACAGTCATTCTGTGATTGCGGCAGGAAAGAGCTGCTGAGCGAGGCCATCTCTTGCGCTTATTCGCTTTTCTCGTAAAAAATTCAAATGAGTTCAAAATGCAATCAAAATGAAAAGAGACTTTCTCACAACATTTGTTCACGTAGGAATAGTACTTTGATTATGTACCTGATGGAAACTAAGTTTTTCATCGGCATGCTGAGCCGTTACATCACCATTAATTGTGTATGATAGAAGATGTACCAGTTGCATAGAGAGATCATTAGCAACAGGGAGTAGGCAAATAATAGGCACGCGGCCTTCAATAATTAGGCAGGCAACGACCGCAGCAGCAGTCAAAATGAATAAAGTATCACATGTTGTCATCCTTCTGGCATCCGCCGCGGTTGGCGCACAGGCACAAGGTATATGCTCTTGCTCGCCCACCATATTTAATTTCGTCCTTGACTTGAACAATTATGACTGTGAAGTAAACACAATAAAAGGCAATCCTGGTGTTTTGACTGCCATGTGCTTCCAAGAGTTTGTCGACGCCGTGCCAGGCCAACCAGCCAGTGATGAAATCCTGAGACGACTACTCCGAGACAGTGAACATGACGAGGAGAATGAACCACGCCGAAGTCTCCAGATCCCAGAAAACATCGAAGAGGTAGTGTCTGCCCAATTCCTAGAATTCGGCATCGACGGTGACATGACAGTAATTAATCAAGACAATACCTACTTGACAACCTCATTAATGGATGGCGGCGCAATGCAATTCTACTCAGTGTCATCCGAGCTCGACACGTCTATTCCACTGGAGGATCAGTTGGAAGACCCCGCATTAGTGCCAGGAGGTGCATCATTGATTATGTACGCAAAGACTGGGAGTGGCAAGGTGGTTAGGAATCGATTCTTTTGGCTCTATGAAATGACAAATTGTGGAAGAGACAACAACCCTGTGCAGGTGGGCAATCAGATTGGATGGGTTAAAGTTGTAAGTGTGCACAAAACTGATTCGATTCACACGAGGAACATATGACTTGTATTTGCAAACTCAATTCAATCGACTGCTCAACTTGTTTTGTTTCCTTCTATGCGTGTATTAATTCTCAAATCAATCAGGAACCCGACCTGGGAGGGGCATGGCCAGCATTCTGCCCAGCGTTACCTGACGGTTCACCAACCATCCCACCAAAATCAGACGAACCTACCTTCACTCCATCTTCAGCTCCCAGTGAAACGGTTATTCCTACAATTACACCCACAGCCGCACCAGTAACAGCTGCACCAGTAACAGCCGCACCAGTAACAGCCGCACCAGTAACAGCTGCACCAGTAACAGCTGCACCCACGGACAAGCCAACAGAGGCGCCAACAGGCACGCCAACAGAAACGCCAACAGATTCACCACAACAATCGTCACTCATCCCTGGCCCATCTCCTACACGAAAGCCCACACGTTCTGTATTTTCATATGGTAGCAAGAGCACCAAACCAAAAACACTCAAACCACCGAAAAACTCTTCGAAATCTTCCAAGTCCAAGTCTGGCAAGAGCAAGAGCAAGAGTAGTAAATCAGATGGTCGTCGTGGCTATCTGAATGCTCATGTTATTTATGAGGATTTCCAGATGAGGAGTAGTAGTTCGATGGTGTCGTCCTTTGGAATATCATTGATGACCACTACTTTGGCTGTCACGTTTGGACTTTGGTTGTGAGAAAAAAGAAATCGGATGAGTTTCGATAGAGAGGAAATGATTCGTATATATGTTTGCCCAGATCAATGTTCATATGCTGGGTGTATTTTTTTGCTAGTAGTGTTATAATAAGGAGTTAGAATATACTGCCTTGTTGCTGGTAATAAGTTTAAAAGTTTGCCAGCATGATAAAAAATAATAGAGTGATCTCTTCCGAGAAAAGTTAGAAATTCAACTACTCTTTAACCATAACAGCGAATGCTCTCACTTGCTCCCTTCTTGGCGCTTTGGCCGCCTTTCAACAGATACTGCTGGTGGTAGTCTTCTGCTGTGTAGAAGACCTTGGCTGCTTTTATTTCTGTAAACACTTCTTTATCAGCAACTGCGTACGATTCCAGTAGCTCCTCGGCAGCCTTTCGTTGCTCTTCGTTATGATAATATACTCCGCTTCGATATTGTGTGCCGCGATCATTTCCCACCTGATTTTGTTTGTAGATATCATCACCAAGTCGATTGAATGCAAGGTGTAACAGTGAACGATATGAGGCTTCATTTGGATCATATACCACCTGGATCGCTTCAGTATGCCCAGTTGTGCCAGTACAAACTTCTTCATAGGAAGGATTGACCTTTTCTCCCTGAGTGTATCCAACCGCAGTAGAGACAACTCCAGGTAATCTTTGATAGGCCAGCTCCCCACCCCAAAAGCATCCCAGCCCAAATGTCGCGACTTCGTATTTTGACGATGAGTCCGTTTCATCTCCATATCCCCAGAGAGAAGGTGCCTCCTCCACTGCATCCAATCGCACATCCACTTCATACGATGCACCCGCCAACGGATGATTCCCATCAAGTGTCCACATAAGTTTCTCACCATCCTCCTCAATTTTGGTCACACGAACCTCCATCCCATTCCCCATGGCAAGCATAGTCCCAATCTTAACTAACGAAGTGTCCACTTGCAATTGCGTTGCATCAATTTGAAACACCAGTTGTGAATTGTATGATCCATATCCAGCATCAATGGTGGATCCTGTGATAGTTTCTCCAGGTGTCATTGTGGAAAGCATCTGATGCAACCCTGGGAGATAATTGCCATGATTCAGTCGTAATTGGAGTGTTCCGGTGGTATCAAAGAGCGGTTCCACAATGGAATTTGGATCGGTGGATTGGAAGCTTTGCAGTGTGAAGGTGACGATATCGCCTGATTTTGGCTTGCGCGTTAGTGTGATTGTCGCGTCATCATTATCGGTACACTGTTCTTCTTCGCCAGAGGTAGGAGAAGCGGCGGTATCTGCAAGAAATAAAGCTGTTGTGATCCAAGAACGGCCAATGTTGTTTGCAAGAAGAGTGGCCGATGCCGATGGTACCGCGATGCTTCTTTGATGAAGTGTTGATGGTGACGACGGGATTGACGACCAGGCATGCACATGATGTGCAGCGCAGCAGCTCAATAGTACTATTGCTGAGGAGATGTTTTCAGCAATCATCACTGAATATTGTAGCGAGGTACTCATATGGTATTGTGATGCATGCACGCACACGAGTGTTTTCAGTGGCTATGGTACAATACTGTAAGTACGGCTGGGTCCAAATAGCGCATCATTTAAATCGGGGGAACACTTTTCAAAATGTTCTCGGAGGAATTGTTTCCTGCTTTTTTTTTGCACGTTACGGGCCATAACTCGTGTAGCATGCCGTAGAAACTTAAAAAGGGCAATTCCATACACTTTTGAATGCGAAAAGTGTTCCCCCGATTTTTTTATGCACTTGAAGCATTTGTGAGGAATTCCCAATTTCAGAAATTAGATGAGACAGACTGAGTGACGGTCCAAACTCCAACCAATTCCTACGTACAAAAGTTTTCTACGAGAAAGTCATCACTCAAAATGAGCTAAACCATGGTGAAATACCCTCTCCTACGGCCGCCAATAACACCACAACTACTGGTCTTACAGGCCCAAACGAAACAGAAATCACATCCTGTTGGTCCATAGGATCTCAATGATACCTCATTCGTTGTTTAACTCCCGTAATTGAATTCAAAAGTGCTATTTGAACCCAGCCGTACGGTAGGTATGTTGCTCTTATCGATCTTCGTGCGTCATAATGGTCGGGTTTGGGGCCCACGCCCGAAGTATCTACCCGAAGGTAAGTTGAGGAAGTAAGGGTGTAGTGTGGGTATTGTATCATCAGTTTTTGACTGGTGATACCCATACCGAGGACCTTGCTATCTATCTACCCAAGGTAGGTGGTAGTGCTCTTATGGACATGAGGGTGGGTACTTATTGTACGTCAAAAGGAACCAAAAGGCGATAAAGCATGCATCGGACCAGATGAATATACAGCCGAGAGGAAAGCCTTCTCGAAACGCTGAAAGCAAGCTCAATTTTTGCAGATGAGGATCATCAAACCAAGCGTGTCTATCTACGTGTTACTGACACCCTCGAGGAGAGCGTTTAATGCAGGCAGAGCTGGAATTGGCAGTGCTACTTCTTATTTATTCATCACTGAAGATCTCTGTTGGTACCCACACCTATCAAAACCCAGCAAAAAGGAGTGGGTATGTGTCGGGGGTACTTAGCTCCGCAGATTCCTTTTCGGTGACGATCCGATTCGACCACTCTCCTTCTCCGCCAACTGGCCCCAAGCTGCAAAGATGTGTACCTCGACTCCCTCCAAAGTTCGGCCCCGCATGGCATCCTCCCTCTCGCAAACTCCTCCTGGTCCTCATCCAAACCAGCTGACCAGAAATTCTACGGTCATTCCTACACGGCACCCACCCCCAAAAAATCCACTTCCTCCAGCAGTTTGGCCTTGCTTGCACCAAAGCCTTCGCGTTCCACATCCGTCGACCAATTCCTGCCCAGTAGGCACCACAGGCGTCTTCGGGACCAGCCCGAGCCCGAGCTCCTCCTGCTCCTGCCTGGTTTAAGTTCACCTTTCACGGCCTTACCAACCTCTTTCCCGCCAGAAACCGTCAGTCAGTCACGGGTTAATCCGTGACTGAATTCTACTGTGCCTTCATCAAGTCGCATAGAGACTGCAGCATCGCCGCTACAAGTGTAGTCCTCATGAGCCGTATACATTTCCTTCTATACTATCGTTGCCAACTATAATGAACCACCAGCAGCTGCTCAGGCTCATATCCACGTCGCTACAGACATTGTAATGGTGAAAGACGGAGCTGGCTCTACGCTCGATTGGCCTTCATCAAGTCGCATACGAGGCTGTAACATCTCCGCTACAAGTGTAGTCCTCATGAGCCGTATACATTTCCTTCTATACTATCGTTGCCAACTATAATGAACCACTAGCAGCGGCTCAGGCTCATATTCACGTCGCTGCACACATTGAGTTGGTGAAAGACGGAGCTGGCTCTACGCTCAATCGGCCTTCATCAAGTCGCATACGAGGCTGTAACATCTCCGCTACAAGTGTAGTTACCATGAGCCGTATACATTTCCTTCTATACTATTGTTGCCAACTATAATGAACCACTAGCAGCGGCTCAGGCTCATATTCACGTCGCTACACACATAAATGTGTCGCAAACAGCTAGCTCTACGCTCAATTGGCCTTCATCAAGTCGCATACGAGACTGTAACATCGTCGCTACAAGTGCAGTTACCATGAGCCGTGTATATGTCCTTTCGTACTATCGTTGCCAACTATAATGCACCACTAGCAGCGGATATTGCTTGAATTGACAATGCTAGACGCATAAAATGGTGTCAAAATACTGAGCTAACACGTTGCCCAAATCGATCTTATAAGGTTGCTGTGTACACTACAGATGGCATATCCGAGGTTAGAGTTGATATGTTGTCTATATGCATGCATAGAAGAGGTTTGCTGACTAAAACGTTCACAAGCACAAATACATCACACAATATAGTCAAAATATGTGTTTTGAAGAGGGCACTGGGCTTGACAAAGATTGAGTAGCATATTGATATACGAGCTACAGATGACATACCCGAGGTTAGAGTTGATATGTCGTCCACATGGATGCATAGATAAGGCCTGATTATTAAAACCTCTTACATCACTGATATATCACACAATAGAAGCACTAATGTGTTCTGATGAGGCATTTATTGATTTGGCCGTGACTGAGTAGCGTAGTGTCATACGAGCTACAGATGACATACCCGAGGTTGGAGAGTTGATATGTCGTCCACTTGAATGCATAGAAGAGGTCTGGTGACTTCAATCTGTAAAATCACGTGTGAATGCACAATAGAAGCACTAAATGTGTCCTTACGAGGGCATTAAAATTGGCCAAAATTGAGTAGTATAGTGATTGTACGGACTTAGTAAGATATTTGTTAGGTCTGAGTTGATATGTCCTCCACATTGATATATAGAAGAAGTCTGAGCACTTCAACTTGTTGAATCACAAATGCCTTGCACAATAATCTAACGCTATTGCATCCTGACGATCAGGTCTGATTTGATGAAGTTAACTTTGTGTTGAATTGTTGCGTCTGCAGTAGCTTAGAGACCCCAAACACACAACCTCCTCCCGTTAACAGCTTTCCGGGTATGGTCGCGCATGCGCGACCATTTTTGCCACCTAGCTTCCTACGTAGTTAATAAAATAGCAACAACTCACATTTAGAAGACGTTCAGTGCAGTTATGGAAAGCCAAGAAGCAGCTCTTTCCATCGGTGTAGTCTACCGATAACGAAGCTCGACTATTTTGGCGGTTACAATGCAGGAAAGGCAACGGGTCAACATTTTTGTGTGTCAAAAATCATCAAAAAAATAGCCGCCGGCCGCCGACCATGGCAGTTCTGGTGTTACTATGTCGCTTACAACCTGTTACATGCAGCATACCGCATATCCAACGAAAGCTCATGACATACCAAACCGGATAGTGTGCGTAGCGTTGCATGAGATGGACAATATCACCGTCGGATCACCCCCTATATGTAGGCGGTATTTTTCCCCATCACCGCATCGTCGGCCCTACACATAAGATAGGTATGGGAAGATTAAACCGGATCACCGACCGAACCAAGGCACCATACCTCGCGCATATGTTATTAGAAGATATATGTATAGTCCGATCGGTTCGTAATAGCGTTTTATTGGCATAGAAGTGGCTATAGGAAGTGAGGCGGGTGCGTCGGGCGACGAAAAATATCGACCAAGTGTGTAGTACATAAGAGCATGGTATAAACAATGAATCCATGAACCCAGCTGCAACAATCGACTAACAACTACCATTACTATTGATCCGTGGCGTTGGATTCATTAATATAGGCCATTGCTGTCAACAGGAGAGCATGGTAGGAAGCAGATCGGCCGCCATGGTTCGTAGGGAGAAGGTGTTTTTTTTGCTAGATAATACTACGTACGACGGTAAAAGGGGCTAGGAAGAATGTTGGCGCAAAAAACCTTATACCCGGAAAGCTGTTAAACCAAATATGGACAATTTCGCGCAGTTGCTTGATGTGAATAAATGATATCTCTCAGAAACAAAACTGCCACTTTAAATGCGCTGCATTGTTGTCATATCTTGGAGCGTGTATGTGTGCCCCCCTGACTAGCCGAAGAAGAAGCCTCTGACGAAGTCTACAACCCTACGTCATCACGTGCTGAGTTAGTTCGAAAGATCCAAAAAATTGAAGAAGAAAAACTTCGACGTACGATAGGAATAGTATGATCCATTTTCAAGGTCAAGCGAAGGTCTCTGCTGACGAAGACAACAAGAGCCAAAACTCCCATAGAGCTACAAGACAAGAGGTGCCATAAGAGTTCTCTTTTCGGCACGGGAAGATCACATACAATTCTACTACCAGTCAAAAACAACGATGGCGAAGCTAACACTAACAGAATACAAAGGATTGGTCCTTGCAACCCTCGAGATCACACCTGCAGAACCTGAACACGGCGCTGAGGTAAAATTCACCCAATCTTGTAGTGGCGGTAGGGCTGTCTTCCTGATGAAGGTAAAGGAGTACGAAAGTGGAAAGTTCACGGCGAAGTATGTATCTCCCGAGAAAGCAGCTAGACTTGTTGAGCTGAGCTGTTCCCTAAACTCAACATGACGAATAAGGACACATCTCCGCTATTTGTAGTTCATGGCTTCAACGTCCAGCCCGCGGGTCACATGAGCAACATAGCAGATAAATGGCAGCGCTTCACCGATGCAGGTCTCACGTATTATCCCATTCCTGTTCTTTGGCCCTGTGATGACGAGGGTAAATACGCTGAAGACCAAGAACGTCTTTCCCAACGAGCTGGAAAGGAACTGAAAGCCATGGTGGATGCGATTCCGAACGATCTCTTCCCTCGTAAATCGGTTCTGATGCACAGTATGGGTAATCATGTTGTGTTCAATGGTGCTTGTGGCGTCAAAGATGAGGCAGGGAACGTTATTGATAAGGCACCCGATGTCGAGTTTGAGAACATCTTCCTTGCGGCAGCTGTAAGTTTGTGTCATCGTCTATCATATACATGTACTATATTCGTCATGTCTACGACTTGCTCACATGCTCCATGTCCATGCTCATCATTTTCTTTGCACAGGATATCCCTCATGACGTATTCTGGGAAAATCCGTGGGAATACGGAAATGCATGGGTGTATAAAGAGTACAGGCAAAAGGTTTTCGGTCAGAAGAAGCAGAAGGCTTCCAACTTCTTCAAGATGTTGAAAGTTGATGAATCTGGCAAGCCGATTGGAAAGATCTATGTCATTTACTATGGCTGGGACAGAGCACTCTTGGGTTCTTCATGGGCAAAAAACAGTGAAACACGCATTGGTAGCGTGGGACATAAGAGAGATGGCCAAGACAAAGTTCGCGCTGACATGAAGGATTACATCGAGGATTACGACATGTACTCCAATCTCTCCTATACGGGCGGTGACGATGATGCCTTCAAACATTCTTACCAGCTTGAGCCCGCCGCCATCAAGTTCTACTTTTCGAAGGATATTGGGAAACCTTAAGATGAAGTGTAGACGTGTCATTCTTCGTGATTATCATCAGTTCAAAATCTCTTGGTCTTGGTTCACACGGGTGTCAAGTACTTATGAATATGAATGTGTATGCGCCCTCGTAGATGAAACGCAACGTACATTTGATTACTAACTACTTAATTCCCTGTTATTTGTTATTGGTACTCAAGTTTGTGATCGAGGCGCTGAAATTAATGCTGCGAATGAAGAGGCCGAATGTGTACCTATTGTTTGAGATGGACATCTTCTTTGAGAAGGTCCTTTTTCCTCTTTCGACAGACATCGTAAAAGATGTCCATCTCAATCAATTATTGCTCTTGCTCTTGCGCTTTGCTTGGCTAAAACATATGTGAGTACAGAATCAAGTCAAACACATCACAAAGAACTGATTCTGACCATTACCATTAATCTTACGATGTAAAAGTTGATACTGTTCCCTCTTGGTTCGCGTGTGCTACGGGCAGTTACTGGCCACCAAGAGATGTTTACTGCTAATTATCACGAGCGAAGACGAAGAAAGCCTCCGACTCCGATACCGATACCAGATTGGTTGGTTCTCTGCACGTTTCAACTACACTACTTCTTCTAGTTTCCCCATATCCTTCGAAAAGTAGAACTAGATGGCAAAAGGTTCAAATTCATATTGAAGCAATCAATGTCATTGCCACAACCACAACCACAACATTTGATATTGGATTTCATGTCGTAATCCTCAATGTAATCTTTCTCATATCAGCGCGAATTTCTCTTATGCCCCGCACTACCTATTCGTGTTTCATTATTAACGAAGATGGTTGAAGAGGCTAGTAGTAAAAGATCCAGACGATAGTGAACGACATAGATCTTCCCAATCGGATTGTCAGATTCATCAGTTTTCAACATCTTGAAGAAGTTGGATGCCTTTTGCTTCTTCCGGCCAAACAGTCTTTTCTTCCTTTCTTTACTACCACAGCCACATCAGCCGTCACATAAGCTTCCACGGTGGAAATGGCGCGCCCGGATTGCACAGATTTGGGTTTGAGGATTTTTTTGGCTTTCAAAACACGAAGATCATGAAGCTGCGACATGTTGTCACCATCCCATACTACGCAATGAAACAACAAAACAAGCATGATATTAATAAAATTTAGGAGGCACCATCATCGTCATCATCACTATCGTTGTCACTATCAAAATATTTGTCCAGAAATTCTTTATCATAGTTTCCACACACATCATCACCTGTAAGTTTGAGGCGCGTTGTTTGATGATTCTGACGCAAGCCTTCTTTGCGATCGTCAGAGAAGAATCGGAGGTAATGACTCAAAGCATTATCATCGTCGTCAATAAACTTATCGTCCATCATTTCTTGGAGGCACTTATGGCGGACAAGCTTCACGTATTGGCGTTTAGGAGGCAGCGTTTTGTGCACGACATCACGGTTGAATTTATGGATGTCATCCGCTGTCACCCGGGAAGATTTAGTCTTAGTCGCCGCATCACGAACCTGCACATTTCTACTATTGATCTCACCGTCGATCGCCTTTGTTTCTTTGCTCTGTTGCAGATGATCATCCAATCTCTGGCACAAATCAATACTCTTTACATCTCTCCCTGCCTTCAGGTCGCCCTGTAAAGCCGCCATCTCATCATCTGCTGCACTTTCGTCGCTATCCTTCTTGGCCGAATACCCCCTAACCTCCTTGGCTATTGCCTTCCCAATGGCTTTTGAGGCGCTCTTTTCACTCTTCAGGACATTTGCTGCTGCCAGTGGTAGATTCTGCAATGATTTTATCGGAGGAGGCATGTATTTGCACAAATCAGCAAAAACCAATCCTTTTTAATTTGCAACAGACGGATTAGAATGAAGAAGGCAAGGGAATGACTGCAAAATAACCAACCGTTAGGACAATCGCTACTTGGAACTCTCCCGCTGATACAATATTCCCTAGTGCTTTATGAAGAAACACGGACACATCAAGACCAAACCTGCGGTTGATTACTTTTGGATGAGGAATGAATGTTGGAGCATACTGATCTAGACTTGTATTTGGAATGATCAGGCTACCCCTTTTAGAAGCTGCCTTTATCTTCTTGGAAATCTTAGGGAAGCCCATGATGGCATTTATGTTACTACTGCTAAATTATTCAACGCATCTACTGCTAAATGATGCAACGCATCTTTACTCCTTTGTATCTGCTGCAAAGCGCAGAAAAATGTAGCGTCCAATATTTCATGGCCAAATTTTGTGATCTATCCGTTCATACTCGCATTTCAAACCATTCTGTATTCGTATTCTGGTCATAACAATCAATATGAAGACTCGTAGCAATCAGTACAATAGTCCAAAGAGGAGAGCCCGCGGAGAGAAGAGGCAGAAGAACTTGCCATCCAAAAAGCCTTCAGATGACGCTCCATCATCTCCGTCCAAAGCGCCAGTACGTAAGAAGCGGAAAGAGCAAACGCGATGCGTATGTGGCAAACCTGCGTGTGATACGTTGATGAAGAAGCTGGAGGCGCTCAACGATAGCAGCATCACTTACTTTAATGTTCCTGCACTACCAAAGCCAATATTACCAAAGGCTCGGAAGCCGGAGAGAATCAGGAAGAAAGATATGATCCACAGACACAATAGTTACCTTGCTTGTTTGGGCGCAGAGGCGAAGCGAAGGGTAGAACTGTTTAAGCAGGGTGGCCCCGACAGATACTCCGATAAAAGTTACCCGCAGTTTGCGTCAATTCATCTTCATCCCGAAATCCTGAAAGAACATCTCAAAGACGGCCACCTGCCAAAAGAAATCCCTGGGGAGGTTGGAGTGAAACTATCTCAAGAAGGGTCATGCATATTCAAGGAGAAAGATGAAGTTCCGTCATCTGAAGAACGTAACTTCGTCGCTCTTCCAAACTATCCGCTGGCCAGGGCACAAGAGTTCTACTGTGCAGTTGAAAAAATATCCATGGTGAAGAATGTTGCATCCTCAATGATTACACCGCCGCCACCTGCCACAACTCGATCTGGCGCTGGTATCGTATCAGACCCACGAGCATTTGAAGCCGCTCTACTGAAAGAAGAGCTGAGAAAGAGAGACCAAAGTCTTTAATGCCGAGAGGAAAGCCTTAGAAAGCAGCAAAAAGATCTTGAAGCCAGGGAGAAAGCATATCAAGAGTCGCTCAAGAAGTTGAAACAGCTTGAATTTGACTCACTGACAAGAGATAGGGAGTTGCAACAGCTCCAATTAGATTTACTGAGAAGAGAAAAGGACATGAATAAGGAGTTTAGTAATATCTTGAAATTGATTGAGGGGATTGGTGGATTATCAAGGCTTACCTTAACTAACAAGAAGTGGCACAAACGCAACTGTAGAGACAAAGCCAGCGCGGCGTCCACCCTGTTCGGATTCCGATCTTGGAAAGAAACTGTATGCTACGTCCACGGCCTATTCGGTCTTTATCCGCCAACAGAGCTGCCATCACTAGATGATGCAGTGACCTCGTTTGAATGGTGCCTTGCGGCAAAGATGAGAATCGACTGTGGGATGTCCTATCGAACCATTGCATACATCCTTGGGCTGAACGCAGAGAACTCTCATGTTGCAGATAGAGTGAAGTGGTGGGTCGATAGATGGGGCGAAGCAGGAGAAGATCTCTCTATTCTTGATATAACTGAGGAATTCCTTAAAGCAACTTGTCCTCAAGCGTTCAAGGATGAAGGGCTCGACAATGTTTGTGCAATACCTGACGGCAAAGACTTCAAGATATTTACTCTACGGAAGAATACACTCTTCACTCGCGCGTGCTATTCTGACAAAGTCCACGCTAGTGCAGTGTGTTGCATTTCATGGTGCACGCCAATGGGTTTAAGTTTTGAGCACACTAATTTATTCCTTGCTCGTGTATCAGAGAAGGCGCTCGTTGAGCTGTGGGGACCACGGCTGAGGAAGTGTCCACCAGGATGGGTGATGCTATCGGATCGAGGCTTTCGGGACACAGCACGATACTATCCCAATATGAACAGGCAAATCACCCCCAAATTCTTGAGTGGTCGCGGCCAATTCACCGCTGAGGAGGTGTCTGCTGATAGGACCATCTGCAAGTTGAGGTACACGTTTGAGGTTGCATTTTCTCGAGTGACGGATAGCGATGGGTTGAAGGATGTCATCCCGGCTTCATTTTACGGCATGTTGGATGCCATGAACCATTGGGGACCCGCCAATGTAAATATTTGCAGGCCGCTAATGCCGCTAAATTAATTCGTCATTATTATTCTTTTCTTCTGTTTTTGTTGCCGTAGAGTGTCGAAGAGAAGACGAACCGATGATGTGTTGATGCGTAGATCCGGGCAGTCAGCTTCTGCATGAATATTTAATAATAATAACTCAACTATGCCATAAAAAATGTTGCCGATGCACAACCAGTCATGATAATTAACAGCGGCATCGCTCGTTGCTGTTTTTTGGTGGATAGTTTGCCGTGCATACGCATATATAGTAGGTGACAACATGGTTGATGTTTTGTGTTCGGTGACGGCAGGTTTGTAGCAAAAAGTTGCACAAACCCAAATCTTGCAAAAATGAAGGGTTTGTACCGGGGGCTAAAGGGTTAAACTTAGTTACTGGCAGCCCCTTGTACCTTGGCCCACGTGGGCCGACCGTGGAAGCTTATTCATATATATACAGCTGTTAGCAAATCTTGGCGGATAATCGCAGAATTTTTATTCCTACGTACAAACGTACTGAAAGCCCCTTAACTGGGGAGCTACTCTACCCGTAAAAGTTCCGTCTTTATCAATTGCGAACAACAACCGGACCATGGTAAATAATGCCTCGTATGCCATATTCCACCAAGAGACATAAATGAACATTGTCCTATGTTTATTTCTTCTTTGCCGTCGCTTCCACCTTCGTATTCTCTCGTTTTACTCTGAGACTAAAGTTGAGCTTCTCTTCCTTCTTGAGCAAATCATTCTTGAAATCAAAGTCTTTTGCGTAGACAGTTTTCATAATGAAAGATTTGTCAAAGTCAATAGCAGCACGATGACATTTCAAAACCTTCTTCAGCGTTTCAATTCTCTTGTGCGGAATGGGTGCATCCTCACTTGAATTACCTTCTGTCTCCTTGGTATTCTTTGCCTCAATCTCCAACATCTTATATGTCTCCATGTAACCTCTTGCCCTGGCACTGAACTTACGAATGAGATCCACAGTGAGAACCTCTCTTGAAATACACTTGTCGACCAATGCAAGGAAATCAGCAGTCGTTTTCTTTTGAGCTAATGGATGTCTTCGGTAGAGAGCTTTGGAGAATCCCCAAGAGTATTCGACACCCTCACCAGCGTATTCAGCATGGTACTTTGTTGTAATCAAGGCTCTTACTCCCAAAGATTCACAAACATATTCGAGTTGGCTTTGTTCAGACAAAAAATCCGTGCAGTTTGCAAGCAAATGCCGGAGGGAAAGCTCAGGAACCAAGTTACCCTCATCATCATACTTCATCACTTGGTAGCTGCCCTTTCTGAAGGTTGCTATATCGATCCAGCCACGTTCATACGCAATCTGCAGAAGTCCCTTACCCTTGCCCTCCCATCCATATATCATTTTGGTGGTAGGTGTTATTTTGATATCGATACTAGACGCTTGCGCCATTTTTGCTAGCTCAGCATGTGTCATCTTCCATAACCTTATTTCTCCTTCCTTTTTCCCCCACTCGGTGTCCATCAGCTCCGATATCAGCTCTTTCTTCACCTTATGTCGCTCTTTCCTCTTGTCTTCTGGTATTTCAACCTCTCGGTCGTGCCGTTGTCTTTCACGTTCCTCTGCTGTCAGCCAAAATGGGCCGACATCTTCACTGGTGAAGTTCATCGTTTGTTCTTGACCGATAGTCACCATTGCTGGATTGGATGCATCGTAGTATGGCCCGACAAATTCCTCCTGCCGTTCAATTTTGGTGTTCCTAGCTTGCGATGGTGTCGAGTGCCAATTCTTGTTCATTTCCTTTGCATCAAGACCGTCAACACGCTTCTTTGCATGACCACTGCTCGAATCAAAAAGAAAGACATATTCATACTCATCTCCGAGTATTACTTTTACGCAATCTATTATATCTTCCGTTTGCAGGATCGTGTGGTTCCCTGTCCAGTACCCGTTCTTCCCGTATGCAAACTTAAGAATCCCAGGTGACGATTCAAGTGGTTGCTTTTTTGTGTTACCATTTACGGCAATTGCCGCTGCCTTGTCGAAGTATTCTTGATTGGCTCTAGCAGCATTAATCTCCTTCAGCTGATCTTCGGTGATAGGAATGCCCCAACCCAATTCTCTCGATTGAAACGCAGATATCATGATACCAGCACCAACAGTCTTCGGCATAATTGCCCTCCTTCCATTCGGATCAACCCACTGGTGAGTCCGCGACAGAAAAGCATTAAAAATAGCCTCATCCTGGCCAAAGATGATGACAGGTTTGTCTTCAGCTTTCTTTCTTATGCTTACTCTTCCTCCAAATGCTCCATACTTATCGTTTGCAATCTTCTGCAGACGCACGTGTTTGTCCACATGAAACTCAAAGTATACTTTTTCATCAACTCCCTTGAACTTATAAGCAACCTTATCTAACATGTCCTTCGCCTTCTCGCCATCTTTGTCATCTTCGAGCGCTGTTTTCAAATCGTCAAATTCGGTCTGTGACAAATGAACCCATCGATGAGATCGTGGTTCAAGCACTGATAGATATTCGTCTGTTAACCGAGACCGATGCTCTATCTGTTCGGCATACTCATGGCCATCAACGTAGTAGCATTTCTTTGACACCTCTCGTTTGAAACCAAGGTATCCGACCCACCTCCCAACCGTTGAGTATGATGGTGGATTTTTGAGATATCTGTCAACCAGTTGAAATTCTTCTGAGTCTTCGGTAAAGTTGATGTTGGTTTTCACCTCTTCATTTAGTTGCTTTATCATTGTTGTGTTAAAATGTTCCCTCAGCAATTCAACGCTGAAATGTTCCAGATGGTCAAGTATGAAGTTTGACACATCTACTGCTGCTGTCGGAAATACCTCAAATAGTGTAGGCTTTCGTTTGATACCATTGGCGACGTAGGGGTTGGGGTTTGGAAATTGATGATTAACGCGGAAGATACGGTTCCAATTCATGATTGTCCTACCAGTTGCTGCATTGAACAGTGTTAAATCATTGAGCAGCCTTGCCGCTTTGTCGCAACAAGCTTGGAATGGAAACCCAACTCGATACTCGGCAAGTGCTATTGAATACGCAACCCTGAGGTATAAACATTTATTGCGTAAGTCAAATAAGGCATGCTTTGTCAATTTACTATCTTCGTGCAAGTCAATGACGCCTGCTTCTTCGTATCCATTTGCTGATTGCCCCACCAGTGTAAGTGATTCAACCAATTGCACTAGTCCGTTGTACACATCGGCACCTTCGTCAAATCCGAAGAGAGCTGCTGCTTCAGGTGACTGCCATATAATATTCGGAGTCTGGTTGTTGCTGCTGTTATCCCCGTCTATATCGCCACTGCTGTTGTTATTGTCGTCGTCTTCATCTTCATCTTCGTCGTCAACTTGATTATTCTCATCCTCTAATCTACCCACGTTGGTGACGAATGGCACGAGAGGGCTCTGCTGCTGCTCAACTAGTCGTTGCGAGCGCCTTGTTCTTTTTTGTGGAGTAGGAGTAATTGGTGCAGCCGCTGATGATTTTGTTGCTTCTTTACGTTTGTTCTCATTATTTTTGTTCTTCTTCTTACCAGCGCATCCATCGTCGGGAAATGATACTTGCTCCGGCTTGTTGCAAGATCGCTGCCGATTATTAGTTGCACTGTAACTCTGTATATGTTCTATTTCTGTGCACAATAACTCTGCTGCGCGTATTGGTTCGTTGGGCACTTTCTCTCCCTTTCCAAAGTAGTAATAGTGCACCATCCGGCGTAATGACGAATTGAATGGACATGATGTTGTGAAATTTTTGTGGTATATCTTGTGTACATTGCTGCTGTTGAAAGGTCCGGCTGCCTTGTTCAGACGCTGCACGAGTTTGTTCCGTAAGGTATTGTCTTTATCTACATTCGTATAGTGTCTGTGCAATATCTCTACCAACGACTGGTCGCAAATCCACCTGCCGCGATAAGTGTCACTTTTACTGATGAGCCGTGTGAAAAGGTATTCAAAAAGTGTATTACCATCGTTCATGATTACAATCTTTAGTCAACCTAATTGGCTATTTTGGATCTAGACATGCAAGAGAGGTTAATTTATCCTTTTGGTTGAGCAAATATCCAACTTGTTGTGCGTAGTACGCTCCGGAATTTGGCCATGGTTGGCATCTTTTTGCGCGGAGTGGCTCTTGTTGAGGGGTGAGTTGGGAGAAATCGGCCCAATGGGTTTTTATAAGACTCACTACGTCATTTGTACCTAACATACGTAGGAATTCGAAACTTGAACGGCTATCCGAAAATCCGTGAAAACAGCTGTACTTGTGGCTCTTCCCAGAATACGTCATGAGGGATATCCTGCGAAGAAAATGTTAGACAGTGAAACCTAGCCTATGAGCAACTTGTATGCATGCAGAATAAATATGATGTGATATAGTAGGACAACTTTGGAAGTACTTACACAGCTACTACAACGAAGATGTTCTTAAACTCGACATCGGGTGCTTTGTCAATAACTTTCCCTGCCTCATCTTAGATGCCACAAGCACCATTGAACACAACAACAACACGATTACCCATACTGTGCATCAGAAGTGATTTTGATTTACGAGGGAAGAGATCGCTATAGGAATCGCATCAACCGTAGCTTTCATTTCCATCCCGGCTCGTTGCGAATAATTCGCAGCAACGTTAAGCATCGGCTCAGCAACTTCGATTTCTCCATCGTGCTTAAACCTCAAACGCAAACTTGTCCTCCCCATCTACCATCTTGCATCAGCTCCAGTCTGTAAATGCGGCACTACCACGACATCTATGGCCATCATCACTTCCGTCGCACCCGCATCAGCAAGAAAGCCGTCCATAACTACATCAACGAATACGGCCTGCAACCAGCCCTCCAACAAGTCCTTTCCACACGGCTGGAATCATCACTGCCTCATCCATCGCCATCGTCCAAACTGAAGCTCCTCATCACATCGCCCAACAATAGGGGGTGTTTTCATAAATTTCTGAGATTTTTGTGCCAAAATCATCACCCAGGTGATTATATGCATACCTAAGGGTATTAGAAGAGATTTTTAGGAAGAATTATGTTGCACCACCATGGTCGAAGATACTTATCAATAGATACAATTACAAGAAAATACTTATATGGGATTGGACTTTTACACACCCTTAGTTGGAATTACATATTGCTCTTGTGGGGAGGATACTGACCGGTTATCAAAAAATGGCGCCATCTATCATCGGGTCTCACAAGACCAAAAATGGCTCTAGATACAATAAACAATAGGTACAATACATGGTATCTTTGCAACTATTGTCGCTTATGTACCACAGAGAATACTTACCTATCTCATGAGCTGGACGGTACTGATGAAGTTAAACGAAGCGACTTGACTCGGCACAACAAAACGTCTCCGCTACTCCGATTACCGCTTTGCCCAGGGTTCTTATGTTGACTTGTCTCAGTGTTGGATCCGTCGGTTGGTTTAGATACATAACCGTTGCACGTCTGAAACAGATGGGATAACGGGCCTCTTCGCTCTTCGAGTTCGGCAGATCAGAAGAAAACGTCTGATGTCTCACGCTCAATGATTCCAATTCCAGCCGGCCAGCAGGTGTTAGATTACACGTACGTAGATACAAGACTACTCTAATCATTATCTTTTATCTCCTATCTAATCTATCAATAGCATCGATTGGAAGTAGGGAGATCGAGGATACTAACAGGTTATAGAGCCTATACAATCACCAACAATGAAGTTCATTTATGCCATAATTCCATTTGTGAATTTGGCGACCAAAGACATTGTTGGCGGCGCACCTCATGCGTTGAACCAGCAGGAAGCAGAAGCAGGCCTTTGGATATAGGGGGTGAGAGGGGAACCCCCCTATATTGAAGGTTCTGATCTGTGGCAAAACCAACTAAATGGGGGTAAAATGGTCCTCATTAGCCAATATTCGGCTATCTTTAGACGAAACCTTGGTAATTTAGCTCACTAACAATCCCCCTCTTCTCGCCGTGGGGAAACTCGGGGGAAATCCCCCCGAGAAGGGGTTGGCGAGCCCCATATCCAAAGGCCAGCAGAAAGATCCATCCAAATTTTTCTGGATCGTATCTTCAATCTTCACATCACACTTCTTACCAACTCGCTCATAAAACTCAACAACATCATGTCAAGCCCAATAAAACAATACATTTACAAAGGATTGGTCCTTGCTGCTATCGAAATCACACCTTCAAACCCAGAACACGGCGATGAGGTTGAATTCTCCGATACTTCTCTTGAAGGTAAGGGTGTCTTCCTGATGAAGGTAAAGGAGATTGAAACGGGAAAATTCAAAGCGACGTATGTCTCCCCCGAGAATGCAGCCAGGCATGTCGAGCTATTTCCCAAGCTCAACAAAACGAATAAGGACACTGTTCCACTATTTTGTGTGCATGGCTACAACACACAGCCCTCGTGGCACATGAGCAACGTAGCGGGAAAGTGGTCGCGATTTGAGGAGGCAGGTCTCAAGTACTATCCCATACCTGTCATGTGGCCCTGCAACGAGACAGATGAAGGCTTCCTCACACAGTACAGGATTGATCAGGGAGGTTTTTCCCAACTAGCTGGAAAGAAAATGAAAGAAATGGTGGATGCGATTCCAAACGATCTCTTCCCTCGTAAATCAATTCTGATGCACAGTATGGGTAATCATGTTGTGTTCAATGGTGCTTGTGGTGTCAAAGATGAGGAAGGGAAAGTCATTGATAAGGCACCCGATGTCGAGTTTGAGAACATCTTCATTGTAGCAGCTGTAAGTTTGTGTCATCCACTACCATGTATACTACATTCGCCTCGCCTACAACTTGCTCACATGTCACATGCTCCATGTCCATGCTCATCATTTTCTTTGCACAGGATATCCCTCATGACGTATTCTGGGAAGAGCCATGGGAATATGAAAATGCATGGTTTAATAAAGAGTACAGGCAAAAGATTTTTGGTCAGAAGAAGCAAAAGGCAACCAACATGTTCAAGACGTTGAAAGTTGATGAATCTGGCAAGCCGATTGGAAAGATCTACATCGTTCACTATAAGTGGGACATCGCGTTGTTGGGTTCTGGATCACCATTCATGAATGGTGAAGCACGTATTGGTGCCAATGGTCATAAGAAAGATGGCCACGACAAAGTCCGCGCTGACATGAAGGATTACATCGAGGATTACGACATGTATTCCAAAATCATGTGGTGTGGTGGTGACGATGATACGAAGAAACATTCTTATGAATATGAGCAGGCCGCCATCGATTTCTACATGTCGAAGGTACACCTTTGAGAAGCCCGAACAATAAGTAGTAGTGTTTGTAGGTAGTGTTCTGTACGGGTATTGGTTGGGCTTCAGAAGACCATGTGTTGCAGGCTCTCTTTGTTCTTTGTGATTATCAGCAGTGCATCTTGCCTTGCTGACCAGTGAACATTCGATCGACATGGTTAGAGTGTTCTCTCGTAAGATTTATCATTGGAAGTGATCTTGAGTAATTACTTATACTTAGTTCCCTTTCAGTATCAACCTTGGCTTTGACTTTCTTTGTTCTCCTCTGCTTGTAGCTGTAGCCTATATTATAATTGTCTCTTCGCTTTTTCACCTTTCACCAAGATGGCCCTCAAGCAAGGTCGGGTAACGTGTAGTCTCCTTGACACACTATGTAATATGTACTGCCGTGATGTGAGTATTATTTACTCCTATTGAATAAGTAGAATGAAGCAAGCCAAGTGCAAGCGTCCAGTTCACCTCTGGGATAGCGTAATGGAATTTCACCATTTTTGGAGGGGGTTGAAAATTGCAGGTTGAAATTTCAGAAATTTCAAGAAATTTCAGAAATTTCAAGGGATTAAATTTCACTCTAGCTTATCCTGAGATAGTCGTAATACTTTGCACTCTGCAGTCAACACATCACTCTAAGAGAGACTGTCAGCAAGCTTCTTTCCAAGCATCTTCTTCGCATCCATGATATGACGGAGGTTTTCCTTCCCTCGAAGAAGTGCAACACCAGTTGGATCCTTCATCCTATTCCTATCCTTCACAAGAATGCTGTTCTTCAGAGGTTTGGCCCTACGCTCACAATCCATCGATCCGACAGTTCCCATAGACATTAGAGGCTTAGCAACCAATCGATAGAAGTCAGATGATCCTGCATAACATTCAAACCACGTGATGCGACCAGAAATAGCACCAGTTGATTCCACATACTGTACCACATTTTTGATACTAAAAGACTTGTTGTTCTGTTGCAGCTGTTCCAAAGATGGAAGCGATGGAAGTGGAACGTCAAAAGAATGAAACCAGTCATTGTTTTGAGTATCAAAGTCCTCAAAATCCTTTTTAACTCTCCTCCGCATCTCATCAGAACCATCTTCACCCAAAGGCACATACCACTCGATCATCTTCCTTACGAGCGCAGCCTTGTTAGTCTGCAGGTAGAACAACTCCCTCCACACACGAGAGTTTGGGTCACAGAGGAAACACATCAAGTGATGCTCATCGAGTAAACCAACCTTCAGTCCGCTGGGATCAACACCATCCATATTGAAACGTTCACGGATCATACCAGCAACTTCTGCTCTTGAGCCCTGACCAAGAAGTTCATCAAACTCGGGAGTGAGACACTTGTTAATATCATTGCGCAGCGCTTGAACCAAGAGGGGGTAAGCACTAAGTGGCATATCCTTGCGGGAACAAGCCAAATGTGCTTCCTTGAAAGGGAGCGTGAAGGCAATAACAACATCAAACATCTTCCAAATATTTTCCTTCTTGAAGTGCTCCATCAGCTCATCCAACTCAGCTTGCTTTGTTGCAGTGCGCTCACTACGATACTTTTGATACTCCGCCTTGCCAGGAAGTACAAGAAGAAAGTCACGACACTTGCGAGCGCTCACAACAACGTCATGTAGAAGGTTCATCCGTGTCTCCACGGGGCAGAAAACTTTGGAGTAAAACACGAGCTCATCCACTAGAGCTGCGCTGCGTCGGAAAGAATCAATGCGATCAATCTTCACGAAGTCCCTGACTTTCCTAGCATACTTTATGACAAGTTGCATAACTGAAGTCTTGGCTAGGTCTTTCATAAGCAAATCGATGCAATGAGCCGGATCGCGTGTAACTATGACCTTCATCCCTGGATACTTTTCTTCAAGTTCCTTCCCAACTCGATCCGCAACATGCCTTGCAGCATTATCAACAGGAATGCTCACAATCTTCGCATTGTATTCTTTCATGACGTTTTCACAAACCCTCACAGCATCCTCTATTTCGGCTTCGGTAACATGCTTATCGCTTCCAAGATCTTTCCATTCGAGGAAGAGTGAGAAGTCACTCTTCGCGACGGTGTATACGATCTAGGCAGAAGAGGATACAGCAGGGCAACATAAATAGTAGTGAGACAATTGAAAGCAATGAAGTTATTGTACAGAACATAAATCACGTACCTTTTGTTTGCCCAAGACAGTGACTCCATCCATCGCAACATTTACATGTCCGGGAATTTTTGCCATAAATGATTTCAACTCCGATGTCGTTTGTTTATCAATTTTAATGACATACTTGTCATAGATTGTTTCAACATCACTTGGAATGAACTTCAAGATGGCAGGGTATCGTTGGTGTAGGCTTGCTTGCACCCAAGGATCCAATAGACGACTCAATGGCTCGCCACGAGCGACAATGGCTCGTACCTCGTGCATGAGTACAATGTCAGCAGATGCCTGGTTCATGCTCTTACCATACGTGTGCTCCATAGTAGTTTGTGCAGATGGTACACGCTTTGTTTTCTTGCGAGGGGGAACGGATGTGGAGGTGGATTTGGTGACATCACTAACGTCCCCAGAGTTGGATAGTAGATCAATCACCGCAACGGGGCCATGATTACTACGCATGGCAGCAACAGTTTCACTTGGGTTGGATTGAAGTGCAAGATACGTTGCTTGTTTCTTATTCGCTTGAGCCCCTCCTTCGATTTGTCTCCTTGTGTGAGGGCATGTCAACCCTTCACATTCGTGGAGAGAATGTTTTCTAGCTCTTGTTGCATTAAATGTCGCTAGCAACTTGTTGTACTTAGGACAGTGCTTGCATACAATACGTAACTTGCCATTGGGTTGGGGCGTGATTTCGTATTGGGAATAGAGCGTTGAGTCTCGTTGCTTTTTGGCATCCGGAGCTGCTGCAAAAGGCACAGCAGCAGGTGGTGCTGCGGGTGGATCGACTGCAGCGACGGCAGGTGGATCGACAGCAGCGACGGCAGCATCGGCAGTTGGGGCCGCAGCGGTGAGCTTGTGTTGGACACAGTGAAGACACATGAGAGCGGTATGGGAGTTGGCAAGTGTTTTTGCATGATCATTAAGATCCCCTGCAGGGTTTTTGTAGGATGGGTTGCCCACAATTTCCTCACAGTAGAGTTTACCGCAAAGGGCACCATGAATTGGTCCTTCACACATCATGCACTGATGATCAGCCGGGTTGTTGAGGGGGGAGTTCTTCATGCCACAAAGGGCGTTGGCGGCGCATGTCAAAAGCATTATTGTTGAAGATTATTGAATTGTTGTTGTTATTGCCAGGCAAACTATGACAGCGTGGTAGACGGCAGAGTGAACAAAAAGTTGATTTGTGCACATACCCGCACCCAAAATAAGAGCCATCCGCGCCCAAAATCATCTGGTACATGCCAATGCAGGAACACGCATGTAAGCTGAATTACTACGAAGGAATAAGTAATACTGCATTGTTAGTCGCCAGCATTTTGGTGAAGAGTTACTCTCCGCTGAGTTGACAAACTCATCATCTGGATGGTGCGTGGTGTTCTTTGGGGTTTGGTGGTTGGTGGAATGAAGGGTCTTAGGTTATTTTTGTGCTACGTGTTGGTTCAGTACCATCCGTTCGCGCCAGAATTTTTGTGAAATTTCATTGTTGGCCAAAATTGGTGCAACTTTCACCCTGTAAATTTCACGAAAGTTGCAGTAGTGAAATTTCACCCTTTTGAAATTCCATTACGCTACTCTGGGAGGCAGGTACCCCCTGACTTTTGACTGCTGCACTTATTTACCCTTGCTGCCGCATTATGTACTTATGCAGCTAGACACCTGAAGAGCGAGGCACGTATTCAAAAAGCATGTAATACCTAAAAGGCACGTAATTTTCTTGACGTGTTGTCCCGCGCGCATCTCATGAAAGAAATCTATCAAGCTAGCAAACTTGAATTCTTTTCTTTTTTGTTTCATTTTGAATGGATTGAATGAGAAATCGTACAGTCACTCCGAAGATCTGCGCTAAGTATGTTCACAAGTTGTGCACAAGTCTGCAGTAGATACTCTATTATTATCAGCAGCATTAACAAGAGGATTCTTTGGAGACTCGGCTGACCAACATATAGAAAGCAACGTTTCATTATTCAACTTCAAAGTCAAGACTGTCGGCTTTTTCTTGACATCAAGTTCTATTCGATCACCTCCTCAATATAAAAGCAGTAGAGGAGTACGCAACAAAGGTATATATCTCACACCGCGCAGCCCAAGCGCTCTATCTAATTCCAAATAAGCAAATCATGGCATCTTCGTCAAGAAATATCAACGACAGCAGCAGCCGCACTGCAGCCACTGTCAACAGTGTCGGCGGACGAAGCGGTCGATCCACATCATCATCATCATGTTCACTGACTGCCACCGCCATGCTATTCACATTGCTCCTACTCTACACAGTTGTGGCACCATCTTCGTCACTCTCTTTTCAGCACTTTCACCGACATTCCAAATTAACATCTTCATCTAGACAAATAATGACTGTGGCGGGCCCCTCAACTACGGTAACCACAACTTCTTCCTCGTCGTCGTCCCAGCTGTCAATGGCTCTGGGCAACGGAGGGAATTATCTTGACAACATGAACAGCAATAATAATGACAATGATAGCAGCACCACTAACAGTGGTGGATCTGATTATCGTGATGGGATCAATTCTCGATCCAACAGCAATAATAACAATCGTAACAACGGCAGTGGTGGTGGAGGGTGGGGAAATTTCTTTAATCGTAAAGGAAATGCAAATGGGAGTAGTAGCGGTGGTGGACCTTCTGGAAGGGCATCTCAAGATGTTGGACGAAGTGTTGGTACGAGTGTTCGTCCTTCCATGGAAACTACGAGTGGTGGTGTAAATAATTCCAACAACAATAATAATGGTGGCTATCAACAACAAAAATGGAGACCAAATAATGGAAACAACAACAATAACAACGGTGCACCACCCAAAGTATTCGAAATTCGTCAACCCCAAGACCTACTCGACTTTGTCATCTCCGATGAACGCCTCTCCGTCGTGAAAGTTTACGCCTCGTGGTGCAAAACATGTCAAGTATTCGACATTCGCTATAAAAAGCTCGCCTCCCAACTAGGTGACAAGTACGGTGACGCCGCCGGCAATCAACTGTTACAACGGGGCAATGTCCGCTTCGCTCAAATGAAATTTGATGATCCGAATAATGAAGAAATGTGTAAATTGTTAAATGCGACCAAGTTGCCGTTCATTTTGATTTATAAGGGCAGTCAGGGAAAAGTGGCCGATTTTCAATGTGGTCCTGCCAAGTTTCAAATGTTGATTGATGCGGTGAATGAGTTTGCAGATCCGTTGGATGAGGAGGAGGTGGTGATGGGGAATAATGGTATGGGTGGTGCTAGTGAGGAGGAGATGGAGTGGAGGGTGGCACAGCAGGAGCAAAAGAGGAAGCAGCAACAGCAGCAGCAGAGGTCATCACCATTGCCGCAACAAGATCAACCACGACCTGCCTATGGTGATATTCAATACCAAACATCCATGGGGGCAAGAAACTCAGCTTCCTCTTCTTCTTCCTCCTCCGACGCTTCTGCACTCAAACGCAAGGATGAAGAAATCAATCGCCTCCTCTCCGAAATGTCCAACCTTCGTCATAAGTTTGACCGAACCATCGCCGCCATGAAGGACGAACGTGACAAGGAAACCGGCTACCTCCAACAACAAATTGACGAACAACGCAAACAATACGAAAAGGAACGTATGGCCCTCTCTGCCCAAATTGATGATTTGACACGTGAAATGATGAACCGCGAAAAGGAGTATCGCAATGGTGAAGATGCCACCAGCTACCAACTCCGACAAGAAATGGCCAAGAAAGAAAAGGAGTATCAAGAAACACTCACGGGGCTCAATTTGCAAATTACTGAAATGGAACGGACATTGTTCAAGAGTAAGAATGAATTACAGTACAATACCGACACTTCGGCGTCGGATAGGAAACGGTTGGTAGATCAGATTAATATGTTGGAGGAAGAAATCTTGAGTTTAACTTCCAAGAATGAAGAATTGGAAAAGGAACTTATCGAGGAGAAGCGTTTGGTTGTGGCAAGTACGGAAGAAGCCAATCGTGTGTTGTTGCAGTTGAATAAGATTCGGAATAATGAAGATGAGGAACGGAAGGAGTTGATGGCTCGTGTGAAAGAGTTGGAGGCGCAGATTGCAAATCGAGAGAATGAGATTGTGCAGGGTACCGATAATTTGGCACGGGATTTACGACGGGAAATGGACGGGTTGAAGGAGGAACATGAACAAGAGCGAGAATTGATGGCGGCTCGTATCATTGAGTTGGAGCAGGAGTTATCGTATAGAGAAGAAACGTGGCAGTCGGACAATCAGTCCTTTGAGGAGGGGGAGCGTTTGGCGCAACGGATTGTGGAATTGGAGAAGAGTATTGATGAGCGTGATCGACTTTTGAAGACGAGTAACAAGGCGACTGATATTCTTTTGGATAATATGGAGGCGCAGAAGCAAGGTTATGAAGAGGAACTTGAACGTACGAACAATCTTGTGAATGAACTTGAGGAAGCTATTGCTGGGCGTGAGCAGGAGATGCAAATGTTGCAGGAGAGATTGAGCGCTTTGGAGAGGATGAATGGAAGGTCGCAACAACAACAACAAGGGCAGGAACAGGGTAAAGCTCCTGGTGCCTTTTCATTTGCCGATGCTGTACAAATGTCAGAAGGCTTCGCTCGCGCAACTGAAGATGGAGGAGCATTTGGAGGAGCTCTAGCGGGTGAAAGGGAGGCTAGACTTGCAGCTGAGAAAGAAGTGAATAAGTTGATGGGGTTCTTGAAGGATAGGGAAGAAGAAATCAATCGTATGCGGTCAGGAAGCTCTGAAGACTATGGGCAAAATGTGCAAAATAATGGTGCTGACGGGTCTCAGAAGTCTTTCTTTGACAAAATGTTTGGTACAAGACAGCCGAGGGAACCCAACTCTCAAACTAGCGATGGTATGATGGCCAATGAGTATGATATGCTGAATGATGTGTTACAACCAGACGAAGTTTCTCCCCCGAGAGGACGGAGAGGTGGACAAGAAGATATCTACGGGGGTGGAGGTCAATTCGGAGGAAGAGAAGGAGGAGGAGGTTACTCGAACCTGACTCCATCTCCTGCTGCTGCAGCTCCACCTGCTGGCCTTCCAACTCCAGCACAGGCATTTGAAAGAAGGCTGGCAGAGAATCCTATTGTCCCATCTGGGGCTTTTGGTGGTGCAAAGGTATGTACATTTCATTTCTGATACAAGAATAACTCGCATCAGTGACTTCATCACGCTCACACTATCTGTTTTCTTCTTTGACTTCAAAACACGCAGCCCACTGCTTCATTTTTCCAATCGTCATCTTCCTCTGGAGGTTGGGACGACAGCACCATAAGCGCCTACGCAGCTCAATCAGGTGGCTCGCAGGATATGGCTCCATCACAATCTTACAATGGAGAAGAGCCAGCCTTGCCGCCAGCAAAGTCTTTCGAGCAGCGACCAACATCTCCATCGCCGAGGCAAAGTGCACAAAAAGGTGTGAGTGATAATATTTATGCAGGTGCCGGATCCGCCTCAGGAGGTGGAGATGCTTCTTCTGGCAGAAGAAGGGTCGATAATGTACGACCTGGTGACAATGCTCGGCCGAATGGAATGGACTCGTCTTCTCGAGAGTATTCTTCTGGCCGAGGGAGGGTGGATAATGTCTGGCCTGACAATGCCCGGGCAAGGTCAGGAGAGCTGACACCTTCACCTTCTATTGTCAATGAACCAGCCGCGCCTCTCCCAACCCCCGCTCAGGCATTCGAAAGGAGGCTTGCTGAAAATCCGATTGTCCCCGCTGGAGCTTTTGGGGGATCGCGACCAACAGCTCATTTTTTCAGTCAGGGAAATCCTAGTCCTCCAGCAGCATCGTCGTCTACTTCTTCTTCCTTAGAAGTATCTCCGCAGGATGAAGCACAGGCAAAGTGGCGAAGCATGGATGAAGCGGAGAAGAAGAGAATCGCATCAGAAGCTTACAAGACATTTGAAAAACAAATCACCGACAGCCGAAATAAACCAAATTCGAAAGGGGGAGTACCTCCTTCAAGAAGCAACCCTCCCAATCTACTTTCATCATTGAGCCGAGGTGAACCCGTCAAAAGCCAAGATAGACCTGATGCTGCAAGTCAGGGTAACGCTGCCAGCCAACGTGACATTGAGCGAAAGAAGCACCAAGAAATGGTAAAGGCTGCCGATGTGGGTCCTGACAAAGCCAAATTTGGGGCACCAGCAACTGCAGCTGTTGATGGAAAGAAGTCAGGAAATGAGCCAAAGCCCCGTCAGACTGCAAACGATATTCAGAAATCTGCGGTAGCGGCTTCTGCTAAGCGAATGTCTCTGGCAGAACGTGCAGCTCAGGCAGAACTTGACAGAAAGGCGAAGGAGAGGCAAATAAGAGCTGAACAACGAAGAGCCAGGGAATCTGCCGGTCCTACTAATGGAGCAAATGTAAATGTCACGAACGAAGCTGCTAAACGCTCTGAATCTACAACAGATATCGAGGGGAAAGTAGCCACAGAAAAAGTCTCGTCACAGAATAACGAAGGTAGTGTAGAACAAAAAGGGAACGCTGCGCAATCGACTACCCAGACCGGAAGCAAATCTGAGACTTCAACAAAGAGCAAAACAACTGCATCAGTGCGGTTGGAGAAGGAGCCAAAAGGTTTTGGAAAAGACCCAGTAGAAAAGAAAACAAGCAAACAGAATACTGCCAAAAGCGAAACGTCTCAAAAGCAGGGAAAGCAGGCAACCACGACGGAATCGACAGCTAAGGGCGATACAGCGAAGGAAGTTCCATCAAAAAATGGTTTGAAAGCGCCTAAGTACGACGTCATCGTCAAGTCACCGAGTGAGGCGGACATGCAGCCACTAGACATGCCACAATTGCTTCAGGGATCACTGACCGACTTGCTAAAAAAAGATCCAAAACGGAGATCCGGGGAGAGACCCAGAGGCCGCAGTGACTATTAATGTGCATTTAATTTAGATAAATTGTTTTCATCCGAATATCTCTCCTAAACCTTGCCAATTAATCTACACGACATCAATACTCATTGCTCAATACTCTTGCGACCTATTGTCAAGAATTTCTTATTCAAAAAGTCTGATATCTCTCTAGCTGACGGCCTTACATCTGGATCATTTCTGTAACATCTATCCATGGCAGTCAACACTGCTTGAATGCTTGGATCTTCGGAATTCTTAGCTTCATCTGGCACCTTTGGCTTGCCACCTTTTAATTTTGCCCTTGTAATCTTCTCCTTGTGTTCGTCAAGTATCTTCGGTGCCTTGTTGAAATTGTACTTCCAAGGAGACTTTCCAACAGCAATTTTGTAAAGAATGTTTCCTAATGCATAGACATCAATCTTTTCGTTCAAGAATCCTATGGATAAGCTATCTTCTCTGTCATTTGTAAACATTTGTTCGGGAGCCATCCATTGCGGGTTGAAGAAACGTCCACGGAATTTGCAGGGTGCTCCTGTCTTGGCATCTTTCTTCCGAAATATTGCAATGTTGAAATCATTGATTAATGGGACGTTGATTCCATCGCGATTGCCCAAAAGGATGTTGTCCATGTTGATATCATTGTGGATTAGAGATGCAGCGATGGTATTGTTAAGGACAGCTGTATTACCATCGCCACTAGCTTTCTTCTTGCCTACTTCGTGAATATCTGCAACCCCAGCTGCCACCCACGCAGCCATACCTAGCTGCTCTATTGGTTTCAGCTTGGGGAGGAACTTTGCCAAATTCCCACCAGCAAATTCTTGCAGCGAGGTCGTACCACAATACCCATAAATATCCGTGATATATCGACTATGGGTCAACTGCTCCATCGAAACACCATCCACCCGATTCAACTCAAACGTTTCATCATTCGGTTCATGATAATACTTGAGAGACTTGATCACAATATTGCTCACCGGTGACATCCCATTCTCGGCAATCTTCATATCCACATTCCATGCGTTTCTCCAAAATCCTTTATTGCTAACAAGAGAGTAGGCCTCCTTATTGAGTAGGAAGGGCATGTCCATCTCGTGCAGTGAGTTGCAAGTGGGTTTGAATGTCGTTTGCCAATCCTCCATTGGGATGCACTCTTGATCTGGTTCCCACGCGGCTGTTTCGCTGGTGAGTACCCGCGTCTCATCATTTGATGCGTTGTTGTCTTCATTTGAATTATTTCCATCTGGAGCGTTCAACTCTTTGGTATCATTCAAGCTTTCAGGGTGTGTGTTGCTATTTCGGACCTGAACGTTGTTTCCAACAGTACCGCTCATTAGTGATACAGTAATCCCGTCAACTTTAATACTTTTCGTCAAGCTTGGCAGTGATAGATTCAATGTCGAAGGAGTTTGTGTTTCTGGTATGGAATGAAACTTCATCAAACTCTTTTTATTGGACGGTTGGTGCCTCAAGAAATGAGAATCTCTTTGAATGGACGAGGATTCCTCTTCCTTCTTGGTGTCATGCTGTGATCTATGCGGCTTCTTTCTTTTCGGGATGCTATTCCTTTCTGTCAATTTTGGTTCGTCTAGTTTGATCTGTTGCTGATTCTGTCGTTGCATCTCTGGCCCTAGCTGGAAGTGCACAATGAAGGGAACTCCGGTTGCTAGGAACAATAGAATTGGGATCATGTGCTTGGGACGGATCATACTATATTTTTGCCGATTTGTCGTTGAATGAGGTGCAGGTAGTATTTGACGGTTGATCAGTAGCTCTGGATGGCCTTTGGCAGATTCTGAATCAGGCGTTGATTCTAGATCTGGAGCTGTCGTGTACGGATGAATAGCATTGGTTTTCGTCTTTGGTGGAGGCGGCGGTGTCTGTGGGAAGATACGCCGCTTCAAGGGCCTGCCTGGCGAGGATGACTTGAGAGAAGACGAGTGGCAGGCAGATGGTAGAGAAGAGTTAATCATGGCTCATTGACATGTCCGCAACAGCCGTAACACATAAGATGTGTACTAAAATTGTTTCATGGATGCATTCAAATGAAATGAATTGAAATCAAAATTTTGAGAAAAACAAACGCGAGAAACGCCCGAAGAACATGTCGCTCAGACATTTACGCACCGTCAATCACTGACATCCACACATTTGAATTTGCGTTCCGATTTCAGCGTCATCCATCTTCAGCGCCTCTCCTCACCAACCATCCAGCCTTCAACTACGACCACCTTCCACAGCCACACAAAGACACCAGCATGAGAAGCGGATCAGATGGGGGTTCCAATGGCTGGAGAGGAAAGAAACAAATCTTGAAATCTTGAAAAGTATTCTGCCACCACCAGTTCTGTTTCAAAAGCTTGTGTTAGTGTACACATCACGCATATTGATTGCCATAAGGACATGATAATATTATAGCGCAATAGCATTGTTTGACACGTACCACCTTCAACAAATAGACATCGCTATATCCATTGGATATCGTAGCATGTCCTCGCCATCCGTAAACAATCGGGGGCCTCCATCATCATCTGAGCATATCATAGGGCATGGTAGTACCAGCAAGTACCAACCTTGCTATCCATGCAACAACAATGCCTCATCAGCATCATCAGCCTCCAAGTCGATGGAGGAAGATGATGAACCAAATACTATCACTCCGCCACAGCTACAAGAGCATGCTGCGAATGTTGGAGATTTGATGGCCAAGGCCAAAAAGGCTGCTGCATCGTTATGGCTCATCTTACATGCACAGGTAAGCTCATCACTCTTGGTCGTCTATGCATCACTTGCTTTGCTCATCACTGCCATAGAGTACCTCTTTGTCTAAACTTCATCCACCTACTTATATTCTGCATTACTTTCAGAACTGTCGCCAACCACAAGGCACATGTGCACACCGTGGCTGCGATGATACAAAACTTCTTCTAGTTCATGTGAAAACCTGCCCAGCTGGGCCTAACTTCCCATGCCCATCCTGTACCAAGGGGTGCAATGAAACTCGGAAGCTTCTCGCACATTATCGTCGGTGCAAAGATTTACGACTGAAACAAGTAGGTTTGGGTCGTAGGACCAATGGAATGCAACCTGATCAAAATTCTTGTTTAGTTTGTAGTCTCATGGCACGGTATGCCAAGAACGCGGCAGATAGACATCGAAGTCAAGGACGGAGCAATAATACTGCCTCGCTGCTTGCGGATGCGTTGTCTTCCAATTCGTGCTCGATGTCTGGTGCTGCCAAATTCAATCTTGAAAAGAGTTTTGCTACCAACCTTCCTACTACGCAAAAAGCATCTAGTAATGGGGTTCGGAAACCAAGCTTTGGACGAACTAATTCTGCACAACTTATGCCTCCTCCACCGCCAAGGCATTCTTCTGCTTTGTCTGGCAACAACCCTGGTACTTCAAATGATGAGAGTTGGGTAGAGAGTCCACCCAGAAATTCCATGTTGATGCATTCAAAGATAGTTCAAATTGCTGCCATTACAGATCCAGAATCAAAGGAGAGTCTCAGTGATGCTTCCATTCTAGGGAAAAGTGTCGACAGCAGTGTCCAAGTACCCTTTCCAATACTAAGGAACTCCTCCAAAGAAGAATTGGTTGTGCCTGCTGCTCCACAACGTCGACTTCGGGCGGAAAGTTATGATGAACGCAGAGTGAAATTTGCCGCAACTGTTACAAGTAGGCACTACTATACTGCTCCTCAAGAAGAGCACTTTATGGTTCCAGATCCACTTTCTGCCAAGAATACGGGAAGACCCCGTTCTGTTTCTTGCGGTAATATGGAACGCAATCATCTGGTTACTACTCCTTCGAACAATAATTTCGATACTATTGCTGAAGGAGAGGAGCATGAGGAGGTGTTTGAAATGAACTAGATTTGACATGCTACAAATCTAGCTCTGCTAGGAGGGATTGCTTCCTCTCTAACTAAATTTTGCTAAATAATATGTATATAAGCCAATTATCTATATTATTCTTTTGGTATCAGTTGAAAGGTTAGTGATGACGAGTCGTGCTGACTACACTCGTCTAATATTCAAAGCTTTATGCAGGCATATCTCACATCTCGGCTCTGCCCAGCATATATTACTATTCTCCAGTGGTCCACCCAGAAATATTATGCTCATTTTATTATCCTATTTAATATGCTTACTTTCCAAGTGTCTCATTCAACTTCTCAGCAATAGTGAGCTGAGTCTTAGTAATATTGGACAAATATGTAACCATCAACAAATCCTGCAAGCTATCATTGAACATCTTATCAAACACCTCGGGTCGGATCCGTGGGACACTGTTTAATACCTCCGAAATATTTCTTCCCACTTCATCATCCGGTGAAACTGTCCCATCAACAACCTTATCTACATATTCCGAACAAGTCTCAAGCATTTCCAATAGCCTCTCCATGGACACCTGGAGGGCGGCAGTCTCATCTTCATTGGTGGATGCACCTTCCGCCGAGTTGGATCCAATCATACGATCGATGCAGATACGCTCTGATTCTGATGATTTCACAGAAAGCCGAATTTCATTGAACATATTGGCAAGTGGTTCATTTTTGATACAGACAGGGGTGGACTTGTATGCCCGAAGAGCAATAGCGTCCGTCTGAAGACTTGTATCTACCACCAAATGAATCGGATCGTCGTCACATTCTCCGGCATAAAAATCGTGAATTAATGAACTCGTATCAGCAATACATTTCGATTCTCCATTGGGATCGTTTTCGTCGGGGAGGGCGGTGGCATACCATCCCATGACAGTCTCGCGAGGGTTTGCGCGGAGGTGAAGCGCAAGCATCTGACGATTAAAGTCTTTGCCGATGGCAACTTCGTCACCGCGCTCGGCGTGTGGTACTGCAAAAGCGTTGGTGATTTCAACCTGAAAATATTTGCAACGAAGTATAATTATTGTCAGTGATGAAATTTGCAAATAATCAATAGAAATGTTTTTCTTCGCTATCCTTGCCCGAGCAGCTGTGCTCTGATGCATGTGATACGCACACGGCTCTGATGCATATGATATGCACACTGCACTCGACGCAGCAATATATCTAGAATGATAATGATCAGTAACTTACCTTGTCACCATCTCTTTTTCCAAGTAGTGTTCCAATTACACGTCCAGCCCCCTCCTGTCTCCTCGTGTGATGATCCAATACACTTAGCAACACAATGGGGTGTACGACCACATCGGTTACGACCGACGATTCTCCAGGAGCACTCTTGCTTCGGGAAGCCACGGCAGCTGCCGACAAAGGAGCGGCTTTGCTGGATAGGAGGAGGGCGGGGGAGCACCCGTAGGTTGTTGGTTGGGCTAGAGCGGCGGCCATGGTGGACGTGTAGTAGAGAAAAAGTTAGTGGAGGTCGACTTGGAGGTTTGGTTTTTGGTTTGTTTGGAGGGAGGGACAGACAGCCCATGTACATAAGTTATTACGCCCACATTACTTAAAGAAAACGCGCGATGCGCGCGATGCATGTTGGCTGCTACTGATGCGAACTCGATGCGAACTAGACGGGATTTTAAGAATACTTGAATTGTGAGAAAGTACAGTAGTGAGGACAGGACAGAAAAAAAAGGCCCAATGGAAGCGTAACGCGAGGAGGGTAAAACTTACCTGAGTTCGCATTCTTCACGGAATTAGTGCTTATTTACTGAAGAACGCGCGAAAGGGATAGTGCAAAGCCGATGCAGACATGACAGAAACGAGGTATAGTGTTCGCATTCTCTACGACAAACACGCTCTTCTTTACGACCGATAACAGAAGGAGAGAACGCGATCATGAAAAAAGATACTAACTTCAAACCACGTGAAGAAGTTTTGATTTGAAGCAGTTGTTATTTATTTACACTTCGCGTTCGCAAAACACACAAAAGAAGTAGCAATGCAATGGAGTTGAATGATTACCGCCGTACGTTAGATTGCCTCTTGCTGAAAGAGCAATCGAAGCAGTATCAGATGCAGATTCCCCCTAATCCGCAGCGGGATCGGGGCAGTCTGGGTTGGCGGCGCAAGATATGCGATTGGTAAGTTTTTCCAGGGAAAATACATTCCTCGATAAACATTTCACACACTCATGTTGTGTATCTCTTGAACACCCATCGTATCAGGTATTATGAATTCGTTGACTACTTTAACTTCGATCGAGAGGTTGTAGGAGTGGCCATGAACTACTTCGATCGCTACATTTCCATTGCAAGCCAAAAATCTTGCGAAGACGTAAACACCTTGAACACCTACCAGACCGTAGCTGCCACCGCTCTCTTCCTCGCAATAAAGCTACATTCTACATCTTGTGAAGTCTGTGAAGAGGATACTAACTTATTACGCAGTCGAGCCCTGTCCAAAATCCTCTACGGCTCACCTACGCCGCAGGATATAGTGGATATGGAAATGAACATGCTCGAGAGCCTCGAGTGGTATGTCAACCCACCAACACTGCACGATTTTGCCTTAATGTTCAGCAAGTTGCACCCTATAAGTAATGTATGCAATCAATCAGGATCCTACCTTTACGAGGCTACACGATATCAAGTTGAGCTTGCCATCTTCATGCCAGAGATACTGGTGAATTTCAAGTCATCTGTCGTAGTATACGCTGCTTTGAAGAATGCCGAGGAGAAGATCTATGCTGAAAATCCTCTCGTCTTCACCGAAGAAGGGAAGCTATCGTCACTTGATGCACCGGAAATACATTCAAGCGAGATGGTAGACCCGACACAAGTTGCTCAATGTCAGATCATGTTGAAAAGAGTATGTCATCAACTACCTGATCTTGACTACTTCAGCGATAGCGACAGCGACAGAAACGTTTCGAATTCTCCGACAACTGTGGTCAGCTTCTGTATGTAATTATATGTGAAACGAATAAATGTTTTCTATGTTGTTTAGTCTTCACACATTTACACATTTTCTATTGTACAAGAATGAAAAAGTGATGCTGTTTTGAGCATTCTTCATTGATGTTCCTGGCTCGCAGCATTGCACTTGAGTGAAGTAAGTTGTACAGTATCTCCCTTGGCACCGAGAGAGAGCCCAGGAGTATGAAAGTACTGACATGATGAGATTGAGGATCCGAGTCGATCCAAAAAAGTACCAAGGAACGGAAAATTCGAACTTATTATTTTGGTCATGCTCTCTAGAGCTCGTGGATGGCTGATTCACATTTCTTTGATTCTCATGAAGCGCGCGAAGAGCGCAGAAATGAGAGAAGCAGGAAAGTTCGCAACCAGAGGTTAACGGCAGGGTTAACCTTTGGGGGATCCGAATTCCTATTGTAGATTTTTTATTAACCTGCCAGTGTGCTTCTCTTCGCGCAGAGGGAATATGTAAGGAAGTAGTTAACCTGAAGCGAAGAGATATGACGCATGTTAAATGGGGGGTGACGTACGACTTTTGAAACAACTAAACTGTGTTTTTAATACCAGAAAACAACCGGTATGTGTGAGTATGGAATACCCAGATTCTATCAATGAAATCTTGCTTCCTTAAGGACTTTAGTACCGCTCATTTTTTAATTGGATGTGTTCGCTTCACATGGAGTGGCGCACTCTGCGCTTCAAAGTGCTGCGTGTTGTTCACTCTTCAGACGCTCCTGTTGGAAGCAATGGATATATTGAAGGTGATGAGGCCTCTATCTGTCGGCAGCACGAGCGCGAGCACGCAGAGCCGCGACAGTAACTGCGATGCATGCAGGTGCAGTGTAGGTCGAAGGAAGCTGAAGAAGCGCAACCACTCCTTTCACAGAGAAGACGAACATGCATTGATTGAGTGGTCACATCACTGGAAGTTAATTCATCGTAAGCCTCACACCATCCATCTCTCCTCTCGAGTTGCGTCGGCATGAATCATCAATCACAATCGATCATGGGTTTTAGTGAGAAGCAGCGTTGTCGAAAGTCTTCCTTGGAAGAGTTAAGTTGCCTTTTTCAGAAGGAATCGTCTTACAAATATATGAAGGTGTCTCACCAACATGAGGAATTGAGCAACGCAATATCCAGCCACTGGCGTCATAAAATTTGCGATTGGTGAGTGCTTTGATCCTTCATGCTGCACTCAAATGTGTGTTCCGCGAATTTATTGCTCACCTCCGTTTTTCGACATTGTTTTGCCACGCAGGTATTATGAATTCGTTGATCACTACAACTTCGATCGGGAAGTTGTAGGAGTGGCTATTAGCTACTTTGATCGTTACACCTCGAAATCCTGCGAAGATGTGCACACTAAGGACAAGTACCAAATCATAGCCGTCACTTCGCTCTTCCTTGCGATCAAGCTCCACTCTATATCGGAGGATTGCCTCGTCCGAAACCGCTCTCTTGCTATGGCTAGACTTCTGTATGGCCATGTTGACCCACAAGAAATTTACGAGATGGAGATGGACATTCTCGAACAGTTGGATTGGCGCCTCAATCCTCCGACACTCCACATGTTTGCCTTGAATTTTTCTCAACTGCATCCTCTGGGAGAGTGTTGCTCCACCACAACTTCTTATCTATACGAGGCCACCAGATATCAAGTGGAGCTGGCCATCTTCATACCTGCTCTTCTGGAAAGATTCACCTCCTCTGTTATCGTGTATGCTGCCCTGAAAAACACGGAGGAAAAGATTGCTTCTGAGAATCCTCATATCCTTACTACAGACATGAAGCAATCCTTTGAAGCGTTGATGATGGATTCATTCGTAGCAATTGACTTGACTGCTGTGTCTCAGTGTCAGCTTTCCTTAAAACGCTTATGTCCCCAACTTCCTAGTCTTGAATACTTTGGTAGTGATATGGACTCCGCTGTCTTCCCATCTGATGATTATAATGCTCAAGAAGACTCGAAAGAAGAGACTCCTTCTTCTGTCTCTTCGATCTCCCCAATGAATGTGATTGATTATTGCACAAAGTAATTTTATTGTGAGCCTGGAGGGTACACACCATTTACCCTCACTATCGCAACTGACATTTTCCTGATGACTGCACATTTTTGAAAGTACGTGCACTACTGGAACAAACACAAACAAAATGTACATAGAAACAAATAGAGATAATAGATACTAGGATAGAGCCTGTTGTACAAAAAAATGGAAGTAATCTGGCAGTAGAGCACCCTATGTTTACTCGTTTTCTAGTCACTATATATAATAATGAACTCTTCATCTTCTTCTTTGCTGCCACGTCAATAGAGTTTATAGAACCACACGTCTCTATCAACAAAAAAATACACATAAAAATCATTCAACCCCAATAGATTTCATCATATTCCCCTAAAGCTGTTTAGCTCAGACACCAGTCTCAAGTATACATTTAGTCCAAGAGAGGAGCCTTCTTGGCATCCATAATCTTCTTGTGGAGAGTGTACACAAATCCAGCAAGGCCAACAAAGGCAACTCCAAAGATAACAATAAAGGCGGTAGCAACCTTGGATCCCTTGGCCATACGCTTGTCAAGGACACCATTCGACCTGGTGATCTTGATACCAGCAATGTAGGAGCAAGCATCGGTATCCGCCTCCGAGTACTTGGATGAGGCCTTGAGGTTGGTCTCACACTTTCCAGCAGCCTCATACATTTCAGTACAGGCCTCAGAGATTTTGATTTCCTCCTCGTAGTATTCACCGTTGGCTTCTGCCTCGGCCTGACGGTTGGGATCCTCCTGCTCAATGCATGAGACGCATTCGGTGGTGATGAGGCTGGTCTTGCTGCTCTGAGAGTATGGGAGGGCAGTTCCAGTCAACCTCTGGTAAACACTGGTATCAGCCTGGTTGGTGCAGGTGTCATCGGTAAAGACGGCAAGGTAGACTCCGTCACCCTTGTCACTGCACATAGATCCAACGTAGTAGGTAATCTCATTTCCATCCTCATCGTAATCGACTTGGGCATTACCATCGTCACCATTGTTCTCAATCTCAAGTTCTTCACATCCAACATATCGCTCGGCCTCAAAGCGACGTTGCTCTTCTTGACCCTCCTGTTCCTCCTCATAGGGGTTACGATCAATACAGCCAGCCATCTTCTTATTGCTGGCATAACAGTCATACTCACAGTACTCCCTGTTAAACCCATCATCCTTATCATCATTCTCATTACAATCACAATTGTTAAACATGTACATCTGACACTCATACTCCTCCTTACGACGCTGTCCCTGCACAAACGCCTCGGCAAAGTCTTCCAAATTCACGACATAATCTCCATATCCAGAGCTGCACCCGCCACCATTCCAAGAGGAGCAACTGTCCGAAGCACACAGACGAAAGTGGGCCAATTTGGTAGTCGCAACCTTCACGTCGTCTTCGCCATCGGCATCGTCATTGTAGGATAGGGCAGTACGACATCCTTGGAATTTGAGGGAGAAGTCTTGCATCCAGGTGGTGTCCTCTTCGCCATTATCGTTGTTGTTGCCGTCGAGACGACGGGCTTTGGAGAGGAGGGTGCGGCCTGCGTCGGAGTTGGAGTTGATGGCCGCCGATGCGGTGGCGATGGTCATTGTTAGGGCGGCGATGGGGAGCTTCATTTTGATGGATAGATGTTATTTGGTGGTACTCGGAAGTATATTTTAGCGTTCTATTTGGTGAATTCAAAGCAATGTTTATGTGTCGGTTCTTTGTCTTCATGGTTGCCACCGACCTTGGTAGCGATGATCGCATTTAAGAGGCACTTTCGACCCTATTGTTAGGGGGCATCCCGATCATCTCCCCGACAAATCAATCAACGTAGGAACTTGATCAATTGTATACTACACAAAATTTGCAAAGGGGAGATGAACTCTCTAAATTAGTAACTACTAGAAGACCACTAATAAAATCAGCCGCCACACCAACGCTCCATTTGGTGCGGCTCCGCACATGCGCACTAAACTCAAAAGAGCGATGGAGGTGAAGACTTTCGAGCGTTGAACAAATGCGTTAGATTGGCGATTCCGTGACATATACGACAGAAAAGGCAACAACACGCGACATGGGACGCCACATCGTGGGCCGTACGTGGGCAGGTGGACACCTCTCAAATTTTGTTCCAAAATTTTGAAGATCTCATGCTAAATCATCATGTTCCTGTCGTTCGTGCTTGTGCCTTGTGCCTTTACCTTGTGCTCTATCCAAGTTGATCTTGTTGGTCAGTAGTACCATAGTCTCTTCAATTATTTAGCTGCAACAGCGAGCCAGCCAAGCTGCTGACGGGAGGGAAATTCAAACTGAATCCATCTAAGATATGTCGTCCTTTCCACACAACTCCTCCTCCTCCGCATCACGGTCGGAAAATACCAACAACAACAACATCGTCACCATAGATCTATCCACTCACCCTCCAAATGCCAAACTCGGAATGCTCCTCGCACCAGGCTCACTTCCCACTCCAATCTTCAACAATAACAATAGCAACAGCACACCGTCCTCTCCCGCCCCATCCATCAATAATCCGACAGCATCCAATGTCACACTCGTTGCAGGATGGGAACATTGCAATCAACAATTGGGACCCATCCAACGATCCGGTATGGTCCGTCTTGGTGATCGATTGGTCCGTATCAATGGAAGGGATGTTACCGAATGGACCTTTCGAGAGGTTATGGATGTCCTCAAGGAAATGATCACTACTACAAACACCAATCACAATAACAACAATACTTCTACACGAAGAATACCACGACTCACCACATTGGGATTTGCACCATCCGGTACAGACGAATGGTCACGTGGAGTTATTTTAGGTGGAGAGGAATTTAATTCCACTTCCATATTGTTTGGATTGTTCCAATCGCAGGAATCAAAAGTGTCACCGCATGTTATATCCAAGAGATTGTATTCGTTTGTGTCGTTTGTTGGGAGGTGGAGAGTTGTGGATGAAGTTGATTTGTCTGCTGCTGCTGTATCAAACTCTGCAAGAAGAAGAAGTGGCGTAGAACACAAGGTAAAAGAGCAGCAGCAGCAGCAGCAGCGGCAGATATCGGAAAACTCGACTGACTTGTTAGAAGCACAACTGAATAAAGAACCATCCATGAAATTTGATACTGATGGTCCAATCGACATATCATCAGATCCTAATGAACATGATGAAATTATCAATAACAACCAAACTACCGCCAATAAAGGTACCACAACTGCCACTAACACCACTACACCATCCATATTCTCCTCAAAGGCAGAAGCCGAATGGCACAAGGAAATCGCCGAATTCCAACAACAACAACAAAACCATAACCGTCCACCATCCAAAAAAATTGTCCAATATGAACTTCAATGTCATTTACTCCTACGACGTGATCCAAACAACAACACATTCCAACAATCATCCAACACCACTACTACAAGTAGTAGTACTCAACATAACGGTGGCTTTATGAATAAGAATAACATTCATCATTCCTGGTCGGTATGGAAACGATATTCCGAATTTCAAACATTAGATACCGAACTACGCAACACCTTTGGTTGGCAAATGGATGCTATAGATGATGGCAAAGGGATAGCCTTCCCAAGTGTACATGGATTGGAAAGTTGGTGGTATGGATGGAGGAATGGGGGGGGATATTTGACTTCATTGATGGGTGGGAGTTATGGTGTAGATGTTGAGAATACTGCTGCTGATGCCATTAGAAGAGTGGATGATGGCAGCAATAAGAAGGAAGGGATGATGAAAAAGAAAACTGACAATAATGGAGGTTCAAATGGTCTATTTGGGTTTTCGAATGGTACTGATGAAAGTGATTCCAACAACAATCCATCAACCTCATCATATTCTTCTTCAGCAGCAGCAACGACAGCAACATGTCCGTACCCAAAACCATTTATAGAGAAACGACAAAAAGAACTTTCAGCCTACTGGATAACTCTCTCAAGAGTGGAAGACATCTTTGAATTTAGTGATGTAAATTCTCATCGATTTGGTGCACTCATGGCATCATTTTTAGAGGTTGATCAGGTATTATTGTCAAGGAGAAGTAATAGCCGCGCTGCTGGTGGTGGTAGTGGTACTGTTGCTACTAACTCGAATCAATCGAGATATCCACAACAACCTACAACACCACTTCGATTGACAGAACCAGTCATTCATGAGAACGAGACGGAATTGTATTCATTTGGAGCTAGAAAGTCGGAGCAATGGCAATCAACACCGACAAGAGATTTATCTGGTATTACATTTAATGATGATGATGTATCCATGTTGTCGGATGGAACAGGTGCCAATGCCTACTTGACAAGTCTTCAGAACAATAGTTATAGCCCTGCTATTCCTGCTACAGGTCGTCTTCTCGTGGATAATGTCCCGACTCAATTTACATCCAACAATCCTCTTCCTCTCACGATGGAAAATAGATCAGTCTCTTCCAAGAGATCAGTCTCGTCGAAGAGTACAAAGCGGGTCGGTGGAAGTAGGAAAGCAAAACCTGCATTTCAGAGGCAGTTTATGGATTAGTACAACGAAGAAGATGTAGTGCAAAATCTTGGCTTGGTGATAAGTACTTAGTTCTTGAAAAGATAACTTATATATATGAGCAGAGAGGCATTTAAGAATGCCTATTATTTTCCATGAAGCAAGTAGCTATTGTACATTTTCAATCACACACATTCTTTCCCAACGATCCAACTGAATCTATTACTCTCCACCACTCGAGGCACTTGGCACGGCTAGGATAGCAGACTGCATTGGAGTCGAGCAAATGGGGCACTGGGGCGGGCCACTCGCAGTTTGGAGACTAGGCTTTAAGCACCTTCCGTGGAACATATGTCCACATGGTCTCAGTTGGGTATCAACATTCACAGTTGTGCACAAGGCGCAGGTAGTCGAGGATGGGACTTCCACAGAGGCATTGATAGGGTCACCCACAACTCCTCCGGCTGGTGATTGTTGCTGCTGACCAGGAAAGTTCTGAGAGCCACTCCTTCCCAAACGTTGTGGACTTGCGTTCGGAGCAAATGATGAATTTTCTGTTGAGAAAAAGTTGCCAAGGTTATGTCCCTGTGCATGTTTGTGCATGTATTCCATCGAAAGTGTTTTTTGCATCTTTGCTGGCAAATCCAAATTATTGAGATTTTCACAACTTTTGCGGACGGCAATGAGTCCTCTGGCGGCGAGGGCGTCGTCGTAGGCGCGTTTCAGTTGTCGGCCATCACCTTCATCCTTTTCCTCCTCACCTTCCAAGGGAAGTGGTGCTGGCGTCGGTACCCCAGCTTTTGGCATTGCAGTGTCAGAAGATGGTGGTGGTCTTGCCATTGGAGAAGATGCCTCGTTATCATCCAAAGAGAGACCAATCGCATCGTCCTCTTCACGTTCTCTCTTTATACCACGTTGTCCATTCGTCATACCGCTTTTATCATCAAAGAAAACCTCCAAGAATGCGTACGAGTCGCCACGTCCCTGTGCATATGAGAAGAGAAAGAGCGTCAGCAAGCATGCAAAGTTAACCATTCATCAAAGCTCATTTATTGAGACAATCACGCACCAAATTTTCCACGCTCTTCACTTGTGCCAAGTTACCCATCTTGTTCAAATTTCCCTGACTACTCAAATCGGCAGCACTCAAATTCGTAATACTCTTGACTCCCTGCAGTCCACCGAGATTGCTCAAACTTGACACACTCGAAAAGTGTGGCCAGCTAGCAAACGAACCGCTTGCTGGCATGTTGGACGCATCTCCAGCAAACGAAACCGAATGTTGTCTTTGGCCCATGCCACCGCTCCCTTGCGCTGCTGCCGGAGCAGTTCCAGCAGCCCAACGTAAGTTTCCACTCTGTCCGGATGCCTGAAGTCCGCTGCCTCCTCCAACAGCAGCAATAGCGGGAGCTGGAGCAGGTGCGGGCTGAGTTAAGACGCCTCCGCCTCCTCCTGATGCCTTGCTAGATGCTGCCTGTCGAACTAAATCTTGATCACGAGCAAACAATTCCATCAATACAGCATGCGAGTCAGTCTTGATCATTTGATTTCCAAATGAATTGGTAGAACCGACCGGCACCATTGGTTGGAGAGAACCAATGGAATTGCTAACTTGGAATGATTCTTGCTGTTGCTGCTGTTGATGTTGATACTGTTGTTGACTGTATTGTTGATCAGTGTTGTAATGCTGATTATGTTTTTCAGAAGGAAGGAAAAGAAGAGATGGTAAAGAAATGATGATGGAATGAGATAATCATCTTATGAATCACAGCGTGCATGACACGGAGAAACGTCATATTTGAATGAACCTAACTCTTTGAAGAATTCGTTCAGGAGTGATCTGGACAACAGCACAAGAAACATCTACGAGACAAACAATCGGAATGACTATCACTTACCGGAGGCTCCTGATACTGAACTTGTTGTGGCTGATATTGCTGCTCCGATTGAATCTGCGCCTGCTGAAAATTCGAGTACATTTCCTGCTGCGGAGCTTGATGCTGTTGTTGTTGTTGTCTCGCAGCAGGAGGAAGTTGCACCGCCATTCCAGGCCCACCCTGCTGCACAGCCCCACCTCCCCCCGGCGCCCCACCAGCAGCCAACTTGCCCGCCTCCAACTGTTTCTTCAACATCGGTTTCCATATCCTCCTCCGAGCATTCGTGAACCAGTTCTTCAATTGTTTCTTATCGATCCCCGTCTTTTCCATCAACATGATCTGATCTTGCGGTGTCGGGTATGGATGAGTGAAATGTTCTGGTGAGAGTAGCCACGCCTTGAGAATGGCCACGGCACCTGCAGGCAATTCACGGCGGGATTTGCCTCCCCCCTTTCCTACTCCGGTGTGTTCCTCGTCAGAGCCGTCCATTTTGTTGGGGCTGTAGGAAGTTGGTGTGGTGGTTGTTGTGAGGAGGGCGGTTGACATATCCCACGGCCTTATGATATGACTTATGTATTTTCAAGCGAGAGCACGAAAAATTAATGCAAAATCTGTGTCGAGCGTTGGCTGACAAAAATTCGAGCTGCTTTTGGCCAATCGACGGGCTCGCTTCTAAACGCCGCAATATGATGTCGGTTAATCGAACAATGCGCCAATGATCAAGGCCCTTTCAGTGAGAATAACATCATGCTACTGGACAAGCTTTCAAAGGCGAATGAATTTTGGAGGAGGTGTCAACTTTTTTAGGGGAAGAAGCTGCGATTCGACGATCAGACAGTTTTCTAAAAATGGTCGGTTCTCCCTTGCTTTGAGTTGAAGTTCCTTGAGAGATGCAATCCCGAATCTAAGACACGTGTCCTGAAAAGACCTCAATATGCTCTCGATAATCCAATGCCAAGCTCATTCAGAGCTGAATGGGTGCACGGTTGGGTGCACGTACGCTGAGCAGAGATCAAAGAAGAAGATCTGAACAACTGATTGAGTTTTTGGAGGGTGAGTCTTTTTGAATCTTTGTTTTAAAAATGATTCGACTTTGTTATTCTTTGACGAAAGATGTATAGTCCTCCTCTGCTTTCGCTTGGATCCGTACATCAACTTTAGTGATTCTATATTCTTATTCTTCGTTGGCAAGCTCTTCTCAGTAGGTTGATTCTGTTACTCATCAAGTTTTCTCTGTGAAAGTCTTCAACTTCTTGCATGCAGCGCATAGAGCTTATCCTCTCTGCTTTATGTAGCGCTCCTTCTAAGCCTTCTCCTCTTTTGTCAACTCGTAGGTTTCATCGCCACTAGAGCTCATGAACGCACAGAATTCCTCAAAATTGAACTTTCCTCTTCTGGCATGAGAATGAAATTGTTTGCGACTTGGTGACAGCAAGTGGCTGAGCGCGGCAGTGACCCCTGCCTTTGTATCCATCTGAATCAAATAGCAAATTGAAATCTTTTTCGGATATCTCTCCAGCCTTCGTTTCCTATAGCTCTTTCCTAGAGTAAGGCTTCAGAAGCTACTCTCTAGGCGCCAGGGGGTCGGTAGAGGTTCCAAATTGATCAATCCTTTTGAATTCTAGAAGATTATTTCATCTGTGGGTTCATATCAATATTCATGAGTTTTTCTTGGGGCAAGAAAGGGGTCTTGCCCCAAGAAAATGTCTGTCGAATAACATCACTTGCGTAGGTATATAGGTAGGAATAAGCTAACAACGATGAGATTAAACTACATGCATGAAAGTACATACCATCATCAAAGGACCATAACATCATTAAGTATGCTCGATCGATAGCATAAGTATCTCAGAGATTCTACAGCATTATCTGGTGGCAAGTGCATTTGAAACTGCAGCAATCATGCCAAACAATTGTACTCAAACTGATATGGTGTCGAGTAGTAGCCATGAGAGGCAATCTACGTCATCGGAAGAAGCTGCTTGCAACAACATTCGAAACTCTTCTCAATTTGGCGCAGCATCAGAGTCGGAGTCTTTTCTGCAAGCTGAAAATGAAAGGTTCCATGCAGGAGACAAATTATTACGAGATGAAACAAAGCAGACTATCAACACTCGATACGGATCAGTACCTGAAATTGAATCACCACAATCTTCTGATTCTGACAAAGAAGAAACCGCTGCTTGCATTAATCCTCCACTGATACAATCTCAACACCAACAACATCGACTGAGCCTTTCACTCACCGAAGATAGTAATCTACTCAAAGATGAAATGAAATCAATGATTGAACTCTTTCTACCTGTCTGCGCCACATACGTTCTAGAAATGCTACCAGGTATCACCACCATTATACTCGTTGGACGAATGAATGACAGCAGTAAAGTACACATAGACGGTACCGCACTCGCCGTCATGTTCACAAACATCACGGCAATGTCCACTGGGCTGGGGCTGTTGACGGCCATGGATACATTATGTTCACATGCGCATGGGGCCAACCAACCTACCAAAATGGGGTAATATCTACTGACTGGAATGTTTGTCATGCTCATCGCATTTGTCATTGTGGGGTTCATCATTTGGAATACAACCCCTACTCTATTGGCATTTGGTCAGCCATCCACTGTGGCAATGGAGGCGGGTTATTTTGCGAAGTACATGTTGCCAAGTATTCCATTCGTGTATGCGTATGAAATGCTACGAAAGATCAGTCAGGCAAGGAACGAGGCAACTCCCATGATCCTATCTGCGGTTGTTTCGAATATTGTGAATGTTGGGTTAGGATATTATTTGGTTAATTGTAGCTCGTGGGGATGGCTGGGTGCAGCAGTGGCAAGGAGTGTGGGAGCTATTTTGATGTTGCCAGCTTTGATTCTTTCAATGATGTATTGTGAGCATAACAATACAAAGAAGGAAGGGCATATATTTCATCATTTGTGGAAAGGCTTTCAACCAAGCCAAGCCTTAACTCTCAAGGCCGTAGTGCAGTTTCTCAGTCTTGGTATCCCAGGAATGTTTCAACTTATGTTTGCGTGGATTGCATTCGAGATCATTGCTCTCCTCTGTGGGCTCATCCCAGATCCAGAAGACGCCCTCATTGCCATTGGAAGTAATGCTATCGTCTTGAACGTGGTGCAATTTGTGTACATGCTGTACATGGGTACTAGTGTGGCAGGTAGCGTGAGAATAGGCAATGCTCTTGGAGCAGGTGATGCACATAGAGCGAAGATTGCTACGTATTTAGCAGTGACAATCGGCGCGCTCTTGTCGTTGGTGAACGTAGCGTTCATATTGACCTTTCGGGACAAACTGGCATCGGTATTTACAAAAGATGAGGACTTACTGAACAAGTGTCAAAGTCTATTCATTGTTGTGGCAATGCTTCAACTGCCAGATGCGTTAAATAGTGTCGAACAGGGTGTCTTCCGTGCATCAGGAAGGCAATCCCTCTCTGCCAAGCTAACCTTTATTGCCTACTATATTATAGGGGTGCCGCTTGGCTATTACCTCGAACTACCTCTTGGGATGGGAGTAGAAGGATTATGGATCGGAATATTTGCAGGTCTCCTTGTCATTTCCACTGCAAATTCAATAGTCATATGGATGAGCGATTGGGAGGCGCTTGCCACTGCTGCTAGAGACAGATTATCAGTTGCAATCACGAGCAAAGATACATCATAAACCTACATGGAATGCACAGCTAATTGAAGCCGATGAAACACACCTCAGATCTATTCGTCTGCCTATTCTACTTTATGTTTCCAGAGAAAAAATTGGCAGTATTGAATAAACTCGCCTGTATCGTCCCACCTTCAATCAACTCACCATCCAAATCATTGTACGTATTGTCCGAAAGAGGTTCCAACCGATAGGCCAAACAACTAACAACTTCTAAACCCGTGCAGTCAATATGTCCACCAGTCTCCAACTTGAGCAGCATTTGTAACAGACGCAATCTTGACACGGACGAACGCACAATCAAAACGTAGAATACTCCATCGTTCATTTTGGACATGGGGCATGTAAACACGTTGTAGGAAGCATGTGTCGTATTGCATACCCAAAATACGCTAAAGTCGTCTTCAATGGTTACCCAATCCTTTGGAAGCGCTTCATCCACTTTTGGCAACACAACCGTGGTTGATGAAACACTGCCATTGTTATCTTCTGTTTTGCTGGTGGGAAGATAGGAAAATCGAGCTCGATACTTCTTTGGAAACAAAATGCCCCTATACACCGCCCAAACATCAGTCCGTATGGCACCTAACCAACGCAAACATTCCGATTCCAAATCGCAATCCGCTATAAGACCCCATGAGAAGGATAAAAATGACGTATACGTCTTCTTCGTCTTGGCCAGTTGATAGGAGGCAAGATCCAATCGAGACGTATGTCCCTTGCATATTTGAAAGACTGATTCCATAGGTGTACAATCGGCATTCTTGTCACTCCAATGCAAAATACTCTTGGCAAGACCATTGCATGTCCCACATGGAACAATGCCAAATTTCAGTTTGGAGAGTAATTCTTCTTCGTCCTCTCGGGAATGTATGCCCTGAAAAATCTCGAATAGGATGCCATCTCCTCCCATGGCAATAATGGCATCATATTCTGCAATGTCTCTCCACTCGGGTTCATCACAGTTATTGGTGCCTCCTTCCTCATTTCCATTGCCATTCGAAGCGGCGTTATCCGAGTTGTTGGACTGTCTTTTCGACCCCATCCGTTCCTTGGCATGACCTCCATGAGTGGTAGCCAACGAATCATGTTCCACACCTGCCTGTTCCAACATTGGCTTCACCATCGTTTCATACACATACAATGCACCTGATTTTGATTTGGGACCATTGCCCCCACTGTATGGATTAAGAATGACCAAGAATCGTTGCGGAGGTGCATTATAGTAGTTGTCGGTAGCATTAGACTGATGATTATAATTTTGTAATCCAGAAAAGGTTCGTATAGAGTGAACAAGTGCACGAACATCACTAAAATCTTCACAGCAAGTCGAGTCTACGGTATAACTCTTGTGATTTGCTTCACGTCGCTTCTTTCTTCGATTATTGCTTTTGGGATAGCAGTAGATGTTAATTTTAGCAGATGCATAACTTTCCATCCCATGAAATGTATTTGGATTGTGGAAGTTGTATTCTAATGAGAGGTTGGCTCCGATTACATCATTTGGATGAAATGAATCTACAATATGCTTGGTGTCATCATTGCTTTGTGATAGATATGATTGATACAGAGGATCTTCCTCCGGATTGGAGGTTTGTGAGTGGTCGTAAATCTCCGCATGAGGTGTGGTGGTTATTGCCGATAAATCATCGGCAGTCAGGGGAACGAGATTGATGGATCCAGTGGAACTGTTATAGAATAGACGGCAGTAGACATCGTTGCTGAATTTTATCCGTATGCGAGATGCTGCGGCTGCTGGCCATGTCATTGGATTGGTCGCCATGGTCAAGAAGTAAGTAGGAAATATGAGAAGATATCCCTAGTGAGTTTTTGGGGGGCTATTTTTGTGGATGAGATTGAATATTCAATCCTATTCAATCTCATCTGCCTGAAAATTAGTATATTTGTAGCTCACGTGCATGCACATAAAAGAGCTACCGCAGCAATCTGAGAGTCGGCCGGCCCAGTCCAACCCTCCCGCCAATTTCTTACCGCGACAAAAACACGCGATAACGGCTTCTGGCGATGGATGAGATTGAATATTCAATCTCATCCTGGATGAGATTGAATACTCAATCTCAAAACTCACTAGGGATATGAGAGCAAGATCCAGCGAGCTCGTGCAAATCGCTCCTGAATACCATCCTAAACTAATCTCTTATTTATCTCTCTAAAAAAAAGCAAGAAGCAAAAAGCAAAAAGTAGGCAAAAAGTTACTTATGAGCAAAAGTGAGAAGTGAGGTAGTTCGCGTGGTGTTCCTCGTCAGAGCCGTCCATTTTGTTGGGGCTGTAGGAAGTTGGTGTGGTGGTTGTTGTGAGGAGGGCGGTTGACATATCCCACGGCCTTATGATATGACTTATGTATTTTCAAGCGAGAGCACGAAAAATTAATGCAAAATCTGTGTCGAGCGTTGACTGACAAAAATTCGAGCTGCTTTTGGCCAATCGACGGGCTCGCTTCTAAACGCCGCAATATGATGTCGGTTAATCGAACAATGCGCCAATGATCAAGGCCCTTTCAGTGAGAATAACATCATGCTACTGGACAAGCTTTCAAAGGCGAATGAATTTTGGAGGAGGTGTCAACTTTTTTAGGGGAAGAAGCTGCGATTCGACGATCAGACAGTTTTCTAAAAATGGTCGGTTCTCCCTTGCTTTGAGTTGAAGTTCCTTGAGAGATGCAATCCCGAATCTAAGACACGTGTCCTGAAAAGACCTCAATATGCTCTCGATAATCCAATGCCAAGCTCATTCAGAGCTGAATGGGTGCACGGTTGGGTGCACGTACGCTGAGCAGAGATCAAAGAAGAAGATCTGAACAACTGATTGAGTTTTTGGAGGGTGAGTCTTTTTGAATCTTTGTTTTAAAAATGATTCGACTTTGTTATTCTTTGACGAAAGATGTATAGTCCTCCTCTGCTTTCGCTTGGATCCGTACATCAACTTTAGTGATTCTATATTCTTATTCTTCGTTGGCAAGCTCTTCTCAGTAGGTTGATTCTGTTACTCATCAAGTTTTCTCTGTGAAAGTCTTCAACTTCTTGCATGCAGCGCATAGAGCTTATCCTCTCTGCTTTATGTAGCGCTCCTTCTAAGCCTTCTCCTCTTTTGTCAACTCGTAGGTTTCATCGCCACTAGAGCTCATGAACGCACAGAATTCCTCAAAATTGAACTTTCCTCTTCTGGCATGAGAATGAAATTGTTTGCGACTTGGTGACAGCAAGTGGCTGAGCGCGGCAGTGACCCCTGCCTTTGTATCCATCTGAATCAAATAGCAAATTGAAATCTTTTTCGGATATCTCTCCAGCCTTCGTTTCCTATAGCTCTTTCCTAGAGTAAGGCTTCAGAAGCTACTCTCTAGGCGCCAGGGGGTCGGTAGAGGTTCCAAATTGATCAATCCTTTTGAATTCTAGAAGATTATTTCATCTGTGGGTTCATATCAATATTCATGAGTTTTTCTTGGGGCAAGAAAGGGGTCTTGCCCCAAGAAAATGTCTGTCGAATAACATCACTTGCGTAGGTATATATAGGTAGGAATAAGCTAACAACGATGAGATTAAACTACATGCATGAAAGTACATACCATCATCAAAGGACCATAACATCATTAAGTATGCTCGATCGATAGCATAAGTATCTCAGAGATTCTACAGCATTATCTGGTGGCAAGTGCATTTGAAACTGCAGCAATCATGCCAAACAATTGTACTCAAACTGATATGGTGTCGAGTAGTAGCCATGAGAGGCAATCTACGTCATCGGAAGAAGCTGCTTGCAACAACATTCGAAACTCTTCTCAATTTGGCGCAGCATCAGAGTCGGAGTCTTTTCTGCAAGCTGAAAATGAAAGGTTCCATGCAGGAGACAAATTATTACGAGATGAAACAAAGCAGACTATCAACACTCGATACGGATCAGTACCTGAAATTGAATCACCACAATCTTCTGATTCTGACAAAGAAGAAACCGCTGCTTGCATTAATCCTCCACTGATACAATCTCAACACCAACAACATCGACTGAGCCTTTCACTCACCGAAGATAGTAATCTACTCAAAGATGAAATGAAATCAATGATTGAACTCTTTCTACCTGTCTGCGCCACATACGTTCTAGAAATGCTACCAGGTATCACCACCATTATACTCGTTGGACGAATGAATGACAGCAGTAAAGTACACATAGACGGTACCGCACTCGCCGTCATGTTCACAAACATCACGGCAATGTCCACTGGGCTGGGGCTGTTGACGGCCATGGATACATTATGTTCACATGCGCATGGGGCCAACCAACCTACCAAAATGGGGTAATATCTACTGACTGGAATGTTTGTCATGCTCATCGCATTTGTCATTGTGGGGTTCATCATTTGGAATACAACCCCTACTCTATTGGCATTTGGTCAGCCATCCACTGTGGCAATGGAGGCGGGTTATTTTGCGAAGTACATGTTGCCAAGTATTCCATTCGTGTATGCGTATGAAATGCTACGAAAGATCAGTCAGGCAAGGAACGAGGCAACTCCCATGATCCTATCTGCGGTTGTTTCGAATATTGTGAATGTTGGGTTAGGATATTATTTGGTGAATTGTAGCTCGTGGGGATGGCTGGGTGCAGCAGTGGCAAGGAGTGTGGGAGCTATTTTGATGTTGCCAGCTTTGATTCTTTCAACGATGTATTGTGAGCATAACAATACAAAGAAGGAAGGGCATATATTTCATCATTTGTGGAAAGGCTTTCAACCAAGCCAAGCCTTAACTCTCAAGGCCGTAGTGCAGTTTCTCAGTCTTGGTATCCCAGGAATGTTTCAACTTATGTTTGCGTGGATTGCATTCGAGATCATTGCTCTCCTCTGTGGGCTCATCCCAGATCCAGAAGACGCCCTCATTGCCATTGGAAGTAATGCTATCGTCTTGAACGTGGTGCAATTTGTGTACATGCTGTACATGGGTACTAGTGTGGCAGGTAGCGTGAGAATAGGCAATGCTCTTGGAGCAGGTGATGCACATAGAGCGAAGATTGCTACGTATTTAGCAGTGACAATCGGCGCGCTCTTGTCGTTGGTGAACGTAGCGTTCATATTGACCTTTCGGGACAAACTGGCATCGGTATTTACAAAAGATGAGGACTTACTGAACAAGTGTCAAAGTCTATTCATTGTTGTGGCAATGCTTCAACTGCCAGATGCGTTAAATAGTGTCGAACAGGGTGTCTTCCGTGCATCAGGAAGGCAATCCCTCTCTGCCAAGCTAACCTTTATTGCCTACTATATTATAGGGGTGCCGCTTGGCTATTACCTCGAACTACCTCTTGGGATGGGAGTAGAAGGATTATGGATCGGAATATTTGCAGGTCTCCTTGTCATTTCCACTGCAAATTCAATAGTCATATGGATGAGCGATTGGGAGGCGCTTGCCACTGCTGCTAGAGACAGATTATCAGTTGCAATCACGAGCAAAGATACATCATAAACCTACATGGAATGCACAGCTAATTGAAGCCGATGAAACACACCTCAGATCTATTCGTCTGCCTATTCTACTTTATGTTTCCAGAGAAAAAATTGGCAGTATTGAATAAACTCGCCTGTATCGTCCCACCTTCAATCAACTCACCATCCAAATCATTGTACGTATTGTCCGAAAGAGGTTCCAACCGATAGGCCAAACAACTAACAACTTCTAAACCCGTGCAGTCAATATGTCCACCAGTCTCCAACTTGAGCAGCATTTGTAACAGACGCAATCTTGACACGGACGAACGCACAATCAAAACGTAGAATACTCCATCGTTCATTTTGGACATGGGGCATGTAAACACGTTGTAGGAAGCATGTGTCGTATTGCATACCCAAAATACGCTAAAGTCGTCTTCAATGGTTACCCAATCCTTTGGAAGCGCTTCATCCACTTTTGGCAACACAACCGTGGTTGATGAAACACTGCCATTGTTATCTTCTGTTTTGCTGGTGGGAAGATAGGAAAATCGAGCTCGATACTTCTTTGGAAACAAAATGCCCCTATACACCGCCCAAACATCAGTCCGTATGGCACCTAACCAACGCAAACATTCCGATTCCAAATCGCAATCCGCTATAAGACCCCATGAGAAGGATAAAAATGACGTATACGTCTTCTTCGTCTTGGCCAGTTGATAGGAGGCAAGATCCAATCGAGACGTATGTCCCTTGCATATTTGAAAGACTGATTCCATAGGTGTACAATCGGCATTCTTGTCACTCCAATGCAAAATACTCTTGGCAAGACCATTGCATGTCCCACATGGAACAATGCCAAATTTCAGTTTGGAGAGTAATTCTTCTTCGTCCTCTCGGGAATGTATGCCCTGAAAAATCTCGAATAGGATGCCATCTCCTCCCATGGCAATAATGGCATCATATTCTGCAATGTCTCTCCACTCGGGTTCATCACAGTTATTGGTGCCTCCTTCCTCATTTCCATTGCCATTCGAAGCGGCGTTATCCGAGTTGTTGGACTGTCTTTTCGACCCCATCCGTTCCTTGGCATGACCTCCATGAGTGGTAGCCAACGAATCATGTTCCACACCTGCCTGTTCCAACATTGGCTTCACCATCGTTTCATACACATACAATGCACCTGATTTTGATTTGGGACCATTGCCCCCACTGTATGGATTAAGAATGACCAAGAATCGTTGCGGAGGTGCATTATAGTAGTTGTCGGTAGCATTAGACTGATGATTATAATTTTGTAATCCAGAAAAGGTTCGTATAGAGTGAACAAGTGCACGAACATCACTAAAATCTTCACAGCAAGTCGAGTCTACGGTATAACTCTTGTGATTTGCTTCACGTCGCTTCTTTCTTCGATTATTGCTTTTGGGATAGCAGTAGATGTTAATTTTAGCAGATGCATAACTTTCCATCCCATGAAATGTATTTGGATTGTGGAAGTTGTATTCTAATGAGAGGTTGGCTCCGATTACATCATTTGGATGAAATGAATCTACAATATGCTTGGTGTCATCATTGCTTTGTGATAGATATGATTGATACAGAGGATCTTCCTCCGGATTGGAGGTTTGTGAGTGGTCGTAAATCTCCGCATGAGGTGTGGTGGTTATTGCCGATAAATCATCGGCAGTCAGGGGAACGAGATTGATGGATCCAGTGGAACTGTTATAGAATAGACGGCAGTAGACATCGTTGCTGAATTTTATCCGTATGCGAGATGCTGCGGCTGCTGGCCATGTCATTGGATTGGTCGCCATGGTCAAGAAGTAAGTAGGAAATATGAGAAGATATCCCTAGTGAGTTTTTGGGGGGCTATTTTTGTGGATGAGATTGAATATGTATTCAATCTCATCTGCCTGAAAATTAGTATTTGTAGCTCACGTGCATGCACATAAAAGAGCTACCGCAGCAATCTGAGAGTCGGCCGGCCCAGTCCAACCCTCCCGCCAATTTCTTACCGCGACAAAAACACGCGATAACGGCTTCTGGCGATGGATGAGATTGAATATTCAATCTCATCCTGGATGAGATTGAATACTCAATCTCAAAACTCACTAGGGATATGAGAGCAAGATCCAGCGAGCTCGTGCAAATCGCTCCTGAATACCATCCTAAACTAATCTCTTATTTATCTCTCTAAAAAAAAGCAAGAAGCAAAAAGCAAAAAGTAGGCAAAAAGTTACTTATGAGCAAAAGTGAGAAGTGAGGTAGTTCGCGTGGTGTTCCTCGTCAGAGCCGTCCATTTTGTTGGGGCTGTAGGAAGTTGGTGTGGTGGTTGTTGTGAGGAGGGCGGTTGACATATCCCACGGCCTTATGATATGACTTATGTATTTTCAAGCGAGAGCACGAAAAATTAATGCAAAATCTGTGTCGAGCGTTGGCTGACAAAAATTCGAGCTGCTTTTGGCCAATCGACGGGCTCGCTTCTAAACGCCGCAATATGATGTCGGTTAATCGAACAATGCGCCAATGATCAAGGCCCTTTCAGTGAGAATAACATCATGCTACTGGACAAGCTTTCAAAGGCGAATGAATTTTGGAGGAGGTGTCAACTTTTTTAGGGGAAGAAGCTGCGATTCGACGATCAGACAGTTTTCTAAAAATGGTCGGTTCTCCCTTGCTTTGAGTTGAAGTTCCTTGAGAGATGCAATCCCGAATCTAAGACACGTGTCCTGAAAAGACCTCAATATGCTCTCGATAATCCAATGCCAAGCTCATTCAGAGCTGAATGGGTGCACGGTTGGGTGCACGTACGCTGAGCAGAGATCAAAGAAGAAGATCTGAACAACTGATTGAGTTTTTGGAGGGTGAGTCTTTTTGAATCTTTGTTTTAAAAATGATTCGACTTTGTTATTCTTTGACGAAAGATGTATAGTCCTCCTCTGCTTTCGCTTGGATCCGTACATCAACTTTAGTGATTCTATATTCTTATTCTTCGTTGGCAAGCTCTTCTCAGTAGGTTGATTCTGTTACTCATCAAGTTTTCTCTGTGAAAGTCTTCAACTTCTTGCATGCAGCGCATAGAGCTTATCCTCTCTGCTTTATGTAGCGCTCCTTCTAAGCCTTCTCCTCTTTTGTCAACTCGTAGGTTTCATCGCCACTAGAGCTCATGAACGCACAGAATTCCTCAAAATTGAACTTTCCTCTTCTGGCATGAGAATGAAATTGTTTGCGACTTGGTGACAGCAAGTGGCTGAGCGCGGCAGTGACCCCTGCCTTTGTATCCATCTGAATCAAATAGCAAATTGAAATCTTTTTCGGATATCTCTCCAGCCTTCGTTTCCTATAGCTCTTTCCTAGAGTAAGGCTTCAGAAGCTACTCTCTAGGCGCCAGGGGGTCGGTAGAGGTTCCAAATTGATCAATCCTTTTGAATTCTAGAAGATTATTTCATCTGTGGGTTCATATCAATATTCATGAGTTTTTCTTGGGGCAAGAAAGGGGTCTTGCCCCAAGAAAATGTCTGTCGAATAACATCACTTGCGTAGGTATATAGGTAGGAATAAGCTAACAACGATGAGATTAAACTACATGCATGAAAGTACATACCATCATCAAAGGACCATAACATCATTAAGTATGCTCGATCGATAGCATAAGTATCTCAGAGATTCTACAGCATTATCTGGTGGCAAGTGCATTTGAAACTGCAGCAATCATGCCAAACAATTGTACTCAAACTGATATGGTGTCGAGTAGTAGCCATGAGAGGCAATCTACGTCATCGGAAGAAGCTGCTTGCAACAACATTCGAAACTCTTCTCAATTTGGCGCAGCATCAGAGTCGGAGTCTTTTCTGCAAGCTGAAAATGAAAGGTTCCATGCAGGAGACAAATTATTACGAGATGAAACAAAGCAGACTATCAACACTCGATACGGATCAGTACCTGAAATTGAATCACCACAATCTTCTGATTCTGACAAAGAAGAAACCGCTGCTTGCATTAATCCTCCACTGATACAATCTCAACACCAACAACATCGACTGAGCCTTTCACTCACCGAAGATAGTAATCTACTCAAAGATGAAATGAAATCAATGATTGAACTCTTTCTACCTGTCTGCGCCACATACGTTCTAGAAATGCTACCAGGTATCACCACCATTATACTCGTTGGACGAATGAATGACAGTAGTAAAGTACACATAGACGGTACCGCACTCGCTGTCATGTTCACAAACATCACTGCGATGTCCACTGGGTTGGGGCTGTTGACGGCCATGGATACATTATGTTCACATGCGCATGGGGCCAACCAACCTACCAAAATGGGGCAATATCTACTGACTGGAATGTTTGTCATGCTCATCGCATTTGTCATTGTGGGGTTCATCATTTGGAATACAACCCCTACTCTATTGGCATTTGGTCAGCCATCCACTGTGGCAATGGAGGCGGGTTATTTTGCGAAGTACATGTTGCCAAGTATTCCATTCGTGTATGCGTATGAAATGCTACGAAAGATCAGTCAGGCAAGGAACGAGGCAACTCCCATGATCTTATCTGCGGTTGTTTCGAATATTGTGAATGTTGGGTTAGGATATTATTTGGTGAATTGTACCTCGTGGGGATGGTTGGGTGCAGCAGTGGCAAGGAGTGTGGGAGCTATTTTGATGTTGCCAGCTTTGATTCTTTCAATGATGTATTGTGAGCATAACAATACAAAGAAGGAAGGGCATATATTTCATCATTTGTGGAAAGGCTTTCAACCAAGCCAAGCCTTAACTCTCAAGGCCGTAGTGCAGTTTCTCAGTCTTGGTATCCCAGGAATGTTTCAACTTATGTTTGCGTGGATTGCATTCGAGATCATTGCTCTCCTCTGTGGGCTCATCCCAGATCCAGAAGACGCCCTCATTGCCATTGGAAGTAATGCTATCGTCTTGAACGTGGTGCAATTTGTGTACATGCTGTACATGGGTACTAGTGTGGCAGGTAGCGTGAGAATAGGCAATGCTCTTGGAGCAGGTGATGCACATAGAGCGAAGATTGCTACGTATTTAGCAGTGACAATCGGCGCGCTCTTGTCGTTGGTGAACGTAGCGTTCATATTGACCTTTCGGGACAAACTGGCATCGATATTTACAAAAGATGAGGACTTACTGAACAAGTGTCAAAGTCTATTCATTGTTGTGGCAATGCTTCAACTGCCAGATGCGTTAAATAGTGTCGAACAGGGTGTCTTCCGTGCATCAGGAAGGCAATCCCTCTCTGCCAAGCTAACCTTCATTGCCTACTATATTATAGGGGTGCCGCTTGGCTATTACCTCGAACTCCCTCTTGGGATGGGAGTAGAAGGATTATGGATCGGAATATTTGCAGGTCTCCTTGTTATTTCGACTGCAAATTCAATAGTCATATGGATGAGCGATTGGGAGGCGCTTGCAACAGCTGCTAGAGACAGATTATCAGTTACAGTCCCGAGCAAAGATACATCATAAACCTATATGGAATGAATAGCTAGCTAATTGAAGCCGATGAACATACCTCAGATCTATTCGTCTGCCTATTCTACTTTATGTATCAAGCTTTCCAGAAAAAAAATTGGCAGTACTGAATAAACTCGCCTGTATCGTCCCACCTTCAATCAACTCACCATCCAAATCATTGTACGTATTGTCCGAAAGAGGTTCCAACCGATAGGCCAAACAACTGACAACTTCTAAACCCGTGCAGTCAATATGTCCACCAGTCTCCAACTTGAGCAGCATTTGTAATAGACGCAATCTTGATACGGACGAACGCACAATCAAAACGTAGAATACTCCATCGTTTAGTTTGGACATGGGACATGTAAACACGTTGTAGGAAGCGTGTGTCGTATTGCATACCCAAAACACGCTAAAGTCGTCTTTAATGGTAACCCAATCCTTTGGAAGCGCTTCCTGCACTTTCGGCAACTCAACTGTGGCTGATGAAACACTGCCATTGTTATTTGTTTTGCTGCAGGGAAGATAGGAAAATCGAGCTCGATACTTCTTCGGAAACAAAATGCCCCTATACACAGCCCAAACATCAGTCCGTATGGCACCTAACCAACGCAAACATTCCGATTCTAAATCGCAATCCGCTATAAGACCCCATGAGAACGATAAAAATGACGTATACGTCTTCTTCGTCTTGGCCAGTTGATACGATGCAAGATCCAATCGAGACGTATGTCCCTTGCATATTTGAAAGACTGATTCCATAGGTGTACAATCGGCATTCTTGTCACTCCAATGCAAAATACTCTTGGCAAGACCATTGCATGTCCCACATGGAACAATGCCAAATTTCAGTTTGGAGAGTAATTCCTCTTCGTCCTCTCGGGCATGTAGGCCCTGAAAAATCTCGAATAGGATGCCATCTCCTCCCATGGCAATAATGGCATCATATTCTGCAATGTCTCTCCACTCGGATTCATCGCAGTCATTGCTTCCTCCTTTCTTTCCATTGCCATTCGAAGCGGCGTTATCTGAGTTGTTGGACTGTCTTTTCGACCCCATCCGTTCCTTGGCATGACCTCCATGAGTGGTAGCCAACGAATCATGTTCCACGCCCGCCTGTTCCAACATTGGCTTCACCATCATTTCATACACATGTAATGCACCTGATTTTGATTTGGGACCATTGCCCCCACTGTATGGATTAAGAATGACCAAGAATCGTTGCGGAGGTGCATTATAGTAGTTGTCGGTAGCATTAGACTGATGATTATAATTTTGCAATCCAGACAAGGTTCGTATAGAGTGAACAAGTGCACGAACATCACTAAAATCTTCACAGCAAGTCGAGTCTACGGTATAACTCTTGTGATTTGCTTCACGTCGCTTCTTTCTTCGATTATTGCTTTTGGGATAGCAGTAGATGTTAATTTTAGCAGATGCATAACTTTCCATCCCATGAAATGTATTTGGATTGTGGAAGTTGTATTCTAATGAGAGGTTGGCTCCGATTACATCATTTGGATGGAATGAATCTACAATATGTTTGGTGTCATCCTTGCTTTGTGATAGATATGATTGATACAGAGGATCTTCCTCCGGATTGGAGGTTTGTGAGTGGTCGTAAATCTCCGCATGAGGTGTGGTGGTGATTGCCGATAAATCATCGGCAGTCAGGGGAACGAGATTGATGGATCCAGTGGAACTGTTATAGAATAGACGGCAGTAGACATCGTTGCTGAATTTTATCCGTATGCGAGATGCTGCGGCTGCTGGCCATGTCATTGGATTGGTCGCCATGGTCAAGACTGCGAAAGTGACGAGAGCGATAGACGTAGGTACATACTCAAGTGGGCCGTCCGTGGGCTAAGATACCGTCAAGCAGGGTTGTGTACCCACGTGAAATACCCCTGGGTAGGTAGGTATGGGTAGTATCCAAAATGTTCACCCCAATATGTAGGTGGGTGTGGGTATCTACCCATACCCACCTCTATTTTGCTGGGTTTTGGGTAGGTGTGGGTACCTACACAGATCTTCAGTGTAGCACTGTCAATTCCAGCTCTACGTGCACCAAACGCCTTCGTCGAGGGTTTCTCTAGTACATGCACCTGGTTTGATCATCATCATGTGCAAAAATTGAGTCCTCATCGTCTTATTTCTCTCGGCTGTAGATTCTGGTCTGTGGAGGAGAATGTAATATGCATTCATTTTGTATGCAGTTCAAGTGAAACTGCATCGAGTTTACTTGCAATACACATTTTCACTACTCCTGTTACCTCCTCCAGCACCTTTTGCGTCCGTTTGATCCCTTTTCAACGTACCCATCCAGTGTCCAAAAGAGCACCTTCTCGGGTAGGTGGGTATGGGTATCTACCCATTCCAAAAACCCGCCGGGTAGGTACTTTTTGGGTATACCCACACCCGGTACCTACCCATTTTTCGGGTACTTCAGGCTGGGTACCACGGTGGGTACACAACCCTGCCGTCAAGTACCATAAAATGCGTCAATCATAGCTTTTGCTTGCAAGACCACAGAAAACAAAAAACAAAGAAACATCACATCACAAACATCACCGTCGTCATTCCTTTGCCTTTGCTGTAAGAGTGAAGCTGAGTAAGATGATTTTGTACTTGGTGGACGGAGTCATCGGTTACAGTACAGTCGTCGTACAGTTATTTTGACACACTGTGTTCTGGCTCAGCGTGTCAAAATAACCGTACTTGTCAAAACATCCGTGTAGCAAGTAAACAGGCATCGGTACATAAGCTTAAATACCAGTACATAGGTATGTACATAGGTTTCAGACAAAGGAGGAGACAAAGCAAGGTTGCTTACATATTTAGAAGTCTTCATGCTCCCACGTCAATTTCAGTTGTTCCAGAGTCAACGATAAATCTTTCACCAATTCATCAGATTTGCTGTTTAAGACCATAATCAATTCGACGTTACGAGAGCGTAGATGACCAAATGAATTGAAGAAGATATTGTACCGTGCATCTGCATCATCATCCTCGTCGTCATTCTCGTCGTCCTCCTCTGAACCCGCATTCTCATTCTCACGGAGTTTCTTGATTGCGTCTAATGCTGCCTCTGCAAGCAGCAATGGTGTCTCGGACGAATCTTTGATATGTCATGGTCATGGTCATGGTGGTTTGTGTGGCTGAGCTGCCTCTTCTCCCTCCTCGGGAGAAGCGGGGAAGCCAGCGATAAGAGAAGGTAGTGTTCTCTGCTGCTGTGTCAAAATAACTGTAATGTCAAAATAAGCGTGTGTCAAAATAACCGTACGACGACTGTACTACAGCATAACTTTCATTTTGAGCTATTTCGTCTGAATGACAACATGACAACCAACACTCTTGCCATCGCCACAAGACTTCATCTCGGCCATGCTTCCAATCCACCTCCAACGTCTCAACTTGTCGAGACACTCACCTCATTCGCCCACCTCGCATCAACAGTCCAAGCAGATCATGCCGTGGTAGCAGTTGACGCCGAAGATAAAATCGAAGGATACAGCTTGGTAAATGAGGTCAGAAAGATTTGCAGCAGCAATACTACATTAATGCAAAATGGTACTACAACAATACATGTTCTTCCAATAACACCATGGGGAAAATTCGTCCCGGCGCTCAATGCAATCGTATCGTGGAGTGCCAGACAAAATGCTCAATATTTACTGTTGGTATCGGCAGAAGTGAAAATGACTAGTGATGCAATGGAGGCTCTTCAGAATAAGATGGATGAAACAACATTGGTTGTCGGTGCTGTATTGCAGGGACATCAACATTACAACACCGCAGATGGTGGAGAAGATGGAACCGAGGTGGAACTAACTGGTAGAACTACTCCATGGAACACATTAGCAGTATGGAATCTACCCAAACTTGCTCTCACAGGATTCCTACAAGTATCCGAGGGGTTACATAACGATGAAGGGGTAGCAGGCGTTGAAGAGGTGTGTACTATTGCAACACTGCAGAAAATCTTGCCGGCTAATACGTCACAGGCAAAGCTGCTGCCGATAGATGGTGTGCAATGGGGTCAAGATTTTGGAGATGATGAGGGTAGGAAAGAGTGGCATGAGAAGAAGATGATGAGTAAGGTGACGAGAGCTAAGACGCAATTGGAGTTGATGGGTTTGGAAGGGACTGTGTTACATTGTTGACATGATGTTGTTATATGCAGCACAAAATTACGACTGGTTCTCCAACTTTTTTAGGATCAGTTACGGTTCAGATGCCTACTGAACAACTTGCGGTCCTGACGTGTTCTGAATGGGGAAACTAATCATGTGTATAGATCGAGCAGTTGACATCTGAAGATCTTGACGAGCACATTTGAAACAAAGGTAATGTTTCCGATGCAGTAGGACAAATTCTTTTTACATACACTGAACTACATTATTTACCCGACAAGACTACTGATGTACCACAATAATTCTCAAGTTTCCAGTTGTTTCCCCTCATTTCTGTCCCAACACGCTTCCTCTAATCTTGCTTCCCCCCACCAGCAGATGTTCTATCTCTGAAGAAAGCATCAAAGTCATCGTCGTCATTAGTTGTCGGCGCGGCAGATGCAGCGGCAGCGGTACTTGTAGTAGAAAACGGATCACCTGATAATGGCGTAGGAGATAGTAAATCTACTCCCCCAGAAAATGGATCCTCTGCAACATCATCTAATCCAGTCGTTTTACCCCCTGCTGCCGCTACTGGTGGTGCAGATGATCCACCAATGGCCAGTTTATCCAAGTCCTCTTCTACATGATCCACCTCGGAATTACCAGCAGCAGCCGCCGACGCCGCCGCCGGAACAATCGGCTGTCGATCCTTCGGATCCTTATCCACATCACTCAAAATATTCGCCAATTTATCATTCACCACCAAACACTCTTCAAATGTCTCTGGTTTCAATGCCCCCTGTGCAGCTGCCTCAATAAGCTCCACCATGCGAGGGACACATGCTTCCAAGAATCCGATAACTTGGAGAAGCGCTTCATCTCCGTCGATGGAGGAACCGGCTTGGGCGAGCATGGATTGGCAGAGGTTGATTTGATCGGTTAGGGTGCTTAAGTCGGTGAGGACCTTTTGGTCGGGGTTGGATGTGGCGGCATTTTGGATGCCGCCGCTGCCCGAACTGTGGGTGGATTGCATCATGGTTGATTGAGTTGTGAGTGAAGAATAAAGAAGGAAAATGAGAACGAAGATCTTTTTCGAAGAAAAATATATAAAGCACGGTCCGGCCAGCCTTATATACATTTTGGATTTTTTTGGGGTTCGCATCGATAGCTGATTCCTACGTAGAAAAAAATCTGTAGTGTCACACCGACCGGTCTCCTCACATTTTTGTTTTGCCACAAAGGAGGCCGAATATCTATCGCTAGAAAATTTGTACGCTATTATTATCGAAGTATGGACCTGAGAGGAAAACCCCCAGGGTGTCCCAATCACCGAAGGCATGGAGAGTCTAGGATTCCCGGGGGTTTTCCTCTCAGGGTCCGTACTGTACGTTTGCCCTCAAATCCTACCTTTGACTTCAATAATGGGAGTTAGTGGACAAGTGAGGTATCAATGAGCTTCTACGGACAATATAAATAACATTGACGCTTTGAAATAGGGTCAACATCCTAGTAGTTACTGAGTTATGGCTAGTCGTAGGAAGCCCATTTTCACCATGGTTGTGTCATTTTAGATGCCATTATCGGATGTGAGTCAGGGCAAAAGACTTAGTTTTACCTTAGATACGTTGGAATTAGTATAAAAGTGCCAGTTATTGTCACACAGACAAAATAAACTGATCTTTCTCGAGTATGGTAAAATAGGCTTTGAAAACCACTTTTGAAGTAGAGGAGTGCAAAATTATTAATTTTAGGCTTCGACAGTGCATTCTACTAGTTCCGACAGAGGTAATGTCGAAAAGAATTTTCGAAAAATTCCTTCTGGAAGCTACAAAAAGTGGTTTTCAAACTTTTATGTAGGATTTGAAAGCAAACGTACAGTACTTTTCCGGTTGAGGCTATGTGCGCTGTACAATAGGAATTAGTAGTACCTGGGTTTTTCTACGAGGACAGTTTGAGTTCCCAAATCGTCGTCCACACGAGAGTGGCCGGACCGTGTAAGTAGACCAAAACGTCAATACTTTTACCTATGGTACCGTACTAAATGAGCTACTACTAAAAAAATGATAAATTATATACTCTGGGGCTTATTGGGTCATATTTCACATTTCTCTAACTTTTTATTAAACCGGGCTCTTGCGCTTGTAATGTATCTACAATTGACACAGGCTAATAGATGTGTAATGACAACGACGATGAATACAGTATTAATTTACGTATTTGGAGTAGTTGTGAGCTCTTCGAAGGAGAGAGCTGCTGCTAGCGGTAGAGTTGCTCGTGTAAGCCGAGTGACTCGGAATGCTATTGGACAGAAATCGTACTAATTCCAAGACGTAGGCTGTTAGTAAGATTCTCTAAGCTGACTGCTTCAATGTAGTCAGAATCCAGAGCGGCGTGCGTCAGGCATGGAGATCCCGATAAGCGATAGCTTAGCGAGCACGTATCCGTATGGTCACAGATACATACGTACCTAAAGGTAGTATGCTACTTGACTATTACACTCTCCCCCGTGCTGTTCGGATTAAACAGTGGGCTCAGTGAGAGAAAAACCCTGTGGGAAAAATTACTCTCATAGAGGAGTGCGTACGGTATTTACTTGAATACCGGTGACGTGTACGCGTAAGACTGTAAGACTGGTTTGCGACAAAAGACACGAGAAGCCAAGGCTGACGTGTGTGTAAGCTTATGATAGGTTTTGATCAAATCAACTGTTGTCTAGTATGAAATAGTGTTGATGTGTTGGAATAATTCTACTAATTTCTAGTTTATGAAAGCTGTACACTCCCCCAAGTTATTCATTATAACTTGCATCGTTGGCTTCTTCTGCCTCAAAGAAGGGGGTAAGTCGTCGGATATTGATTCGTTCATTGACGGAACCACGTTGAATACGGACAGTACCATTAGTAAAGACATTTGTGACCACATACGGTCCCTCATTCTTGTCTAAAGCTTTGCGCTGCTTTTCACCATTGATCTCACTGATGATCAAGCACTTACTCCCTGGAACATAGTCGTATGGGAGACGCCTTTTGTTTTCTCTGGCGTTGTTCCTGTCCACGAGCTCTTGTCGGCGGCGACCTATCTCACTCCAGTCAGCGACGAACGGAATGTCAAATAACATATCACGTCCAAAAATTGCTTCACCAGGAGTAGCCTTGAGCACGGTGTGGTAAGTAGATCGAATTGCCCATGCAGCATTTGTGATAAATTGGTCAATTCGGTGGCCATCGACGGTATCATCGTCGTCGAGGCCCGAGGTGCGGAGCATGTCGTTAAAGACTCCGTGAACTCGTTCTAAAATCGCATTAGCTTGCGGATTCTTACTGGTAGTCGGCTTACGTCCAATCTGATACTGTTCACACAGATCCTTCAGATGCAGTTCGAATTCAGAACCATTATCACACACCAAATACTTCGGGCGCGGATAACGACTTAACCAGCATTTATTCAAGAGGTGGGAAACTGTAGCGGAAGTTTTATCAATGATTTCTACTTCGACAGTTTTTCCTGTCCGAGGACATTTCTTCTCGATCATCCTATTAGGGAGTTCGACTATTTCGAACCATCCAGTAGCAGCGTCAATCATGGTTAAACACATGAAATCCATTTCAGTTCCATCTTTTGATTTAATTGTTGTTGGACCAATTAAATCGCAATGGAGCGTCTGCCATGGAACAACGATCGCATCCTTAGGAGGAAGTTGACCGTACTTACGCTTGCGTGCCTTAGATTTCTGACACCTGGGACAATATTTACACAATCTACGGATTTGTGCACTCATGCCACGCCAATACATGACGGCGCCGATAGTACCTTCCATACGGTCAGTACCAGGATGTTGCAGATAGTGGTGATACCACATAAGAACTTTAGATTGCAGCTTCTCAGGGATGATGAGCTTCGGACGAGCCGAAGGTCTGTCCTTTCGAACCAAGACAACAGTGTCGTCTATGATCATCTTCTGATTACGACTGTCGGCACCAGGCCGTTCGAAAATGTGCTTCATCTTTGGATCTTCCCGTTGGGCATCTGCTATCTCCTTGACGGTGACTGGGTAAATTTCCTCGTCATCGGCTGCTGAATTTGCAAACACATGTGACATGCAATCCTTTGGCTCTATGAAATGGTGCGCGCGGCGATTTGTGACTGCATGTTGTGTGTGGTGTGTAGTGCGGCGCGGGCCCTCGGGGCCTGTTTTTTTTTTGCAATGTACCCGTCTATAAATTTGCTCTGCAATGCTTGTTTTTGTAACATAAATGTGTCATGATGTCAAAATTATTCTGTGGATTTCGTGTTGGATTTTTTTTTGCAATGTATCCGTCTATAAAGTTGCTCTGCAACGCTTGTTTAATAACATTCTTATAACAGAAACGTTTTATAGTACATACTCACTTACTTACTTAGAGCCGTTCCAAGCAAAATTGCATCGTAGATGCATAAGATTTTGATAGCAGCTAACAAAAAAGTGCAGCGCGCTGTCCGAGCTCCGAGCAACCTGGAGCGCAACTGCATGCATGCATGTTTTTTCGTTCGACAGTCAGTATCTAACATGATAGCCGCTACTCTCATAGCCACCACGTTGCACAAACCCTACCAATAGTAATATCCAGTGAACTATATCGCAGACAACACCCTTTGCAACTATTCAGCCGCAGGGTTTTATTATTACAACTGTCTACACCGCATAAATAAATGACTAATACATGCTACATAAATGTCATTTCTGTCTATGATGTTGCTATTTTTATCCAGCCTATTGCAATATTATGGACAATAAATAGCCGACACTTCTTATATATAATAATGTTGATGAGTTGCGGTCTTTAGAGCCGCTCGATCCGCCGTCTACAGGCTTATTGTTGTGTTAGAGTGTCAAATTATTTATGCAATTTTGTGCACATCTTGTGTCCTTGGTATTTTGGAGGTGTGGGGGGGCTTTAATGGTCATTCCGAGCAACCAGAATCTCACTTCATATTACCATCGGCGATGGGTAGCGGAGGGGTAGTGCCTATAGATGTTTATCATCTTCGATGGGTGCAGGGAAGGTGGTTGTTTTCATTTCAAATCTCAATGAAGTGGATTGCAATGATATTATCTCCACCCCTACAGCAGCCGAAACGCCACACTGCTGCGAAAAAATCGCCATAATGTCGTTTAAGGGATGGGCCATCGATACCTTATGAAATATACTCATGGACTGAGATAGGCGGCCATACTAGGGGTGCCATTGTAGGCCATTGTGGTGGCATCTTTTTCTCTTTTTCTGCACGATCATCGATCATGCAAAAACCGAGTTACCGATCGCGTTTGACAGTACTTTATATCGATCGCGTTTTACATATTCTCAAATATATGACGTCACTTGTTCCTCTCCTAACTTCAACGTGTCAGCTTCTCTGCTGGCAGGAAGAACATGTCGCCATCCGTGACTTTTCCGCGCAGCCACTCATCGACTATCATGCTACGGAACACCACATGCAATTAGAAGAGTGCATAAATAATAATGAGTGGCTTGCGTATGACATTCCTCGCACGCAAATCAATATCTTAAATATGTGACCATTACGGACCGGCATAACCAAACCACGAACAAAATTGACCGTATAAAATATGCACACTTCAAGAGAGAAAGCGCAGCAACAGCAACCATCCTCTTCCGACGTGAACAGCAAGAGCGCTCGGAAGGGTGTTAGATGCTCATTTCTGTCTATTCGTCAAATAATTTACAACGTCCAATGGCCGAAAGTGCGTGTAGGCGATCATATCTTCCGCGAAATAGTAGAATTACAATCATCGCGCAATCCATGCTTCGAACACTCTACTGATCCACATACTCTTCTGAGGCTTGTTCTTTCCTCTTGCAATATGCGTGAACTAAAACATGTATTGTCTGAGCTAGGATGCGTAATGGATCTATATCGCACCAGACAGGAACAATTATCTATCGCTTACAATGTCATTTCCAATCGCAACGTTACCTGTAACGGTTCAAGCTCGGCTCAGTTCTACAAATCGGATGCAGAAAGCAAAGCTGGAATAATGAATTATGGCCGTTGTGTAAATAACAGTCATAACTTGCAGTCGTTGGCTGCTCCAGAGTGTTCCAGCGTATTGTCTAATGGGTAAGTCCGAAAGTGTATTGTTAAGATGAGCTGAAATTGGAAGAAGCGTCTTATGTGATTCAGAATTTCATGTATAAGCGAAACGCTTAACACTGCGTAAAACATTACGTAGATTGATCGTACGAACATAGAAAGGATCGCTCATTCATCTACATTTAAGTCGCTTTTTGCTGTGTGGTATTAACCTTCCATAGAGTTCATGCCAAAAATAAAATTGTGATGTATGCAAATTTATTTTAAACTTGAACTGGTATTGTTTCTCCCATATGAATGTCGTCATGTCAAAAACTAATCACTTATCCTTACTTATCCCTATTTTCATTTACTTCAGCAATGGCGGTGTGACAGCGGGCAACAAAAAAGATGTTGTCGACAACAACAAGAACGAGCATGATATACCTCTTCTGCAGACAAAGCAAGGCGATTGCATCTCTCCCGCTCATGTTAGATGCACTAACTTTGAGCAGGCAGAAGCATTTGATGCATCATGCAAATCATGGAGATCATGCGATAATAATAATGATTATGACGATGTCGAGCAGGCGAGTTCTTTGTTAAAGTTAAAGCAATCATCAAAAAATTATGACATCGAACAGCAGTGCCCTAAAGAGAGCAATGGTAGTGCCGCAACTCCAGTGAATACTCATCATCCGTCTGAAACGGACATACCAGCGTCTACTCCTTCTGGTGAGGAGTCAGCAGTTGACCCAACTAATCTTCCGGCGTTGCTGTATCATGCTGGGGAACAACCTGCTACTGTTCGCGCATATCGCCGCTGCTCAGAAGATCACAGTCTTGTGGGCCGCCAAACCATTCGCGATCATTTATATGATTCTCTGTCTACCAGTAGACTTCCGCGCAGCTGTCTCGACCGCCTGTTTCATGAGTCTTCTGGTTCTACCGTGAAGGATTATCCGTGTCGTAATGCTACTTCGGTTGCTAGACTGTCAGGAGAACGTGATAATGATGGCACCAATATGGGTGTTGGTAATGTTGATAACGCCCCCTTGGAAGCAGACGATGCTGGTGTATTTCGTAGCAATAATGGCAATGCAGCTCGGCCAGTTGGAGTTGGAGAAATTCCACAGAACACAAAAGCGTCTGGAACTATTGGATCTATGTTGGGAGAGCTGTCGGAAAAGGTCATTCCAGTTCCAGTTGTGACACCTGTAAAAGATACAACATCGTCCATTGCTAGACAAGGTGAGTTATTATACTTGTACGAGTGTCACTGGTACGGTGTACGATTCTGAAAATAAATTTGTCCTCACGACAAAAATATTTTGAGGTCCGATACTTCACTTCATCGCTGACATTTTTGGTCTTTTCCCCATGTTACTTCCAGCTCCGAATATATCGTTAAAACATATAATATTCTTTGTGACAACCTGGCTTCAAAAAGTCCTATGTGTCAAGCAAGTCCGACACAAAGGCATACCTCTGAAGGAGATCAAGAAGCAAAGTATGGTCGCTGAACAAAATTTGGTAGACGGTCATCGCGAGACGAAGCTTCGTTTCATTCCGAAACATAAATCACAGGAACTTGATGACATAATCGTGTTAGTGACACTTGGCAACATAATGGACTTACAGAAACACTCCTTAGACAGTCCTGTTTGCCACACCATTTGCGACAGCTTGGTCAGTTCAGGTATATCATCCCTGGAGAGAAGTTCTTTTCCAATGCAATATTCACAACTTGCATGGAAAATAAATTTGTCTTGAAGACAAATTTATTTTCAATCGCGGCAACATGACAAATTAACGACAATCAATAAAGGATACAACAAAGGGAGAATATTTCTCGTGATGAAGAAACATGTCACCTATAATGACAATGTACCTGTATTTCTTTCTGCAAATGATGGTATCCTCGACAGATATAGCCAATCAATTTCTGTAACAAGCGCCTTAAAGCCAGGTACTTCTCGCTTTCTACGTAGGAACAAGTACAAATCCTACAGCGGTATGGTCTACAGAGCCTCTACGTGTCCACCAGGTAAACTTTCTCACTAAACAGCTACTATACTGATTCCTACCAAGATCCCTGTAGAAAAAAGTTTGGAAAAAAATGGAGAATTTGTGACCATAAGGGGTTGGGCACCTCCCGGCCCCGTTATCGACACTTCACTGCGCTTGTTTCGACCCGGGGCCCCGAGGGCCGATCACATCTTCTCTATCCAGAACACACTCATCATCGTTTTGATAATGAGAGAAGAGAGAGACCAGCTTATTCCACTTGCGGTGAGAATATTCAGACCTGAAGTTCCCTTTGCTGTCGAGTTCGTCTTCTGGATGAGGGTTGATTTTTGGGCAATAATCTAATCGACTAATGGCATCAGCAACGGTATTATCAACACCCTTGATGTACCTAATGTCGGCTCCATACTCATTGAGGAGTAGATTCCATCTCTGCACTCTGTCAGAGGTGCTGCCTAAGCTATCTCGAACGAGATTCTGATGATCTGTATAAATCACCAGCTTCTGTCCAAGCAGCATACCTTTGAATTCTTTCAAGAGTTCGACGATAGAAAGCAATTCAAGTTCCGTCACAGTGTACTTCATTTGCGCGGCAGTTAACTTCCGGCTGAAAAAGGCAATGGGACGGTTATTTTGCGTAATCACTCCCCCAAGCTGGCGAGTTGAAGCATCAGTAAAGATAGTGAACTCTTCACCGAAGTTCGGGTAGGCCAGGATAACATCTCGGGCGATTACCTTCTTGATCTCATCAAAAGCATCCTGATGAACCTGCTCCCACCGCCACGGCGGCTTCTTTTTGGTAGAGCGTTTAGTGGTTCCACATTCTCCAACTAGATCAGTGAGTGGAGCGAGGAGCTGTGTTCTTGACACCCACAAGTCACGGTAATACTGAATAATACCGAGGCAACGTCGAAGATCTTTCACGTTACGAGGTGGTTTGAGAGCAAGGATAGCGGCGACTTTGGAATGTTGTGGTGCAATTCCTTGTTTGGTGAGATGATACCCAAGGTAATCAATCTCTACTGCTGCGAATTTACTTTTGGCTGCGTTGACTTGCAGACCAGCGTCGCTTAATTTTTGTAATACCACGTCGAGTTTCTCCAGGTGGTCCTCAAAGGTTCCTTTGGATAGGCAGAGCAAATCATCAATGTAAGCCTGCACGTAGTCCAACTCAGCAAAGAGTGAACTCATTTTACTTTGGAAGATGTCCGGGCTTCAAGCAACTCCCATTGGAAGTCTTTTGTACCTGTAAATTCCCCAAGGAAATACAATGGCGCAAATCTTCATCGTCTCGAGATCAAGCTTCAAATGGTAATATCCCATATTGAGATCAATCGCTGAGGCAAAAGTAAAGCCTTCCATCTGTTGCAACATACCCGATACCTTAGGAAGCGGGAAGGGGCGTCGCACTAGCGCTTTGTTAAGCTGGCGGAAGTCGGAGAGGAAGCGGACTGTGCCGTCTGACTTAGGAATAATAAAAGATGGACTGAGCCAGTCTGCTTGCTGTACCTGCTCCAGAACTCCTATATCAATTAAGCGTTGAAGTTCTTTCATAATTGTTTCTTTGTGTATCTGTGGGACATCAAACGGTCTACCACGGAACGGTTTCACATTTGGCTTAAGCTCAAAATGGACTTCCTCACCTTTCCATTCACCGAGAGATCCGCTAAACATCTTCTCATGTTTCTTGAGTAAGTTGAGTAGTTGAAGTCTCTGCATTCTGGAGAGATGAGAGCAATTTTCATCGACGATCTTTTCTAGATCGGCGGCTTCATACTTGGCATCCAAAATCTTGACGGCTCTATCAGTCTCCTCTTTAGTTGACTGAGGCTCTAGGGCTTCATTATAGATGTTCATCAAGACGTTTTCATCTTTGAATTCGTCCTTGTTTTTCATAGGACGGGAGATGCCATCAATTTCAAGGACTTTCTCTTTGAAATGCATAGTAACTCCCCAAGCATGAAGGGTTTTAACACCAATAATGGCGTCGTATTGAACGCTCCTCCTGTTGTCGATGCGTCTGATGTCAGCAGTACAAGACATAATCTTACTTTGAGAATACTCCGGAAGCAAGAAAGATAGTTCTGCGACTTCGCTTGTGTTGAACTGGCCATTGGACGTGGTCCACACATTTGGATGAGCTAGAGGTATAGGGTCAAAAGCCTTTACTTCTTCATCGGGCAGAAAGATGATGTCATCATCTGCACCGGAGTCAAGTAATAAAACCAAGGGGCGTGAGTTACGGTTTCCCTTCTTGGTCAGGGACGCTGCGACAACAACAGTCTTAAGTCCATTTCCCCTGATTACTTTTTGACGAAGCAATGCGTGCATGTCTTTTACACCGCTCCAATCGGTATGACACCTTTAATCGGCGAATGGTCAAGGTTATACAAATCAAAATCGATAGTCGGCCCTCGGGGCCCCGGGTCGAAACAAGCGCAGTGAAGTGTCGATAACGGGGCCGGGAGGTGCCCAACCCCTTATGGTCACAAATTCTCCATTTTTTTCCAAACTTTTTTCTACAGGGATCTTGGTAGGAATCAGTATAGTAGCTATTTAGTGAGAAGGTTTACCTGGGGGACACGTAGAGGCTCTGTAGACCCATACCGCTGTAGAATTTGTACTTGTTCCTACGTAGAAAGCGAGAAGTACCTGGCTTAAATGCGCTTTTTACAGAAATTGATTGGCTATATCTGTCGAGGATACCGTCATTCGCAGAAAGAAATGCAGGTATATTGTCATTATAGGTGACATGTTTCTTCATCACGAGAAACATTCTCCCTTTGTTGTATCTGTCAATTGAAAATAATTTTGTCTTCAAGACAAATTTATTTTCCATGCAAGTTGTGAATATGGCATTGTATCGTCCACTAGGAAAAATAATCGCGTGGCAATTGGTATTCTTTCTTCGCTTCTTTCCATTTTTTGTTTGGGTTGGTTATGATTTCGGTGATGCGGTTCGTCAGGTCCTCTCTATTTTTTATTAAAGTACCACTCACTGCCTTTTGGTAAGTTGTTTTCGTCATTTCATCAAGCTTTCTTTTGTTGTATCTTGTCTTGGTTTCTTCTGCCTTGCCGTCAAGGTATTTGACCCATTTGTCCCGCTTCTTGAAGAGTTTGCAGAGTTGGCCATCTTGGTTCGTCTTGCAATTGTGTAACCGTTCTACAGACACGCTCGGCCCTGTCCAATAAATGGCACTATCCGTCGGGTGCATAACATTTTTGGAACCAAGTGTTTTGCCCCTGCTGGTAGCAACGTATCCTGTCCCAAGGCACTGGCTTCTCTCCCAGAGCTCATCTGACGGATCTATCACCATGCGATTCCATCGATCGTCCTTGCCGAACCCGGCCTCCATGCCCTGGCAGCGGTGTATTGTGATTGCGAATGCAATTTGCAGGGGCATGAACGTGGCAGTACAGCATCCTTTGTTGCAGATGTGAGTGTAGGGTGGTATTGGCACGTGCTGAGTGGAGTGGTGGAGTGGAGTGATTGCAAATTTGTGTAAAGAGGGATGATTGATCAGTGCCATGCTATATTTCGAGTTCAAGAATACATTTCTACTTTCACTCACCGTTGGATTCTTTTTGTCCCAGGGTTCAATGCCTTGCCGCGGTTTGAAGTATGGGAAATCAACGACTATATACTTTGGGAGGGATTCAACACCATTTGTGTTTGGTCCTACGGAGTGCTGCTCGTCATAAACGATGTCAATCACCTTCCCAATCGCTCCAACGTACAGGCCAGAGTTCGGATCAATGTTCGCTGTCTCCAGGCACACGTGCACACCAACGCAAACGTCTAAAGTGTACAACATCTTTTTGCCGAAGAAATGCGACTGGTACACAGTGGGATTGCCAACCATGTTGCTCCTGAATTGGCATCTGAGCCGTGCTACCGGTACTGACAGCCGTTTCTGTGTTTTTACGAGCATTTTGACATTTTGCTTATTCATTTCCTCCCGTTTTGCGTAGGCATGCAATGTTTTTGGATCGTCCTCGATAGTGTCTCTGAACTTGGAGGAATAGTAGCTTAAATGCAAGTTGATCAGACGACGTGCGTCCTCCTTTGTTTGATCGCCCACTCTCATTCTGTTCATCAATTCGCAGTCGTCCTTGTCTTGTGTCCGGAAGTTTCGAGTCAATTTGAACACATTATCTACCATCATGACAGTAAGAATGTAACAACCTTCGTACTCGCATACCTGGTTGTTCTTGCTTCTTGCAGTCATTGATTGGGGTCTCTGATTACTGTGATACTTGTCATATCCGCTTATGGCTCCATTCTTGTCCGTTGGGGGCAATTGAAAATCGTCACCGAACAACAGTACAACAGGAACACCACCCCACAGCTCCGTGTTATTGTGACCGTAAAATGCGCATTCTCGAACGTGCTCTTCAGCTCCATATGTCACGTGTGAGTTCATCATGCTTCTCTCGTCGACCATCAAGACAAGAAGTTCCTTGAGCTTCTTTTGAAGCTCTTTCTTCCTTTCAGCATTCAAAGATGCCCATGGCACCTGCACGTTAATACCAAGAAGGGAATGCAGCGTGCAGCCCTTGACATTATAAGCAGCACTGCCTGACGGTGCGGCAACTTGGACTGTGTTGTTCACGTTGGTCATCTCTCTTATGATGGATATGATAGTGCTTATGACATGTGACTTCCCACATCCGCCCATGCCAGTAATGGTGGCTCGCAGTGGCAAGTAGTCTTCGTCGTTCTCTAGGAACTTGACAACTGTATCGACCGTCGCGAGCACTATCATTCGTTGTTCGTCGGATAGGTCGTTGATGTCATACTTTGTACCATCTGATTTTGTGGGAATATCAGTTGGATCATTCTCATCATTTAGTACCTTGGTAGCATGATCCCTAATCATGATCGTGTACTCCTCCCCAGGCATTGTTATGTCCCTATCTCCCTGGAAGAAGCTCGCCGACCAATCGTGGTTCAATCCTATGTCCACTGTCATGTTTTCCGCAAGGATCGGGTTGGTCTTCATGTCAGTTAACTGGCTGGAATGGAAAAAGTTCAGGAATTGTTCCGCGTCTTCTGGATCGAGATCGTCTATGTTGACATCTGCCTGAATAGTGCCCTGCTTCGCCACTACCTCAATTCTCTTCTCGTGAGCATACCTTACAGCTCGCTCATATTCGGTGACAACATTTGTAGGGACAACTCTAGTGTCGAGCATTTTTTTGAAAGTGTCTATTGTCCGTTGTTTGTCTCTGGTACATAATGGATTCTTGAAACTCCACGGTTTGTGCATGATTAACATCCCTCGTGCGTAATCGAAGTCGATAGGGTATCGTGGTCTGCAGTTGAGACCTCTTGGGAGTAGGATCCTGTTACATTCCCGATCGCTATCTGGGTCGATCATGAAGTTTTTCCTGCACCAAACCTTATAGAAATACTCGTCCAATGATAATCTGTTGTGTTTTTCATCACGTGTTGCGTAGCAATACACTAGATCTTTTGGCTTTGGGTCGGAGGATTTTCGCAGTTTCAGACAGTTTTGTATCGAAACGTAGGTGATAACATCCGAACACAGTGTTAAACTCAGACGATCTATCTCGTGCACAGCCTCTTGAATGCTGATGAGCCTCTTGCTTGTCATCATGTTTAGGGACATCTTGACCAAGGTTTGGACGCCATTGATGTCGGCGGAGCT